>CM034306.1:13595365-13940785 GCA_019925795.1 Dendrobium chrysotoxum
AAAAAAAAAATTTGCTTATATATATATATATATATATATATTCACTTTTTTTCACATACACAAAAACTATTTTTATTTCCTTTTTTCCTTAGCTGATATGTGCATTGCTCTTTGGCTCCCACACCCTCTTTCCATCTCTCTCTCTCTCTGCCATTTTGTTTTTATGTGGCAATCTCCTCCACTAGCCCCTAGGTCTCCCTCTTTCCTCTCTCTCTCTCTCCATGAGGGGTGACACTATTTTAAATATTTTTTATTTATTTTTCACATTATTTTTCTAATTGTGAAGTTTACTATTAATTTTTTTAATGACTTTTATTAGACTATCTTAAAATTATTTTTATTATATTACTTTTGTCTCTTCATCTACACATTACTAATTTTTTTTCATTATCATAAAATTTATCTTCTTATAATTAACAACTATAATAAAAAAGCTTGAGAGTAATGTAATTTCAAATTTAAATGAAAAAGCTTGAGAGTATTTTTAAAATCAGAAATTTGTGCCCCGCAGATAAAAAATTCTGGCTCCGCCATTGCATGTCTGAGCCTATTTTTCAAGTTGGACGATCTGATTCATATATTTTTGGTGACCTGAAGTTATTTTTTAACATTTTATACTTAATTTTGACACTATTAGAGCTTAACGGAGCCTCTATAATTAATTTTAAATAATTTTGAATTAATTTTTTTATTGTTGTAATTTTTACTCTAATTGAAGCATTAAATTTAACTTATAACTTGTAATTTGACAACTTACAACTTGTAATTTGATAACTTACAACTTTTGTTTAAATTTTCAGAGGTTAAGTTTATTATTTTAATTATATAAATTCTTAAATTTGAAAATAAGCAGTTAAATAATTTATCCCAGTTTAACAGAAATGTCCACTTGTGTTAAATCCTACTTCAAATTCCTCTTTCGCTAAGAAACCCTCGCTGTGCCCGTGGAAGGAACCCTCGTTATTTGATGGGTTCGAAACGCTCCTCCAAAAACCCTAACAACCGGCGTTCTTCCACACCTCCTGCTGATACCCCCGTCGATGGGAGCCACAAAAACCCCAAGAACTCTAGCCTCGGCACTCCCTCCAAATCCCGCAAGAAGCCGAAACTGTCGGCCCCCATTTCCACCGATTCTAGTAATCATTCCACTGACGGCGAATTCCATTCTCAGGATATCAACCGCAAAGCAAGGCTCCAGATGTCATCAACGATATGTCACCTAGCGACGGTACTGCTTCGCGTTCCAGCTTGGTCGGTGGGGTGAAGCCGACATCTTGAAACTCCTCAAATCCGTAATCGCCTTACGGGCGAAGGGCGGATCCTTGCTTACGACAGCCAACATCACGGCCCTTTTACAAGAGATCAAGGATTGGGCTCCGAGCCAGCTTTCTGAGAAAAATCTCAATAGTAAGATCCGTCATATGCGGTTCAAATTCCTGAAGAGCCCTAAGCCTGGACCAGAGAGTTCCGAGTTCGATCGGAGTTTCTATGAACTCGCGTCGAAGGTATGGGGGCCAGAAAATTTGAAGGCTGTGGGCGATGCTACTGGCGGTGTGAAGGAGCAAGGCAGGGTGGAAAGGAAGGATAATGCGTCTGGCAAGAGAGAGAAGGCCGATAGGAAACCAAAGGAGGAAAGAAAAAAGTGGATGAGGCGAAGGAAGATGAGGATGCGGTGGAAGAGGAGGAGAGGGATAATGAGAATGACGAGGGTACTGATGAGAAGGCAGAGAAAAACATGATATTGGAGAATGGTGAAGGGCAAGATAAGGATGAGCTGCTTGTTGATGGAGATAATGGTTTGTTGGATGCTGAAGGGGCTGTGCATTCATATAAATATCTTGGGCTTGCATTAGAAGAATACTGGACCGAGTCAAAATTGAATATGGATACTCTTCATGCGGTTCTCCCTAGGTGAATCCCGTCAAGGCTAAGCGTCTGGATGAAAGTTTTCGTGAGGTTTTTATAGGGATGCTAAAGCTCAAGATGGAGAAGAATAAAATTTCTAATGAAATAATTCGTGCTTCTCTAGGCTGCTGACTTTGGCGAAGTAAATGGAGTTTAATTATAAGATATTATAGAATATCGAGTTTTGTAGGATTGCTTGGTATGCTTGAGGTAAGATCATGTTTTCTATCATCTTTTGTTTCGTTTTACTTACAAGTCTGTGTTCTTGGTAAGCTTGTGAAGCGAGTATTACTTAGTTTATGTTGCATGCTGTTGTTATCTGCGTAAGTTGTAATTTACATATTTTTACTAAAACTTCTCTTTTTGCGTTGTTCATTAGTATCTTTTTCAGCTGCATTCAGGAGTTCAGGGTCTCATTCTGTTATTGATCTTGTGTGATATCTTATATGCATTATGCCTAGACCTCACATTTAGGCAGATAATTTATGCATTCATTGCAAATGCAATTTGTTTTAAATATGATTTTTTTTCTGTTTGTAATACTCTTGTTTCTTGATAAACTTCATGGTGCTTGTACGGAGGTTGAATGAATTAGCCTGGGGCCACTTAACTATTAAGCTTTCAAGTGTGCAATGGCGATAAAAAATGTTAAGGAAGCAGTCATGCTAAGTATTTATTTATTTATTTGTATTAAATGCCCTTTATTTGATCTATTGTTTATATCAGGTATTGCTCTAGATTTTTTGTACTTTGGTTCAACTTATTCAACTAAAAACCATATGTTCAAGGATATCTTGGTCCATCCGTGGCCAGGAAATTTTATACTGGAAATGAAATCTTCTATTCAAATTTTAATGTTGTGGATGCATTTATTTGTGAAGGAAACTATTTTATGATGCATGCTTTCTTTTTCTGTGTTTTTTTTTGGGGAAAACCATCTCTATCTATGGGTAGTGAACTTAATATGATGGACATGAACTATCTTTACTAGTCGCCTGAATCCATAATCTGAGCATTGAATTGTAAGGTTTAAATTTTCAATCCTTATTGGAGTGCAAGAGATATACTGATAATCAAAATGATGAAAATCCGTTGGCTTTCTGAATATATGGATGCCTGAGTTTTCAATTTTTTGTGGCCAATGATCTTGAAATCTAAGCATATTCATACATAATCCTAGGTCTAATATTAAATTCTTGATACCATCAAATTTATTATTTTGTAGATGATTGAGTATGCTAATAAAAAGAAAATATGTTTGCATACGTATATATCTGAAGTTTGTGCCTCTAGGTTGAAAGTAGCTTATTTTTGCATGCACATGAGCATGTTGCCTATCAGTTATGTTCTGGTTGATCCGATCCCTATATCTAACATTTGTTTAGTTTGTTGTATGCATGTTTCACATTAAAATTATTTTGATATATGTATGCAATTTATTTAACTGTATGTTTATACACACACACACACACACACATGTATATGTGTATGTGTATGCATATAAAATAGATGATGATGATGATGCATGTAATTGTTGAAAATTAATTTATTAAATTAACAACTTTCATGAATATTTAGTTGTTTATGAATATTAATTAATTAGAAGAAATAACTTTAAAAAATTAATTAGTTTTGTATATTTTTAAGAATAATTTATGGAAACTTATTATACAAATTGCTTGCTATTTAATAGTAATGAATGTATTAGTGGGTTAATTAATTACAATATATGGATATTAGAAACATCAGTGACTATGAATGTATAATAGATTGTTATCTGGACAAAAAACTATTAATAGATAAATTTCTTAATGGAGTTGAATTTTTGTTTCGGTAGTTTCTTAGCACTCAATTGTTTAGTTTTGATAAAAGTTTAGATGTCCATGTTCTTAACTAAAAAATTTATTATATCTAGCATTGGATGAAGTGAATGTTGATTTTATTAGAGGAGTTTTGAGCTTGATTATTGATTTTGGGCCTCACATGGTGAGTGCGAGCCATTTGTTGACACTCATTAAAAAGATATGGATAAATGATACTTGATGATGTTGGCACATAATTTAAAAGAACTTGTTGAAGAGCCTTTTAATTGTGAGGCTTAATGATTTTTTGATTTATTAGTTATGATTTATTACAATTGTTATGACATGGTTGCACTAATCACTCTTAAGTTATCTATTACAATAAGAATGCCCAATATCAAAGTTGATTTTAATATGCTACATGAATTTTCAATCAATTTATTAGATTGTTAAAAACGACTAATCCAATAAATGATTGTGTTTCTTATTCTAGAATTAAAAGGATTGTTTTCATTTATGAGTTATGTTGGATATATGAGATTGCATCATGAAAGAATGTGTGAGCCAAATATATGTCATCCATTAGATGCTAAAGCATGATAACAATTTGATAAGATATATTCAGAGTTTGCTTTAGAACTACAAAATGTCATACTTAGCTTATTTCTTGATGATTTCATGCCATATATTCAAGCCACATCATCGTATTCATACTAATCAGTAATTATTCTGCCTTATAATCTCTCCCGAGATATAGATGACAACCCTTTATATGTTTCTCATGCATAATATTCTTGTTCCATACAATTTAAGGGAAAAATAGATGTGTACTTACAACTGCTGATATATTAATTGAAAATATTATGGGATGAAGCTGTTATCACCTATAATATTTCTTGAAAAATAAATTTTTTATATGAAAGCAAAGCTAATGTGGATATTTAGTGATTTTGTAGTGTATATGTTGTTAGGGTAGAGTACAATGAAAAAATGAGCACAATTACTATTCCTTTATAATATTTTTATGTCAAAATTATTAATACTTTGTCATTTTAATAATCATTTTATGTTATAGATTGATTTTTATTATTTGTTGCAGAACCACTCAAGATTAAAAGAAATCTTGAGTGATGGGGCTTAACTCATTCGAGGGGTATATTCACCGACATTCGCAAGTTTGGTGAGAGGCTATTATGGATTGGGAGAGAGTTTGTGCGGATTAATACTTGGTTTGGGGTAGCACAAACTATGCTTAGAGGACATAGCAGAATAAATAAAATCAAGCTTTTGATTATGGGGGCATGGGTAACAATCTCTATGTTGGTGGTTTAGCTCCACACAATGAGCATAGTAGATGAATGAAAAGTCTAAGTTCATATATTTGATAGATTATCATATGTATTTTTAACTTTTAAAAATATTATTGTATAGTGGAGCTAGATGTGTACACCCACCAAAAACAAGAAGATGAACAGTAGGTCGATAGCATATCCCAATGTATTTTTGTAAGTAGAAAAATATCATAATCAAAATACAAATGTTTTTATTTAATTGATTGTTACTCATTAATCTTTTGTAGGATGCATATGTGTGCCTTAGGAATATACATAGTCAAATTTTTGTAGGAGAGGGGTCTTCAGGTGGATATTCTTAGTAAGATTTTTGACTGTGGAGCTCGATAGGAGGAGGAAAGAAGAAGTAAATTATTTATGGTTTATGTTCTTAGGGCATTGCTTATATTATTTAGTTTTTTTATAACCCTTTTTTCGCCCACATAGCAATTCGATATATTAAATGATGATATAAGAAGTAGCTGTAATGACTTAAGATTTCAATGCATGCTTGAATGAATGCAAGTGAGAATGGAAGCTATATAGTAGCAACAAGCAATCGAAGATGAGGAGGAACAGATAGAAGGAGAGGAGGAGAGTTATTGAGAGAAGGATATATGAAAAAAATATTTTAGTTTTATGTTTTTAAGTTTAATGTTATATTTAATCTATGTTTAATGTGTATGATTATATGTTTAATGTCTTATGGTTTATGTTTAATATAAAATTATTTGATATTCTATTGTCATTTAGTTATTTATGTTTAAGTTGAATGTTTATGGTGATCTATCATGTGCTGTGATGTGAATGTGAGTCATATGGATGATTAAACTTGTAGGGGGTGCTGCACAATTTAAATTTTTTTTTATAGGTTAAAACTTAAAACTAACTATTTAAATAGAAAAAAATTAAGATAAGGATATTCTGACCGGGTCTTGTTCTAGATGAGGTTTATATCCATTACACTTGTTTTTAGATAAGTTCAATTTAAATTTTGTGGTGAACATTTTTTACAACTAAATATGCTAGAGTGTGGTTGTTGTATAAAAGTTGTTGTTTGACTTTTTTAAAATGAACAAAAATTATAATATGCACAACTTTTTAAATGTTTTTTTAAACTTTTACAGATAGCTATATCCACCCAAACATACCTAATATGCATTGAAAGGAGCATGCACAATGGGTTAATTGATAAAAAATAATTTATTTCAATTAATATACTTTTGGGTGATATCATCCAACCAGAGATACTATTAGGCATGTAGGAGCGCAGATGAAGGCGAGGGTCTTTATGGAGATGGTAAGGTTAGAAAAATATCTCCTAGAGGTGGTACTGATAGAACAATGGTGGAATGGTGGTTGCAGTGCTGCTATGAAGATGAGGAGAGAAAATACGAAGGAATTTGGGATGCACTAGCTCTAATCAAAGGTGCCCTATGAGTGTGAAGGACTAAAACTATCAAAATTAAATTTTTATGTAAATGTAAGTGATATGGATGATTAAACTTCATTTTTTTATAGATGAAAAATAATTAAAATTCCCCTAGAAGAAGCTAACTTTATGGAAAAATTCATTGAAAATTTTGGTTGAAATCCCTAGAATGCTGGTAGAAAATCAATCTACTAGAGTAAGAAAATTTGGTGGAAAATTTTTGTAGGTTTTTGTTGGGTTTGCTCTCGACGAACATTGTGACGACATGTTCGTCACTTTTCCCTGTCGAGTTCTGATGGATGTCAAGAAGGAAATCCATCATAATTGAGTATAGCAAATTTTGGGTTGTCGGAATGAGTTTTTGGCGAGTTTTCCTTGTTGGATCAAAATCTTTTAATAACGCAAATTTTTAACAGATTTTGCTAGTTTATCCGTTGTTAAAAAATTACTAATTTTTGTATTGAATGATGTTGACCACATACACTTATCTTCTTTCTTAATTTTAGAAAAATATCTAGTAGTTCTTCAATTCAGACCACATAAACGCAGAAGTAGAAGAGATCTCAAAGATTCTTGAATTGATATTTAGTGAAAGTGCTTCTTCATGAGATGAAAGTAATATCTAAGCTTACAATAGGTGAGGGGATATTAAAAATATTTTATAATCTCTTGCAAAAGATAGATGTATATGCACATATGAAAAAATACCGAAGTTATGCTCCCGCAAGTCAATGCGTTATTTGCAAAGAGTAGAGTTAATGATATCTTTAGGACAAAGAAATACTTTGCTAGACATTGTTCTTATAAAAATAAACTATAGTAGAACTTTGATTTTAAGATGAGCAATGGGCTTGTAAATCGAAAAAGTATTGCGTGTTAGGACTCCATTTGTGTGGAAAGGTCAAAAAAATTGGCTGGACGTATGCCAATAGAAGGAATTTAAAATGGGATGTGAAGTTTAAGATTTGGCTTATAATGTGTTATATGATTGAGAAAGAGTCCCTTGCGTTCGTTAAATGAAATTGAATGATTTTCTCCAAAAATTTGCCAATCTTTTTCATTAGAGTAAAATAAGCATTAGAATTATTGTGGTTTCTAGCAAAGTGAAAAGTTCAAAGAAATCAATTGCAAGAGCGCATTCAGAAGTCCATTTATCTAATTTTTGCTTCTACCAAATTTAACATTCTATAATTGTTCAACTCGAGAGGCCTAAAATTTTAGAAACCCTATGAAAGGCATTGCTAGACCAAAAGTTTAAGAGGATTGAGTTGCCAAAATATCTATTATGAATAATAGAACTTGAAAAAGAAACTTGGTGGATTGAAAAGATTCCTAGCTCCATTTACTTAGGGAGAGAAATATTTATGTTATGAAGATTTTTAATGCTAATGCGACTATTTGGGTTTGAAAGATTTTTCCATTTGATAAGAGAAGAGAGAATTGCAATCATCAGCTTCCTACTGAAAAAAGTTTCATTACATGCTCAATCTTTTTAATGACATAATTGGGAATACAAAATCTAGAGAAATAATATGATGAGGGTAGGAGATAGTATTGAGTGGATAAGGGCAATCCTACCACCTTTGGATGGGAAGTTTCCTTTTCAAGCAAAAGCTTCATCTAAGACTTCTCACTGACAGGATTCTAAAGAACATGTTGTAATGTTTCAGTGTCCAAAGGAGTCCTATATATTTGACTGAAAGTTTCGAGAGAGCAGTCCATGATATTTGATGGAAGAGACTACAGATAAACATTGGTTTTCCAATTTTGTTAGAAAAGTTGCAAAATTTATTTGAAAATTGTGTTTTCGGTATATTTTGGTCCGCCAGAAAAAAAAAAAGTTAGAAATGTGTCTAAATGATTGAAAATCCACCAAAAAAAAAAAGTTTCGATGGATGTATAACAAAAAATCCACCATAACTTGACAGAGGGGAACGACAACCATTTCACCTTAATATCCGTTAGAAGCAAACCCGGTCAAAAAATCCAACGAAAAATTCCATGGGTTTTTTACTAGCATTTTTGCTAAAGAATAACTGAAAATTTTGTTTACTTTTTACTCTAGGCTTCTTCAGTGGATTTTGTTATTTTTTCATCTATCAAAGTTCAACGGATAATTTGCTAGAAACTTGTAGAATTTCTTTTAAAAAATTAGGTAGCACTCTCCGTAAAACTTTGATCTTTCATAATTCATATTCCTTAAAATCATATTACAATATATGAAGGTCACAATAAACATTAAACATTCAACATAAATAGCAAAATGATAATATAATATTGAATAATTTTATATTAAATATTAAATACTGTACATTTAATATATAATAATATTTATTAAATATTGAACAAAACATACCATTAAGTTTAAGAACATAAATTTAATTTTTTTTTCATCTCTCTCTTGCTTGTAGTTATTGACTCTCTTCCGCATCTTATGTCTCTTCTCTTCTTCTGCTACTTGCTGCAGACTCTTCTATTGTTGCTATTGCATAGCTTTTGTTCTTGTTTGTACCTTATTATATGCACGTTTAAGTCCTTATTCACTCTAGTTACCCTTTTCATGTGTAGTCATGATAAGTGATATATGAGGATTGGACATCATAAGCTATGCTTTGGAAGCCTAACACATTAGTACTTTTTTTTTTCTTTCCTCTTACTGCTTGGCTCCACAGTCCAAAATTTGATTGCTGAGAAAATCCATTTGAAGTCCTATATCCTACAAATGTCTGACTGAGCATATCCCTTTGGGACATGGCTCATCCTACAGAAGATTAATGTCATGACCAGTCATATAATGCTAAATGATTAACATTCTTATTATGATATATTGATACATGCATAAACAAGTTGAAATATATCCTATATTGTTTATCTTCTTGTCTTTGGTGGGTGTGTGTATATAGTTCTATTATAGTGGGGACTCTTCTTAACTTCTCATTCTGTAATAGTACCTTTAAAATTAAGAATGAATTTAAAAAGATATCATACATATGAACATAGATTTATCATTCATCTCTTATACTGAATTTGTGGAACTGAGCTATCAATGTGGAGGGACCTACAGTTAGTAGCCTATAAAAAATTATATCAAAAATATTATCAGTATGACAAAGTGTTATTAATAAATTTGATCTAAAAGCATTACTAATTATTATTCCAATTTTCTCGTGGCGTGTCTTGATAACATGCTGAACATTGGGAAATCGCCAATTATCAACAACAATGATACTTTCATCTGATTTTTTTTTTTCAAAAAAAAAAAAAAATCATACATGACCACACATTCCCTTATGTTTTCCAACTCATTTATTAGTTGTAAGTACCCATCAATTTTTTTCCCTCATTTATGAGTGTATTGATTCATATTTATAAGAATAAAGGTGATGCACAAGATTGTGCAAATTATAGAGGAATTAAGTTAATGTGTCACACTTTAAAACTATCGGAGTGAGTTATGGAGCATAGGTTGCGGCGTGATACTAATGTTTCTCAAAATCAATTTGAATTCATGCCGGGTAGGTCTACTATGGAAGCTATACATTTATTGAGAGGTTTGATGGAGAAATATAGGGAGAATAAGGAGGATCTACATATGATATTTATTGATTTAGAGAAAGCATATGATAAAGTTCCAAGAGAAGTGCTATGGAGAGTTCTTGAAAAGAAAGGAGTTAATAATGCTTATATTCAAATCATTAAAGATATATATGGAGCTATTACTTGTGTTCAAACACAAGGTGGTTTGACCAAGTATTTCTCTATTTCAGTTGGATTACATCAAGGATCAGCTTTAAGCCCATGTCTTTTCGCGTTAGTCATGGATGTTCTCACTAGACATTTACAAGAGGATGTACCCTGGTGCATGCTTCTTGCTGATGATATTCGTCTTGTTGACAAGACAAGAGAGGGAGTTGAAGGTAAACTTGAAGTTTGGAGATCAACCTTAGAGTCTAAAGATTTTCGCTTGAGTAGATCTAAAACTGAATATATAGAGTGTAATTTTAGCAGTAATAGACCTAGTGAGGGGATTGTGACTTTGGGCGATCAAGTCATTAATAAGAGTACACGTTTTAGATATCTTGGATCTATTGTTCAGAGTGATGGTGAAATAGATGGGGATGTTATCAGTAGAATTCAAGTTGGATGGTTAAAGTGGAGGAATGCATCGGGCTTGTTGTGTGATAGAAAAGTCCCCCTCAAACTTAAGGGAAAATTCTATAAGATGGTGGTGAGACTTGCAATGCTTTATGGTGCAGAATGTTGGCCATTAAAAGAGAAGCACAATACTAAGTTATGTGTTGCGGAGATGAGGATGCTCAGGTGGATGAGTGGCTTTACCCTTAGGGACAGGATACGAAATGAGCATATACGTGAAAAGATTGGAGTAGCTCCAGTGGAGGATGAGATTAGTGAGAGTCGCCTTAGATGGTTTGGTCACATAAAACTGCGGCCTTCAGATGACCCGGTTAGAAAAGTAGAGGTATTAGATTTGACTTATGTTAAGAAAGGTAGAGGTAGACCTAAAAAGACTTGGTTAGAAAATATTAGAAATGATCTTTCTTTATTAGATTTAAACGAGAATTTGACTTTGAATAGGACACAATGGAGAAAAAGGATTCATGTTGCTGACCCCACGTAGTGGGACAAAGGCTTGATGTTGTTGTTGTATTTTGTGGGCTTGGGATAATGAGTGAGAATCTGATATACATATTTTAGACCGGAGATTATAAAATGTAATAATTATTGTACAACATGAATACAAGGAGATGACTTGATTATATGGTATGAAACCATCAACACATACGCCAAATTTGATATATATATATATATATTTTAATTTTGAAGTAAACTTTAGATGTGTACGATCTAAGTGTTTTCCTGCTTCATCATCTGATCTTTGACACTGTACCTAGTTCATTTATTCTATCATGGTACCAACTTATATATTCTGAAAAATTCATGGATACACATAATTTTCTTATCCATGGAATAAAATATAAATAAAATAACTTTGTATGGGGCATCCTTCTTTTTATATATTTTTCTACTCTGTAGTTTGTACTTAGGTGCTCAATAATATTTACATTCAAGTTTAATAATGCCATTTTTATAATACAATATACATTCATTATGCAATAATTTACTTTTTGTGCATTCAGACCTACGTAGATATCAATTTTTTTGGTCTTTTATCAATCAATAAGCATTAAATTATCTTTTTAATTAGCATCTTATAACTATCTAATGAATTGATTGGAATATTTATGTGACATGTTAAAATTTATTTTGATTTTGAGTATTATTATTGTAACAAATAATTTAGAGTGATTGGTGCAGTTAGAATATAATGATTGCTAAGTTGAGCATAATAAATCACAAAATTATTGAGCCTTACTATTAGAAAGTGTTGTAGTAGTTTTTTTGAATTGCGTGCCATCAACATTGAATATCTTTTTTTTTTTGTACTTCCTTCGATGGTGGGTAGCTTGTTTAAAGACAAAATCAAGCATCAACATGTGGTTCAAACTTTTCATGCGATATACCCAAAATCTTTAATAGAGATGAAATCCCCTATGATACAAAACAAACTCGGCTTCATTTGGTGTCATATACATTTGATTTGTGTTTAAAACAAGTCCATGAAAACTTTACCTCGAAACATACAGGAGGTTATTGATAAGTTTTGAAAATAAAAATATAAACTGCATCAAGTAGTTTGTTAAATTTTTATCCCTGGTAATAGTTTATTATATATACATGATTGTTGACTTTTGATGTCCATATGCTGTAATTAGTTAATCAGTTAATCTTTATGCATTCTTTAGCATTCACCAGCAACCTATTGCTTCTAATTAATTTTCACAAACTATTTTTGAAAATATATACTACTAAGTATTTTTCACAAGCTATTTTTTCTCATGCATTAATATTATACACTATTAACCATTCATGGAAATCACCACTTCACCACTTAATTTTTATCATACATAAATCATCATCAATTACAATCATACATCAAAATATTTTAATTTGATGCATACATCTAACTAAATAAATTACATTTACGCTTCAAATTAATTTTTATTTGACACACATACAATTGACCAAATAAATTAGATAGATACATCAAAATAATTTTAATTTGAAATGTTTAAAATTTAATTATAAAAATTATACCTAACTAAATTTTATTAACATAGATTATTTATTATTTTCATAACGCAAACAATGGAAAAAAATAAAAGTGAAAAATATAGATTTATGAGAAATGAAAAATATAAATCTAATAAACATATAACTTATAAAAAATATAGATCTACAAAAATATTAAGGATCTAAGAAAAAAATATGTATCTAACAAAAAAAAATATTATGGATATGACAAAAAATGCAGATCTAACATTAGATAATATGGATATGAAAATCTAATATATATATATATATATATATATATATATAGGTCAATGATTTGCTCAACTTTCAGATCTATATAGTAGATGAGTTTTTTTTTTTTTTTTTGTTTTTTTTTTGTTTTAATTAAAAACCCAAAAGGGCCTACTCATTAATCAAGCAAAGGATACAAGTATATAAAAGACATATGTCTCGCTAATGCTCCCAAGAGCAACATAGAGGAGAAAATAAGAACCTAATGAACCAAAAACTAGAGTACATAACAAAGAGTAAATCAAAATATAGCAGTAGAAGATGCAAAGATCCAACGAGTCGGGCTCAGGAAAGAGGCCTCGTACACCCGCCCCCAAGCCAAGTAAGGGCCATCCATTGGAGGCTGCAAATCATGGTCCAAAACCAGCCACAAAAGCCCACAAAAGTCTCTCAAACCGCAATATTAATGACCTTCAAGGTTGCCAGCAAGCATAAGCCCAAGAGGTGGCACACAAAAGCCTCATCATCATTGCCCAGAAAAGTAGCCAAGAAGAGACAAACCCAACCCAACAGAGATAATCGCCAAACATACTGCAAGTAGCAGAAGAGAGAACCACCAACCCAACAGGATATCAATCGCCAAATCAGACCACAAGCAGCAGAAGAAGATACCAACGAAGATGAAGAAAAAACTGCAGCCACAAATCATTTCTTCTAATATTTACGTTTTTTATGCTTACTTTTTTTAATAAAAAAACCAACATCCGCAATTTGAAGAATACTCAGATCAAAGTTCTCCCTTGAGTCTAATGCTTTGTCATCAAATTCCTCCCCAACAACAGAGGAATTGTCTTCATTCAACCAGTCACCATGCATAACCTCATACTCCCTCGCATTACAAGTTAGGTGAGCTAGCAAAGCATCATTAGACAGAACAGATATGGGAACATCAATAAGAGGCACACCCAAAGTTTCCGCCATAGGATCACCACCCTTAGGTGAAGAAGCACTAACACCCTCACAACAATTATGAGTCAGAGACCCACCTGCAGATGAATCACAGTCACGGACGACATGATCCAGAGCGACAGAGTCATCAGAAAAAACAGTTTCATCATCACTAACATCAACATTAGAAGCTGGAGGTACGCTAGGACTAGTTACCACATATAGTAGATGAGTTGTAGGTAGCGAATTGGGCTGAATTAGGGTGACAGAAGGTGGCGGAGCAGAAGAATCCAAAGGTTGAGGTGGTTGCTAGGGCACAAAGAAGGATATAAATGAGGAAAGGGGTTTGTTTGGTTCTGGATTATAATAAGGTACTAATGAAAATTTAGCCACTTCAATCGATGGAATTTTTTATGGAATTTGGGCCGGTGATGTCCCAAGAAATCACCTTTGTTTTTTCTTGTAGTGAGTGCCCAAACCAGGCTGTTTACAAAGATAAATAAAAGATTATTTGAAGAAGTTGATTCAAAGTCCAAATGCTTCTTCTAAGATGATTAGAATAGCCTTGATAATATTTTCTTGAAAGGGAGAAGCGCCTTAGAACTAACAAGTATCATCAACAATTAAATAACTGTTAATTGGGGCCCCAATTTAGCTCAACAAAGATCAATCCACTTGTTCAAAAAAGCTTTCTTAAGCATTTTATGAAGAGCATCAACTATGATGAGGAATATGGCTACCTTGGAGAAGTCCTTTAAAGCTCTTAAATTGCTTGCTAAGCTCCTCTTTGGCAATGTTCTTGGAAGAATCATGTGATGTTGCATCCATAATCTACAACAGTTTTGGAGGGAAGAATGGCCCACAAGAGTACAACAACAACAACAACAAGCCTTTGTCCCACTACGTGGGGTCGGCTACATGAATCCCTTTTCGCCATTGTGTTCTGTTAAAAGTCAAATTCTCGTTTAAATCTAATAAAGAAAGATCATTTCTAATATTTTCTAACCAAGTCTTTTTAGGTCTACCTCTACCTTTCTTAACATTAGTCAAATCTAATACCCTTACTTTTCTAACCGGGTCATCGGAAGGCTGCCGTTTTATGTGGCCAAATCATCTAAGGCGACTCTCTCTAATCTTATCTTCCACTGGAGCTACTCCAACCTTTTCACGTATATGCTCATTTGGTGTCATGTCTCTAAGAGTAGAGCCACTCATCCACTTGAGCATCCTCATCTTTGCAACACTTTACTTAATATTATGCTTCTCTTTTAATGGCCAAGATTCTGCACCATAAAACATTGAAGGTCTCACCACCATCTTATAGAATTTTTCCTTGAATTTTTATGAAGAACTAAAATGGTCTTCAAATATATTAAAGGATTATTTTGGTCCTTAATTGTTTAAAAATGAATCAAAATAATCCCATTATGAGACTATTTTGGTTCCTCTTTAAGGAGTTGATGAATCAAAATGATCCTTTAATATAGTTATGGATCATTTTGAACTTTTATAAAAAAAGTCAATGGTCCCATTGTGATCCTTTTCTCTATTGCAATTAATATACTCATATAAGCAATACAAGTTAAAAAAAAAAATCAGCAATACAAGTTCTCTAAGAGACATCGCCGAAGTTAGGAATATTTTTTTTTTTAATATACTGGCAAGTATTTTATTGAATACTTAGAAAGCACAATTAAGGTTAATAGCTTTGAGATCTTTGAGAAGATTACAGCCATCTTTCTTGGGGATCACGCAAATGAAAGCATAACTGAGACTGATCATTGAAGCTTTGCCAGGGCTGATGATAAACTGTTCTTATATCTTCAATCATAGCTAAAAGGCCTGGATGAAAAGCTAGAGATCTTTTAATTATATGTCAGTTTAGTTTTTCTTAGATGATCAACTGTTCTTATATCAATTTGTCTGAAGTTTCTTTCGCTATGGCATTCTATTAACATTTTGGCTTCCTGCGTAGATTAAACTCCTTTTAATGGGTTGCTGCAGCTTATGCATTGCACGATTTTTTTTGGAAACCATCATATTATACTGAGTTAACATGTCAATTTTTTTTGCCTCGACTGATTATTGTGAGTTTAATGATCGTTTTTTTAATAATGGTTCTATGAATACTGTTAAATAATAAGAATCATTTATACATCTGTTGTTCTTGAATATTTTTATTTAGAAGGTATTTCTGCTCATATTGAATTCTGATGTCCATGCCATTTCCCAGGTGGCTGCATCTGAAAAGCACTAGTAAATCTATATAGTGCGGAGTCTTAGATAGCTGTGTTGATTATTTAAATCTGCATCTGGTGCGATATCTGGTTCTTGAGGAGTTCTGTTTTTAGGAATTAGAATGCGGTTTGAATGCTTGCATCAGTAAGAATTTTTAGAGATGTTGATCAGGAAAAGTACAGTTGCGTTTGCAATATGTGATCCATGTTGTTAAATAAGAAAAAGGAAAATCTGTTATTGAACTTCTTTTGGTTCTTGAATGAAGTGTTTTGATATTTTTAGCATAAATTTGTCTTATTGACTACATTTAATTGTCTTTGCCCCATTTCCCAAGCTGAAAATAAGAGATTTATATTTTTCAGAATTGTTTTTAAGATCTAACTAATCTCCAGGAACGCTACTATGATCGTAATATCCTATCTATGTGAACCTAAAAATCCAATTAATGTTGGTTCTTGTTGCTTTGAACCATTTTTTTGATCCATCATGTTAGAGAAAAGAATGTCAAAATACAAAAAGTTGCTAGATATTTAGAGGATAAGTATATTTGATCTGATAAAATGTGTTTCCAAGGACAATTTTGCTATCAATATTTTAGCGTTTGGTCAGGAGAATGTTTGATTAGTATGTGATGCACTCTATGGCTTCTGAAGAATCAAAGTTCTTCTGGTGCATGTTAATTTTTTGTAACTATGTGCTTACACTTGCTAGTGGAGCCTTGAATGCTGAGGGTTGACAATCTTTGCATTATTTTTAATTTTATACAATTTCCATCGTTAGCCTTGTGCCTTAAGATGAACATTATGAATTTTTTATTTTTATTTATCTGAAGTGTCAAATCTATTCTTTGCAAATCATTTTGAACTTCATTTATCAATGCAATCTTTGGTCTATATTTTTTTTTTCATAATTTTTTGATATTAATTTTATCAACTCATTTAATAAATATATTTTGTATTCTTCAATGCATATTTTCAAATCATATAAGTCTACATGCACTTTATCTTTGTACTTTATCTTTAATAGATATTACTCCAATCTTTCTTTTAATATACTCCTTCCTTAATTTTCCTTTTAATTTTATACCATCATTATAGTAAAATTTTGTTAACAGATGAGATAAAGTATGTTTATATGCTCATTAGGCCCCGGTCATTAGTTTAATTTTAGAATGTCTCTCCACCATGCAGCTCTATCAACCTACTCAGAACAATTATGTCATGAGCATGGACATTTTAGGGGATCGTTGTGCTCTATCAGCCATTTTCTCGATGGGTGTTTCATTGGTTTCCTATTATCATAACACTTGGCATATTTTTTTGTAACATGTTTTGGACACTTTAAATGTTCATTTGACACATCTTGAATGTGTAACGTATAGTACACATTAATTATGTCACTCTAGCCATTCAGGAGGTAACTAAAATGATAGATAACCATGTCACAATTACAAGATCTCTTGGACACCATGTTTGTGATGTCATAAGGAGAAATTATTACGTGCGGAGTCCGGACGACGCCGGACTTCAATCGGAACTGGCCACGTTGCCTATACACTGTATACACTTTGTACACAGTCTGTGTACAAATTGTACACACTGTGTGTACAGGCTGACGTGGCCTGTTCTGATTGGAGTTCGGACGTAAGTTGCGTCCGGACTCCACACAATAATTTCTCCATAAGAAGGGTGTATTTTGAAGGACTGCTTTGTGATTTGAAAGTTAAGTGTTTTATATTTTATAGAAATCTTCTTTTTGCAATACAAGGTTAATGTTACTTGCACGAACATTTTACTAAACTTTATATTGCTAGATTTTATCATTTGTTTAGAAGTCTTATAACATAATTAAAATATGTTTTAAAAACTTATGTAAATTATGAGTGAATAGATTGCTATTTTCATATATATATATATATATATATATTGTCGTATATAACTCATTTGTGCCCTCTGATTAGGAAGGAGACTAGATGGTCCCTCCCTTGAGCTAACCAGCTGGACCAACAAGGCCAGCAGTGAGGCCCGGGCTGTTGTTGGAGATGTCTTTTGATTAGCAAATAAAATATATTGTTTTAAGTCTCTCCACGTTGCAAATTTAATAGATTTGACATAGCAAAATTGTGATTGTCAGATTGACCAAAAAATATTGTGTAATAGCAAATTTTGTTGCAGGAGCACTCAACATACCTGCATGGCAACACTCCTGAGAATTGAGAAGTCTGGATTTTACTACTTATAAACAATCTTACTGCAATAAAATTATAAAATAATTCTAAGATTCCACTTTTTTCACAATGTATATCTTGTTAAGCGGATAAAAAAAAAAGAAAGGCACATAATTGAGACCTTTATGATTTATGATCCATGATACCAACTCTTTGTTGTCATGCATCATTTATGTTAGTTGGACTACACTCATGCAGAAATCAAGGGGGGGATAACATTCTGTTGAAAAGTGGAACTTTTATGGCTCAGCACTTGACTAGTTCTTGAGAAATTTTCCTCATGTCATTTTGGACTGCTTTATTGGTCTAAAATGCAATAAAGCAGTCTTACCATTGCGATGTCTTTTTAAAAGTAGCATGGTGGAGAAATCAAATCATGGTTTCTGATCTTTTTTTTTGGCAAACAATTCTACCTATTTTTTGGCTTGTTTAGATCTATCTACTAATCTATATGTTTTACTAACTGATTTATTTTGTGCTGTATTACTCTTCATTGGCTTAGCATGTGGAAAAAATGTTGTTGTCTGCCATGATTTTTTGTTGTAGATGATGTTGGTAATTGTTTTGGGATTATGCCTTTAGTTTGCTTCGATAAGAAATTTGTCATTTGTGTAGAACATCTTCATGACTAAATTAAATGATCACTAACATCTTCATGATCAAACACTATCCTTATAGCTTAGGATACGCTTTAACTATGTTGCTTTTGTTCATTATTAAAACATTTTTCTTTTATTTTTCCTTGGAGGGATATTCATTATTATGACCTACATTTTCAAAGAAAAAGAGGATGACTTGGAGCAATGATAAAGTTGCCTCCAGGAAGATGAGGAGGTAATGGATTCGATTCTTAAAAATTGTCACTCTGTAATGAAAATGTTTGTTGAATTAATGGGCGTTTAAGGCTTCCTTTGCCCCCCCTCTCTTAGCTTAGGTCTCTTGTTTTTATGTCTAACATGGAAGCTTCTTTCATAGATTTTGTTGTAGTTATGTATAGTTTGGAAACTTTGACCTCCTAAATTTTGTTCCTTCCTATACTTCTATTTAAATGAGAATTTGATTCTTAACAGGATATAATGGAGAAAAATGATTCATATAGACAACCCCACGAAGTAGGATAAAGATTCGATATTGTTGATGTTGTTGAATGATAGGACAACTGTGCATATAATTCTCTCCCCAAACTCTCTTGAATTTTTAGGATAGGAATGCACTACTTTATTCTTTTTTGTTTTATTTTTTATTTCAACTTTAAAAGTAAGTTTAAATCCTTAACCTGCTTGCCTAATTTTGCTTTTGCCTAATTGTACATATATTTTGGATTTCTTGGATCATGAATGAGCTACTTTGCATGTGTGAGAAGAAAATCGTCTTAAACTCTCATATCAATGAGTTCTATTGCTTCATCTAATCCAAGGTTGCAATTTAGGTTAGCGCTGAGGATGATTGATGTCTTTGTTACTTGAAAATAGGAATAAGTTCAGTAAAAAGATAAATAGGCATTATGTTAGTTACTAAGACTATCTCCAATCGAACTGCAAATAGGTGTTTGCCATCCGCCTCAAGCTCCACCCGAATGCCATTTATAATCGCATTTTTGTATTGTGAATAGTGCGATGTCAATATAGACGTCGCACTTTTCACGAATGCCTTTTTTTAATCATGAAATGGCGGAAGCAAGAGAAAGGCGGAAGTAGAGAAAGGCGAGCAATCTTGGGTGGATTTCGGTTGTAAAAGAATATAATATTCTTTTTTTGTTAGAATTGGAGTTCTGTTAGAGATGAATTATTGTATTTTGAAGTGAAAAATAAGTTTTTCAGTTGGAGATGCACTAAGAAGATGACACAAGGTTTGTTAAAAATCAAATTTCATGTAATAGGCTACTGTCACAGGCTGGATTGCACAAGCAACTTTTATTTTAACAATCAGAAAACATGCCACTTTATTAAACATAAAATCTTTGTTTTATGGTCCTTGCATTGAATTTTTAGCTATTCTATCATTCATCTACTAAATATCATTGAAAAGCACACAAGCGAAAATAACTCTTTGATTGTTTATTATGCTGTGCTCTATCATGGAGCTGCTTTTGTTGGGAAAGTGAAATTCTTAGTGCTCCTTTGACTAAAATCATATTAAAAGTTTGATCACCAAATCATAATAAGCATTAATTAAGTTTTTCATCAACGACTATGCTTTGTTTATTTACAACCCTGGTGACATAAGTGCTAAAGAGTTTTTGTGCTAAGCCAAAAGCTTTGCATATTTTAATCTTTGTAATTTCTTTAATGTAAGTAGATTATATAGAAATGCTAAATTTAAGGGTCTTGTCAGTGTAAAAGTACTAAGTTGTTAGTAAATAACTAGAAGAGTCAAATGCCCAACCTGTTTTTTCTTAAACAAATTCAAGCATATACAACAACAACATCAAGCCTTTGTCCCATTACGCGGGTCGGTTACATGAATCCTCTTTCTTCATTGTGTCCTGTTAAAAGTCAAATTCTCGTGTAAATCTAATAAAGAAAGATCATTTCTAATATTTTCTAACCAAGTCTTTTTAGGTCTACCTCTATATTTCTTTACATAAGTCAAATCTAATATCTCTACTTTTCTAATCGGGTCATCGGAAGGTTGCCATTTTATGTGACCAAATCATCTAAGGCGGCTCTCTCTAATCTTATTTTTCACTGGAGCTACTCCAACCTTTTCACGTATATGCTCATTTCGTATCCTATTTCTAAGGGTAAAGACACTTATCCATTTTAAATAATGTAAAACACATTCCCAATTGTTAGTTAATTCGACGTCCGACTGTTTATTTTTATTTTGTGCCGATAGTTTCTCAACTTATCAGCACAAAATAAAAATAAACAGACAAACAAAAAGTGACTTTTTTTATTAGATTTAGATGAGAATTTGAATTTTTTAAGTACATGACAGAGAAAAAGGATTCATGCAATTGACCTTATATAGCGGGATAATTATTTGATATTGTAGGTTGCCACCGTCGCTAATAGATTTCAATTAGAAGTGTTAAATACCTGGCTTATTTTTAACATTTGGAAGATGATAACGGTTTCATTATACTTTACCGGAAGTAATTATGGACTAAGGTTTTGCTTGTGATAGTTTTTTTACTATTTTCTTTAACAACTCTCTGGTGCGGAATCATTCTAATTTCTTTGAACATAAGAATACTTTAATCCATATGTTGAAATTTGATGACTAGTTTGCAGAAGTTTATGAAGTATTCATTGTTGGGAAATTTATATATGTGGGCACATATATTTATATATATAAATAAAATTTTATACATTAGAAGCTATCTAATATTGAGCCAAATAAATTTGTGATCTATTTAAGAATTAAATTATTATTTGGCTTATGTGACATCTCATTTAAATTTGTATGTAATTAATAATTTGTGTAACGGTCAAATATTTATTTTTATTTTAATGATAGGTTGAAATAAAAAAAATAAATACACTTGAGGTATAAAAGGGTCATGGTCCCCAGTTTAAGCGGTGAAGTTCTCATTTTCCTCATTTCCCATCTTATGAAAAGAAGGGGTCTCTCGCTCTATTGGAGAACGCTGCTTGAAACGTGGAAGATCGAAGACCTCAAATCTATAATTCAATGGATTCAGGTACGCTTTCGATAATTCTTCTCGATGATTTGGCATGTTTTTTGGAGATGATCGAATTTATTTTTCATCTCCTTTAAATTCTAACAAGTGGTATCAGAGTCCGGTTGTCATGTTGAATCAACGAGAAATGATTTTCTTTAAGCATGTTATTGATTTGTTTGAGTTTTTTTTATCAAAGAAAATATTCGTTTGATAATGTTTTTTCATTTGGAAAAATTTTGATTTCTTGATGAAAAATATTTGCAAGCAATTTTTCAAAATCTATTTTGCTTTGTCTTGAAAAATTGAGAGATGACCATTAAATTGTGAAGTTCAACATTACTGTAATAGTACTGATTTTTCACTACTTTTGTCATCAATTGAATTCATCATTTTCATGGATTTAATTTTTTCGTATGAGAATACGAAAAGTTGCCATTGTTCATGAATTTATAGTATAAAAAAATAAAAAAATAGTTATTTTGCTATTTTTTTTAATTTGTCGGTTACATATAAGAATTAAATATATTTATATTTTTAATGATATGAAGAGTTATGTATTTATAATGTCATTAAATTAATTAGTGACTTATAACTTCTTAATTAAATATATTTATATTCTTAATGACATGGTGAATTATATATTTATAATGTCATTAAATTAATTAATGACTTATAACTTCTGAATTAAATATATTTATATTCTTAGTGACATGAGGAGTTATATATTTATAATGTCATTAAATTAATTAATGACTTATAACTCTTGAATTAAATATATTTATATTTTTAATGATATGAGGAGTCATATATTTATAATGTCATTAAATTAATTAATGACTTATAACTTTTAAATTAAATATATTTATATTCTTAATGATATGAGGAGTTATGTATTTATAACGTCATTAAATTAATTAATGACTTATAAATAAATCAATTATTTATTGATAAAATATATTTATCAATTAAATATTTCTCATTTGAAATAATTATTTATTATTTTAAAATTAAATTAAATTGAAATAATATGTCACCAAAGTGATCTCTATTAGATCAATTTATTTAATTTTTAAATTAACTGAATGATGCTAGAGATTTAACTAAGTCTATGAAAAAATAATCGGCTCAAAGGAAGATTATTTTTGGCCGGACTCTAAGGATATAATAAATATGTGATAAATTTAGAACTATTCATGCATATAGTAAGTCGGTCCAAAGAAAGACTTATTATTGGTAGAATTTATTATCAATATTTATTAACTATAATTTTAAGAGTACCATTTACAAATTATAATTTCTGTTCAAAAACTAAATTATGATGTTGTGTTAGGTATCTTATAAAGGGCCCACCTTATATTATTACTAATTATGAGTTAATTTTTTTGTTCTTTTAGAGTTAATATTTCTTCATTATCTGCCAATTTAAATAATATTTCAGTGTTTAATGACTTTAATTTTAAGAAATGGAAAGAGCATATTATCATTGTTCTTAGGTGTAGGGATCTAGACTATGCGATTCGGACTGAATGCCCTCCTGCCCTTACTGCGGAAAGCACTATTGAACAAAGGTCAAATTTTGAAAAGTGGGAGCGTTCAAATCGCATGAGTCTTATGATCATGAAGTATTCTATTCCAGATACCATAAGGGGTGCAATACCTGAGGAGAAAAATGCTAAGAAGTTCCTAAGCCAAATAGCAAACCGTTTCGTAGGTTCTGAAAAGGTCGAAATAAATACTATTCTTAGTAAACTTATTTCAATGCGGTATAAAGGCAAATGGAACATAAATGGAGTACATTATGAAAATGTCTAATCTTGTTACAAGACTAAGAGCATTAAAGTTAGAATTGTCTGATGGCATTCTTGTGCATCTAGTCTTGATTTCTCTTCCTGCATAATTCAGTCCTTTTAAGATTAGTTATAATACTCAAAAGAAAAAATGGACTCTTAATGAGCTCATTGCTCAGTGTGTGCAAGAGGAAGAAAGATTGAAACATGAAAAGATAGAAAGTGCTCACTTAGCTGCTTCTTCTCATGATTTTGCTACCAAAAGAAAAATGAATTATAAAGCTAAAAGAGCTGCAGATAAAGGAACTTCACAACCTAAAGTGCAACAGAAGCAAGATCTGGTTATTACTTATTTCTTTTGTAAGAAGATTGGTCATGTGAATAATGATTGTCCAAAATATGCTTACTGGCTCATTAAAAAGTGTAAACTTCTGAATCTTGTTTGTTCTGAAGTTAATTTGGTCTTAGTACCAAATCATACTTGGTGGATAGATACAGGTGCAACTACTCACATAAGTGTGACTATGTAGGGTTGTCTAAGGAGTAGAGTGCCAACTGATACTGAAAGATTCATCTATGTGAGAAATGTCAATAAAGCTCATGTTAAAGTTGTAGGTTTATATAGATTATACTTAGAATTTGGTTCTACTTTAGATTTATGTGAGATTTTTTATGTACCGTCATTTTGACGTAATCTAATTTCTATTTCATGTTTGGACAAATTTGGTTATTCTTGTTCATTTGAAAATGGAAAATTTAGTCTCTTTTAGTATTCTAAAGTTATTGATACATGTTCTTTGATTGATAATTTATATAAATTGGATATTTCTACCTCACAGATAAATGAAACCTTGCATATAAATAATTTTGGTACAAAAAGAAAATTAACTGATGAGAATTCCTTTATGTTATGGCACAAGCGTTTAGGACATATTTCTAAACAAAGAATTAAAAGGCTTGTGTCAGATGGAATTCTTGATTATCTTAATTATGCTGATTTTAAAATTTATATTGAATGTATTAAGAGAAAACAAACAAATATTAAGAAATTAGATGCCAAAAGGAGTTTAAATGTCTTGGAATTAATACATACTGATATTTGTGGTCCATTCCCTACAGCTTCTTAGAATGATCAACAATATTTTATTACTTTCATAGACGATTATTCTCGTTATGGGTACTTATACTTAATACATGAAAAATTAGAATCTCTGGATGTATTTAAGATCTTCAAAGATGAAGTTGAAAATCAACTTGGTAAGAAGATAAAAGCTATCAAATTTGATCGTGGTGGTGAATACTATGGTAGATATGATGGATCAGGTGAACAACATCCAGACCCTTTTGTAAGATATTTAGCAGAATGTGGCATCATTCCTCAATACGCTATGCCAGAGACTCCAAGTCAAAATGGTGTAGCTGAGAGACGAAATAGAACCTTAAAGGATATAGTTAGAAGTATGATTAGTCACTCTTCTTTACCAGAATCACTTTGGGGAGAAGCCTTAAAGACTGCAGTTTATATTCTTAATAGAGTTCCAAGCAAAGCAGTAGCTAAAACTCCATATGAGATGTGGACAGGAAATAAGCCTAGTATTAGGCATTTTCATGTCTGGAGATGTCCAGCTGAGGCTAGGTCATATAAGCCTAATGAAAGAAAATTGGACCCAAGAACTGTTAGCTGCTATTTTGTTGGATACTCTGAAAGATCAAGATGCTTTAGGTTTTATGATTCCTCAAATAAATTATTTTTTGAGACGGGCAATGCTAAATTTATTGAGGATGTTGAATATAATGGGAGTGATAACTCAAAGATTTTGATTTTGAGGAGGAATATATTACTATTCCTAATATTACAATTGAAAATGATCAGGTAATTATGCCTGATATTATTCAGATTGTAAATCTAGATAATCAAAATAATCTTGAATTACTTCCTGAAGGACAACAACCTCAAATTGAAGTGTCATTAAGGAGATCCATAAGGGAAAGGAGAACAACAATTTCAGATGATTATATTGTATATCTCCAAGAGCATGAGTTTGATATGGGATTGGAAGATGACTCAATCTCATTTAGTCAGGTCAAATAATATTCTAATTCTCAAAATTGGATAAAAGCCATGGAAGATGAGATGAAATTAATGAAAGATAATGATGTTTGGGATCTTTCTGATTTGTCTGAAGGAGCAAAATCTATTGGTTGTAAATGGTTTTTTAAAATCAAAAGGGATGCAAAAGATAATATTGAAACATATAAGACACGTCTAGTTGCCAAAGGTTATACTCAAAAGGAAGGCATTGATTATAAAGAGACTTTCTCCAGTTTCTTCGAAAGACTCTTTTAGAATCATTATGACACTTGTAGCTCATTATGATTTGGAGTTACACCAGATGTATGTAAAGGCTGCATTCCTTAATGGAGACATTGAGGAAACTATATATATGATGCAACTAAAAAATTTTCAATCTTCTAATTCAAAACATCTGGTGTGGAAATTAAAGAAATCAATCTATGGTTTAAAACAAGCTTCCCGTCAATGGTATAAGAAAGTTGATCAAGTGATTTCTTCATTTGGTTTTAAAGATTGATTTTAAAAAAAATACTGTTGATCAATGCATTTATCATAAGGTTAGTGGGAGTAAGTTTATTCTCCTTGTGTTATATGTTGATGATATTCTGCAACAAGTAGTGATATAGGCTTATTGCATGAGACTAAAAGATTTCTTTCAAATAAATTTGAAATGAAAGATCTTGAAATGCATCTTTTGTGTTGGGTATACAAATTCATTGGGATCGCTCCCGTGGTATACTTGGGTTATCACAAATAGCCTATATTGATAAAGTGCTTAACAAATTTGGCATGAAAGATTGTGCACCAGGGGATATACCCATTGCAAAATGGGATAAATTTAGTATGCTCCAATGCCTAAGAAATGAAGTTGAAAAGCAAGAGATGGATAAGATTCCTTATGCATCAGCAGTAGGGAGTCTTATGTATGTTCAAGTTTGTACGCATCCGGATATTGCGTATATTATTGAAATGCTTGGTAGATATTTAAGTAACCTAGGAATTGATCATTGGAAAGCAGTGAAATGGGTTATGAGGTATCTAAAAAGGACAAGAGATTTTATGCTCAAATATCAGAGATCTGATCATTTAGAGATTATGGGGTATTCCGACACTGATTTTGCTGGTTGTCTCGATAGCAGGAGATTCACTTCAGGCTATATTTTTATGTTAGCTGGAGGAGCTATTTATTAGAAAAATGTCAAGTAATCACTTATAACTTCTTCAACAATGGAAACAGAATTTATAGCTTGTTATGAGGCTTCAAATCAAGGAATATGGTTGTGAAATTTTATCACAGGGTTACATATTATTGATAGCATTGAGAGACCATTAAAGATATATTGTGATAATAAAGCAGCTGAGTTATATTCCAAGAACAACATGAGCTCATCAAAATCAAAACATATTGACATTAAGTTTCTTGTTGTGAAAGAAAGGGTTCAGAGTTTTCAATTTTCTATTGAACATATTAGTATAAATTTTGTGATTACAGACCCACTTACAAAAGGATTACCACATAAAGTATTTCATGAGCATGTGGCTCGTATGGGTGTAATCTGTTTTGATGATATGCTAGCTTAGTGGGAGTTTGTTTGTACTGTTCAATTATTATGAACTTATTTTTTGATCAGACTAAATTATTGTTGTTTTAGTGATTGAAAACTCTGAAATAAAGTTATTTAATTTTCAGTTACGATTTAGCATAAAGTATTGAATTTTGGTTATAACTCTTTTGAGTTATAATATTAGACCAGCTGAAAATAGTCATGATTTGAGATCACATTACATGAAATTTTTATGCTACACATCCATACTTGATCTATGTCGTTAATTATATTAATATAGTGATCATTGATGAATCTTATTACAAAGAATGCAATAAAGATTGTTTTGATTCTATATTAATATGATTGATGGACCAGATTGTCTAGAGATGATATTTCATAAAAATAGCAAATATTGAGCTCTTACGATTATTTTATAATATATATATGGCCCAAGTGGAAGATTGTTGGAAAATATTTATATGTGGGCTCATATATTTACACATATAAATAAAGTTTTATACATTAGAAGCTATCTAATATTAAGCCAAATAAATTTGTGATCTATTTAAGAATTAAATTATTATTTGGCTTATGTGGCATCTCATTTAAATTTATATGGAATTAATAATTTGTGTAGAGGCCAAGTATTTATTTTTATTTTAATGATGAGCTGAAATAAAAAAAATAAATACACTTGAGGTATAAAAGGGTCATGGTCCCCAGTTTAAGCGGTGAAGTTCTCATGTCCCTCATTTTCCATCTTGAGGGAAAAGAAGGGGTCTCTCGCTCTCTTGGAGAATGCCGCTTCAAATGTGGAAGATCGAAGACCTCAATTCTGCAATTCAATAGATTCATGCACGCTTCCAATAATTCTTCTCGATGATTTAGCATGTCTTTTGGAGATGATCGAATTTATTTTTCATCTCCTTTAAATCCTAACATTCATGGCTTGAACAAATGCATGATTGGATAATATTGGAAGGAAATATAGCAATTCCTTCAAAAATAAAGCAAAGAAAGGAGACATTACAGTTATAACTTGCATTTTCTTTTGGCATATGGCCATTTAAATTCATTTGGGGAGTGAGAAATCATTCATTGTTGCATAAATCTGAGGCATTTATTTTGAAAATTAGGAATATTCACATGAGACTTATAATTAGAAGGAAGCACAGCTTTATTACTGAGTAGAGATAGACACTCATAATTGCTTCATAAAATTAAAGAGGAAAAAAAAAGAAGAAAGAGACCGATGAGATTGATTGAGGAAACTCGACAATGCACTGAGAAGAGTTTGAATTCCATGTTATTTCTTTTTGAAGATTTCTTTTTCAAGAATTTAAACATCTTCTCTCTCTTTTGAGCACTACGTGTATTAAATTTTATTTAGGTTTTATTCAGGAAAGCTTTCTTTCTGCTTTGTAAAATAATTTTTTAATATAATAATTTCTTGAACCAAAAAATTTTTGTACTAAAAAGCTGCTTTAGAAAGCATCAAGAAAGTTGTACCAAATGAAGCCTTAGCTTTCAAATGATAAGGCTTTGCTTGGGGCAGCTTTCTTACTGCTTTTTAAAACAATTTTTGTGTGAAAAATTTCAAGTTTAAGAATTTTTTATGTTAAAAATTATTTTAGAAAGTAGTAAGTAATCCCAAATGAAGCCTAGGAGTCTATTTGAGATAACTTTTGCGCTGTTTTGCTTTTCAAATTATAATGAGAGTTTCATTTAGATATTACTTCCTAGAAATTTTGGTGATGTGAAGTTGTTTTCAACAATTAAAATTATTAGTGTAATAGCTTTAAGAAAACAATCGTTTGGTTTCTTATAAAAGAATATATTTATAATATTCACAGAAGATTTTAAGAGGTTATTTTTCTCATAATAGTTTTATAATTATCGTCATAAAATATTGTAATCATTCCAAAAAGGCCCTAAATGTCTTTGCTTGAATTCACACCCCTTAAATTATTGTAAGAAATTGTGGTTTTTTTAAATACATTATATCGGTAATAAATTTTTTTAAAATTGTTTTTCTATAAAAAATTTATATTTAATTTTATATTATAAATAAAAATAATTAATTTTTAGTTGGGAGTAGGAATGGTAAAAATCTAAGTAGACCGGTCTTCACAAGTTTACATAAGATATTACCTATATATATATAATATATATATACATTAATGAAGAATGAAGATGATGATGCAGTGGGAGGCTCCTCTTTTAGATTAATTAGGACATTATGATTTGGTTTGGGATAAATTTTTTAATGCTTTTTAAAATAATTTTTTAGTATTTTTATACTTAAAAATTAATTTAGAAAACGGTAAAAAAGTTATCTCAAATAAAGTCATAATTATGCAAGGGATTATTACGTGCGGAGTCCAGACGCAGAGAATCTTTCGGTTTTGTGACTATGAACCGTAAAAACACAGTTATTGTTCACCACTGTGTCTTTACTGTACTTTTACTGTTCACTATCACAAAATCGAACGATTCTCTGCGTCCGGACTCTGCACATGATAATCTCTGTAATTATGCACACATTTCAAGCAACTTCTACACTTTTGTGCTGTGGGAATCTGTTCTCAAAAACTTTGAGGTGCATCTATTCTAAGTATTCTATCAATTTAAAAATATATGATAATGTAAATGTGGATTTAGGTATAGACACCTTATTCTCCTATGAAATGTTCCTCAGTTGTGCTGAAGATTAGATTATATATTTTATATCTGATAGAAATGATCATTTATGCTTGATAATTGTTCAAAAATTGATTGATCATAGATAATCAACCAAAATAGGTACATTATAATTCCTTAATAAGAAAAATTAACAAGGATAATCTAAGCTGACAGATCTAACAAATGATTCTCTTGCTTATAGATCTACAGTACAACTTTGCTTTTTCTCAAATATGCTTGATTCTATGGAATCAAGAACTTGTTCTACTTCAACTTTTTCATATTTTGTTTTAGTCTAAATGCTTAGAGATAAATTCCTAACTATGGTGCATGTAAGTCAAGCTGACTCGTAATCTGGCTCGTGCTCGACTCGAAAAATAGCACGTGAATCGAGTTCGATGTGCTAATGAGCTAAGGTTTAGTCTGTCTCAACTCGACTAGCTGGCTTACAAGCATGCTCATTTTATAATTATTAATATAAAATACATTTAAAATATATTATAATTCAACAGTTTAAGTATAAAGTTATATTTAAAATTATATATCACTTCTTTTTATCAAGTAATTAATTATTGCTATATTTCTAATTTATCATTCTTTTTATAATTTTACTATAATAATTGCTAAAATTATAATCATTTTCTCTCTTTCATAGTAAATGTGTTGGCTTGTGAGCTAATTCGAACTCGTCATTTTAAGCTTGAGCTTGAACTTGATAATTAATCAAGCTCGAGTTAGGGATGACTCGGGCTCGATTCAATTTGTTCACACCTATTCCAAACTCAGGCTTCGTTTGAGACAGCTTTCTTAATACTTTTTAAATCAGATTTTTAGTTTTTTATTTGAATTATAATTTTCTTTTCTTCCTTTTTCTTACATGAAATTTATATTATTTAAGTAAAATTAATATTTAAAAAAAATCATCCTAAAGTTTATATGTAACAAAGCAAAATTAAATGTGACTTCTAAACCTACATAATTAGAGCTTTTCATCTTTATGAATACAAATTTCAAATTTTTAAAGAGCTGAAGTGTATGGTTTTTATAGGCTTCTTATAAATATGAATGTGACATAACAAAATGTCTGCCATTTCCTTTATTGTTCTTCAGCATTATGGAGATGCTCATCTTTATAAAGATGGAACATGTTGCAAAAATAGGGCCATTCCTTAATATTTACGTGTACGTAATTTCCTTCTCACAAGAGAATGGATAATTATTAAAAAAAAAGAAGAAATTACTTTACATTTTTGATTGGTTCAAGTGATATTCAGTGTAAAATATTTTTTAATTTTTTATTTGACTAATATTAAATTGATTTAAATGTTTTTTTTTACTTTTCACTAAAATTGGGTTTAGAAATGTCAATAATATATATATATATATATATATATATATATATATATATATATATATATATATTAAAATTAGTTTAAGTATTATTTATCTTATAATCAAATTTTTAATATGAATTTGTGAAGTTTAATAAAATTGCAATTCCTCCAATTATTTCAAATAAAACAGAAATTAAGAGAGCCTTTAGAAATATAACTTACCTTCGTTAATTTGGTACTTATATATTAATGATTATTTCGTTGTGAATGTGTCGGCATCAAAATGAAAAAAAAATTATGTTAGAATATACTGACGAGTTTCCCATCGGGATCGGTCTAATTGTCCTTAGAGTTGCACTAAGATTAGTGCTATTTTTTTTTAATAAAACCCACGGAAGAGGCCTACGCGTTAATTATAAAGCAATATTAGAAGTCCTTAATGACTCCAAATCTCGCTAAAATACAACATTTAAATCAAAACCTAAGAGCCTCAGAATCAACCTAATTACAAAACCAACCAAAACTAAATTAAAAAACTAGCCAAAAATCCTAAATAAACCAACAAACAGCAAAGGTCCCAGACGTAAACAAAGTCCAACAGAAGGCCAGACACGAGCAACCTGCAAAGAAACCATGAGCAGAATAGGCCGAGAAATGAACCACGACCCGACCCGGGCTAAGCATCAATCTGATCAGCAGCATCACGACCAGCCTGCAAAACACCTGCAGGAGGAAAGGGACTAACCCATGACAGGGAAGGAAAAAAATAGAATTCCAAAACCAAAAACCCAAAGCCACTACAAGAAACTCAATAGCAGCTCAGGAAAGGGCCAAACGCCACAACAAACCATCCACAACAAGAAACCAATTAGGAGCAAATCCAATAGAGAAAAAAAGGAAAACCCCAACGCCCGGACAACCAACCTGAGATAGAGACCAGCCACACGAGAACAAGACCCAATAGCAAGACCCAACAAAGGACACATGCCAACCAAAGAATTACTTCTTTTTTATCTTTCTTTTTGTTTTTCCGCCTACTACGTTTCCCACCACCAAGCCTGAAAGCATCATCATCGATACGAATCACCTTCAAACTATACAAATCATCCATTGACTCAACCATATCCTCCCCATCACTACGACTAGCCAAAGAAGAACAATCATCCAACCATTTCGAATGATCCACACCAAATTCCTTCAATTTTAAAGCTAAATGAGCATTCAGATCATCCTTCGAGCTAAAAGAGATAGGCACATCAATAACATCCTCTAAATTGACCACATTAGTGTTAGGCGTCACCCCTAGGGTACCCATGGAAGAGTCACCAGAAAGCATTGCCAAATCTTAAGAGAAACCATTTAAATCAACCCTGTTAATCACACAAAGCCACATTGCCAACATTTAAATTATCCACACAAGGAGCATTACCCTTAAAATCATCCACAACTTCATTAGGGGGAAGAACAAGTTGGTGATCACAATCAAGAGGTACAATCAGGCTACCACCCAAACAAGAACAATCCTCTTTCCCCATAGGGGAATCACAATGAGAGTGAGTCAAATTAACTACGGGAACCGGCACATCATTGCCAACCATCTCATTACTGATACGATCAATATTCACAGCATCAGAAACACCAACAACCTTACCAGGAGAAGAGTTAGGGATGGCCAAAACAATAGGCCCAACAGAATGCAAAGGCTCATAATCCAAATTATCCAAAATTAAACCAGCATCATTAATATGAGTGAGCAAAGCGGTATTATCTGTAGTGCTAGTAATATCAGGTTGAACAATAGTGTCATTCCTTCCTAAATTAACTTTATGAGAAACCCTATCTAAATGTGGGTGAAGAACATGACAATTAGATTTATTATGCCCCAAAGACTTGTAGTGATCACAAAAGGGAGAAAATGCCTCCATAACAACCGGTTGAACATAACCTAAAGTATCCGGCCCTATCCAAGCAGCCTCAGGATAATTTTTGGAGATATCCAGTTCGACAAGCATCTTAGCAACAGATGGCCGTGAACCAACGGCAATGACATTATTGGTTTTTAAAGGGCGACAAAAAATTGAACCCAAACCATGAAGAATGCGTGGGGAGAACATATGTGGCCTAAGATTAGGAAACGAAACCCAAATAGGAATGATTGAAGATTCAACAGTTAAATCCAAAAATGGAGACCACTTAACTAATTTCATGTAACAGTTTGAAATGAAATAGGAACGATGAAAAAAAAACATGACTATAATCCAAGTCATTCACCAGCTTTATAAGAACATGCCTTAGATTCAAGATAGAAATAGAGCATTCACCGATCAATTTGAGGTTAAAGAAGAACTTACGAATCGACTCATGGTTGAGTCTGCGAGAGGGAAATTTGCCTACCAATGCAAACTCGAAAGGCTTTGCAAGAGCAAAGATTTTAGCCTTAGAGATCCATAATGACAGAAGTCTCCGATGCGAAGAAGTTGGAAGGTCCGAAAACTCGCTCGGAAGGGAAGCATCAGACAAGGCATCCAGAAAAGAACGACAGTTCTTTTGCTCATTGAGAAAACTGGGATCACTCAATCGATTTGCCGCCATTCTAGTCGATAGACGACCGGAGGTGGCACAATCGAAAGAATAGAACCAGTATGAAGAGAAAGAGAAGATGAAAAGTATATCGGAAGATGAAATCCAGAGGAGCCATGGGGAGCGCAAACGGTGCTAGGGCAGAAACCCTAGCAGAGCACGCGTGGAAACAGGCGCCATTAAGCTGGTATCACTCAAAAAATGCACTAAGATTAGTGCTATATTTGAATTTATAAACTATATTAGGGTTTGTGTAAGATAGCTTTTTCGCTATTTTCTTTTTTAGATAATAATTATAATTTCATTTGGCTGTTGCTGCTTTTTGAGTACTTTTTTTTGGGACTTTTAAGCCAATTAAGGCAAACTCATACACACATCACATACGCAAATTTCGAACCTAGTATATCTTGGTTGATAGTCAGTTTGCTACCAACTGATCAAGTTGAGTTGCATAATTTTCTTGTTAGTTTTTTTTTTAATTGTAAAGTTATTTTTTACAACCAGAATAACTAAATTTTTTTCCCCACACTAACTTTACAATCAACTTTATAAAATGTTATAATCATCCCAAACATACACTTAGGCTTCGTTTGGGACCGCTTTTTTGTTGCTCCTTAAAGCATATTTTTAGTATAAAAATTAAAATTTTTGTACTAGAAAGTTGCTTTAAGAAGCAACAAGAAAGTCGTCCCAAACGAAGCCTTAATATCAATGCAAATTCAAGAATATTAAAGCCAATCCTGATGCAATTGACCAAAATGTTTCTTGCTGGGAGAAATTTCTGCAAATCATAAATTAAAGTAAGCTATTTTAATATAGGAAATTCAAAAAATACATTGATTAAAGAGAGCACGAGTCTCACCTAAAAAAAACTTTGAAGTGAAAAAAACAAAAGCCACTAATTGCTGAAATTTACGTAAAGATGATCAATATCCAAATAGTTGGAGAGATCTACTTGAATATAAATTGTCACTTGGGCAGATAAAGAGAAAGATGATGACACTAATGGCATTTGGTTTGGTGATCATGCGCTAGATTGCAATAATGGTAAAAGCGAGCAACAATAGGGCCGATAATATCCTTAAACAATATTAATGAACTTAAAAAAAAAAAAAAGATTTTTTTAAATCAATTTCAAAGGTCTTTAATTAACAACAAATTATAGTTATTTTTAAATCGTTGTGCTTTTCATCCGTCGGAAAGCATTCTAAGAGCTATTCTGTAATTGTTGGGGAAATAGATCTGTAACCTTTGCATTGCATCAGTTAAAACTATTATTAAAATATTGTAGTTGTTGGATTCAAATATGTCTGTGGATGATACTTGACCGTGTTAGCAGATCTCCTTAGAGAGCAAAGGAGCCTATAAGGAAAAATGTAGAATACAAGGAGAAGAGTATTGGGAGAAGATCAGAGATCTCGGGCAAGTAGAAAGTTCTCTACTAGCCCAAGGTACTTCGTAAAAGCTTTCTTGTGTTGTGTATAATAACTATCCCTCTTATTTATAAGATTTCAGGGGCTACATGATGGATAGAAATACAATGCTGCATAAATTATAAATACGTCGTCACACTACACTTGCTCACTCTCTTTCCTTCTCTATGAATCATCGGATTAGGGGTGTCAATAACTGACACGACCTGAAACCCGACCCGAACCTGGCCCAGAAAATTCCGGGTTTGGGTCAACCCGTTTGTTAAACGGGTCGGGTCCGGGTTCGGATTTCTGACCCGTTTGAAAAACAGGTCGGGTTCTGGTTGACCCGAAAACCCGCGGGTCAACCCAAATTAACCCGAAAGTGGTCGCGTCGTTGGGTCTCGTCACGGTCGCGTCGCTCAGGACCCAGTGGGAAGCGCCGAAGCGATTGCGTCGCTCAGGCCAGCGAGTCGCCGGGTCGCGTCTAGTCGCCGGGTCGCATCTAGTAGCCGGGTTGCGTCACTTAGGTCGGCCGTCTCGTCACTCGATCGGTCGATCCGTCCAGTTGCCAGTCGGCCGCCTACCCACCGCACGCGACTATCACGTCGTCGTCGTCGCTCGGTCGCTAGATCTGTTCGGAACTAGGAACTTGGAAGGGAACTCCCCAGCCGGCCGCCTACTCGACCTCACCCCCGGCCCAGGCGCCCCAGCCTTGCTGGCTTGCTCGGTTGCTCTGCCTTCGTTACTTCGCGGTTCGCCAAGCCCCCACGCAATCGCGGGTCGGGTCGGGTCAACCCAGCAACCCGCGCGGGTCGGGTCCGGGTTGACAAATCTGACCTGTTTGGAAAACTGGGTCGGGTTAGTGTCGACCCGTTTAAGGTCGGGTCAAATCGGGTTCGATCCGAACCCGACCCGTTGACCCGAATTGACGCCCCTATGATCGGATGACTGATTATTATTTCCTTTAAATAAATAATTAAAAAAATTAAAATCTTAATAAAATGATTATCACTTTGGATATATAACATTAAATTTAAAATAAAAATTGAACTTATTTTATTAGTTCAATTCAATATGATCAATCTTCAAAAGCTTCAAATTAGTCAGAGCCTTTGCAATGCTACTAACACTCAATTTTTAATTGTAGAACATTATTTTGTATCTCTCTATGTAAGTCATATAAGTATTCCTTATGTGCGAGGTGATTAGAAATAACAAGTTTGGAAGAACCAAAATGTTTGGAGAAAGAGATCACCTATCGATTTATGACAAAGGCTACATAATGGAGATAGGCAAGGGAGATGATGGTGACATAGGCAGACAAGGAGCCATTACGGTTCGAACTCAACTCGCTAACGAGCTCACGAGAGGAGCTTATTGAGCCATGAAATTGAGCTCAAGTCTATACTAGAGCTCAGCTTGGCTCAATTCATAAGCTTGTCGAGCCACTTTAAAATTAAATATATTTAAAAATTAATTTTAAAATAATATAATAAACACCTACAAAATATTTTAATTATTTCTCGAGTCAAGTTCGGACTTTCCAAATGGATTTGGGTGATCGAATTGAGCTAAAGTCTAATAATTTTTAAACAAGTTGAGTTTGAGCTCACTAAATGAGCTCAAGTTCAATCTTAGTAAGAATTAAACGAGTTCAACTCGACTAAATAAATACTCCTCTTTAGTTTTCCTTACAAAGCTAGTATTTCAAAGCTTATTTTTTTGCCTTGCAAAACATGAAGATCTTTTTTGCAAGATAGAAAAATATATCAGATGTTCTCTCCTAATAAGAGTATTTTCAGCTCATCTTTCTTTACCATTATCTTTTAGAAATAAATAAACCCTCTATCTATATCTCCTCTCCTTAGCTAGCTTTACCATCCTCTTCTAGAAAATCCTCTCTAAAGGCATGGCCATAGTGTGCCTTGTGGTATTATTGCTTCTTCTACTTCACAAATTAAATAGAGCAATATATAGAGACCTTGTTATCTTGAACAACTGTCACTATTCGGTCAAAAGTGTACGCTTTCTCTTTTTAGGGCTATTTAAGGAGTCCACTGAGCTTGTATTCTTCTCCAAGAGTATTGAGCGAGTGCCTGTGTGGGAGAGCATAAGCTGGGAAGAGATTTTGGCTTTAGCTAGCTAGAGAAATGGCCATTAGGGAAGCAATGAATAGGTTGAAGCCATATATTTTTATGGTGTTTTTACAATTTGGCTATGCTGGTATGTACGTTATATCGATTGTCTCCTTGAAGAAAGGCATCAATCATTATGTTCTTGTCGTCTATCGGAATGCTGTTGCAGCTGCAGCCATTGCACCTTTCGCCATTTGGCTTGAGAGGTTCATTCCTTTCTCATATTTTTTCTCTCATATCATCAGAATATTTAATATTTAGGTTTCATTTGGGACGGTTTTCTTACTGTTTTTTAAAGCAATTTTTTAGTATAAAAATTTCAATTTTTAAACTAAAAAGCTGTTTTAAGAAGCAATAAAAAAGCCGTCCCAAACGGAGAGTATTAAATGATATTTAATTATAGCTTAAATTTATCTGAATAGTTATAGCTCTTATGTTTTGTAATCTTATGGAATTAAAGAAGCATATTCGTATCCAGATCATGGAGCACCTGTGACAGTGGAGAGCTCCTTGCTTTTAAAGATTTATAGGACAATTTGATTCCTAGCTTTCATCTTTAGCAGGAAACAAGATCCATTTAATTTTTTATTGATAAAAATATTATTTTTTTGAATAATATTTTTATTTTTATTTCATTTTATATGTGAAAAATAAAAGTTTTTATATTTTAAATAATATGTAGCACTATATATAGGACATGAATATAACTACAAAATAAATACAATATATAACATCATTGATATTGAAAAAGAATATTCATTCTTAGGGCTCATTTAGTTGTTTGTAAATATCACATTTTTAAAAAGGAAATCATGATTTTATTTTATTTTATTTATTTTTAAATTTAGAATCAATATTTATGTTTAATTGTATTCAACTAACCCAATTAATATTATTATGATGAATAAATTGATTTGCAAATGCATGCAAAATATTAATTGTCATCATCAATATAAATTTATAAATTTATAAATTGACCAAAATAAAAAATTACAGAAAAAACTACTATGAAAAGTATTATTAAAGGAAACCTTAGTCCTCATTAAAAAAACTGCTATGAGCAAGCTTTTTATTTATTTAATTTTTGCCAATGATATAATGAAAAGGACCCACATGTAGCATGGCCTAATAAGTCGGCAATTTGCTTTGACCATGCATGCATGCATCCATGCAATGGATGGTAAATCACAACGAATAGGTTTCTTGATTTATGACAAGAGCATGCATGTCATGCACCTTAAGTAAAAGTGTCAATAAATAATTTGATCTAAAAAAATCGAATCCGAGTTGACCCATTTAATAAATATGTCGATTCAGGTTGATCTTTTTAACCCATTTATTTGATGGGTCAAGTTCGGATTGATTGGATTCAGGTCAGATCAATTTTGAGTCATAACCCTTTTTAACGAAAAATTATTCTGTCCGGACACCGGACGTATCCGGATTCGGTATTCTAGCGGTACCACTCGGTATTGAGCCGCGGTCAGTACTGCTCGGTATCGCTGCGATACCGATCAGTATCGCTAAAATACCAAAATCCGGATGCATCCGGACACCGGACAGAATAATTTTTCCTTTTTAACACCCCCTGAATAGTTGAGCAAGTTTAATAAATAATATAAGAAGGTGAATATATCATACAATATATTACAACATAAAATTTTAAGCCAATGATAGAATACTATTGATGTTATTGGAAGTTAGTCTTTATTTCGTTTTCATGTGGCTTTACTTATTGCCCTAATTCATCATCTCTTTCTATTCTTTTTATTTCATTCATCTTTCTTTTCTTTACCTTTTTTTTTTTTTTTTTTGAAGGAAAGGGAGGCCAAAGATGACACCGAGAGTTTTCATGAAGATATTGGCTATGGCACTCTTGGAGTAATGCTCTCATCTCTTCTCTTTTCAGTCCCATAAGGCCATAATGGAATAATTAGACAGTGGTTTTGGCTCTAATCAACAGCTAATCTGAGCTTTATTCTCCTAATATTCCAGGCCAGTACTTGATCAGAATCTCTACTACGTGGGGACTGTATTTACATCAGCAAGCTTTACTGCAGCACTCGTCAATATTCTTCCAGCCATTACCTTCCTAATGGCCTTCATCATCGGGTGAATTTTACTAGCTCCTGTCATGAAAAATCTTCTTATATCTATTTTCTGAAAAAAAAAGAATAGTCAAGTAAATAATAGTTACAGCCTCTTAACGTGAGTACTGATACCATCATGCTTATAATGGAATTATGTAGAATTGAGAAAGTAAAAATAAAGAGCAAGCGCAGCCAGGCAAAGATTATTGGAACTCTAGTGACAGTAGCTGGAGCAGTTTTGATGATAATGTATAAGGGAGCTGTTGTGGATCTTCCATGGACGAAAGGAAGAGATCAACATGAAGTTACTGATGCTGGAATCCAAAATGAGAGGCATTGGATTATGGGCACATTTATGTTGATAGGAAGCTGTACCTGTTGGTCTGCTTTCTTCATTCTCCAGGTAATTATTAATTATAGTTGAATGTTCTATGGTGCAAAGCATATATGTTTGTTCATTTAGTTGATTGCAGCTCTAATTTTTAGTTATATTGATTTGATTTCAATCTGAAACTAATTTGAAATATGTTGAGTTACAGTGTTTTTTTTTGTTTAAGGCTGAAAGTTGCTTTTAGATCACTTTTTTATTCAAATTGAGCACACTTTGTTAAAAGCTAACTGTGTAGCTAAGCTTTAATAAAACAAAAGCATGAGAAATCATAATGGAATTGAATTGGCATGCATTAGTTCAAAATTTTGTCTAAAAAAACTAGTTGGAAGCAATTTGATTTGGCTTATCATAAATAACAAATTGAGCTAAACTCAAATAAAATTAAATAAAATGTCCCTAACAGTTATCAATTACTATTTTTCAAGGCCAACACCCTGAAAACCTACCCAGCTGAGCTCTCACTTGCCACTCTAATCTGCTCCATGGGAATGGTGGAGAGTGCTTCTGTTGCTCTTGTTATGGAGAGGGGATTGAAGCCTTGGATAATTGGCTGGGATACAAGGCTCTTTGCTGCTCTTTACTCGGTAAAATTCTCTTATGATTCTAATCATTTCATCACCTTTGATCTCAATTTGTTCAACTTATAGTACATTTATTTGTTTTTGATTATATTCATTGCTTCAAATATGCTTATTAATGGTCTTAATTCAGGGTATAGTTTGTTCTGGTGTTACTTACTACATCCAAGGGATGGTAATGAAAGAGAGAGGGCCAGTATTTGTCACTGCTTTCCAGCCTCTTTGCATGATAATTGTGGCTATTTTAGGCTCTATTATACTTGCTGAAGAGATCACAGTAGGAAGGATGATTGGTGCTACCATAATAGTAATTGGCCTATATTTTCTCATATGGGGCAAAGCCGAGGATCACTTGACCCAATCCTCTCAGAAGCTCCCAACTGTGCTGGATCATGATGCTAAGAAACCGCCCACAGTCGAGAAATTCGTCGATGTCTCGACCCCATAAAATCGCTGAGGCTGCTACATATGGTTGCAAGAAGAGCTGAGGAGACTAACCTGGATTGTTAAGATGGTCAAGTTGATTAATTTGATCAAGATGTTATTGCTTGGTGCTTATATTACTCGATCTTGTCCTACTAATTAATACTCTTGGAGTATTATATTAATCTTTTGAGATCCTATCATATATATAAATATATATAAATTGGGTGTGATCATTATTGGTTTCCTTTTGCAAATGTCATCTTCTGTTTTTAAATTTCTGTCAGATCTGAAATGTTAAATTGCGTAATGCCTTAGTATTTGTATGGGGTATTATTGTGTTTGGCTTTTAGAGCTTTTCCTAAAGCGGCTTTGTATGGCTACATATCTTTTGGGCTCTTCTTTTAATCTTTATGATGAGTTGCAGAGACTAGTTTAGCCAAGTTACCTAAGTTTTACGTATTATCCTTACTCTTCTCTCACTCAATGGTCTGTAATTATTTCATAAATCATATTATCCTCATAGTCATGCACTTTTTATTTCTCAGATGAGAGTCCAATGGCACTCAATATTTTTGCCAACCATTAGGCCACCGCTTCTCTTGCTAGAGACGACCATTTAGGTTTCGTTTGGGACAGCTTTCTTGCTGTTTTTTAAAACAACTTTTTAGTATAAAAATTAATATTTTTTACTAAAAAGTTGTTTTAAGAAGTAGTAAGAAAGTCGTCCCAAACGAAGCCTTAATTAACTCTCTTGTTCACATGATGGGGCCGTTTATACTCATGATATTTAATTATTATCCATCCTTTCTAAGGCCCTCGCCAAGCTCTTTTTGAACATTTTTTAGCCTCTATAAAAAAAATTGATCAATGATTAAAATTAAATTAAAATAACTTAATGTTATTGATAATACAAACGCATAAAAATTCTAATTATTTATAATTTATTTCATGCTCTTTTTTTGTTTGGTAATTTGAACTAAAAAAGATCTTAGTTGAGCCTCATTCACAAATGACAAAGTTTATTTCCAATTCAATACTCTTTTGTGATCCCTTGTAGTATTAAGTATAATAATTTCATGTGCATGTTAGTCACAAAAGTTTTGTGCATGGCTCAAATTTTGGTGAAATTATTACGTGCGGTCATCGGATGCCGAAAGCATCACGTCATCAATGCATTGTGTACCGCTGTGTATCGATTGACGTGGAGCATTCTGATTGACCTCGGGACCGTCCGGTGACCGCACTTAATAATTTCTCCAATTTTTGAAGAAATAAATCAGTGATGGACATTTTTGAGGAGGCATATTAAATAGTGATGAATTACTAATTTACTATTCAAGGATTTCACTTTATAAAATAACCTGATTGTATTTGAAATACTGTTTGACATTTAATTGAGTGAAAAATAAATTCAGAATATTAGTTATTTTCTGACTGAATTGATGTAAAATAAACTCTAAATTATTTATGTATTATTTTATTTTTGCAAACCATTGGACAACATTAGAGTGTTGACCGATAACTGTCGACCAGCCCACATGGAGGAGCCATGCAAGCCCACAGATTTCTAGCGACTCCACTGGGGACTGGTTTTTCTTTCCATCTTTGGCTAGTTAACATAAACTATAATAGCGATGAAATTATTAAAATTCTAATGAATTAATTAAAATCAGGGTTTTGAAATAATACAATCAAATAAAATTTATTATATATATATATATATATATATATATATATATATATATATATATATATATATATATATATATATATATAATATTTCATTCTGTCTAGTCTCTGCACTTTAAAAGCGTGGGGTGATGTATCAATTTTTGACTACTAACCCTTACCTTTCTTTTGTGCAGAATGGAACTACAGAATACTTCCTTTACCGTCCAACTAGGACGAGGAGCTAGCATCCAGCTAGTGAATGCTATTATTAACACTGGAGACTCTGAAACTACTATCTGATTTGGAAGCTTAGAGTTCTCTGCAGTTACTGTAATGGCTACCGCCATACCTATTCACGGCATGACTGTACAAGGCCATTCTGCGAGGCCTGATTCTGCTGAAACTTATGCACGACGTGCCTATTCCGTGCAACAGCCACGAGCTACTAGAACTGCTACTGCTAAAGCAGTTCAACAAAACAGGATCTCTGTCTTCGAAAGACTATCGCAGCCCAAGGCTCCAACCACAAAGAGGGTCGTAACTGGAGAAAGAATATCTGTGGTACCTACTAGGGCCACCACTCTACCAACCGGGTTATCTGCACCCAGGAAGGATGATGCTGAAGCCTCCTCATCTGGAGGAAGGCTCACAAGAAGGCAAAGGAGAAAGTTGAATGCCAAACTACGAGCTCAACAACCACTATCAGTGCATCCATCAACACTCCCATCCTTGGAACCAGATGTTAACGTTCCCACCCATAACAAGTTTGCAAATCTAAAATGGGTGAAGAGGAACAGCCATACTGGCGAGTTGAAACAGTCATTTTGGGATCAGCAGCCCCAAACCCCTATTCCTCAAACAAAGAAGCATGAAACTCTGTCCGCCAGGATGCACAGAGTTTTAAAAGTTGCAAGAGAAAATGGCCTGATAAGGAAGAAATATCAAAGGCCATCGACATTTAAGGTTAGGAGGATCCCACAAAGAGAGTTACCAACTGCCACGGTAGCTTAGGATAAATCGAGATCAACTCCACGCGGTGAACATTGGAGGATGAATCCTAGACCTCGTGTTCAGGATTCCGCTATCAAAAGATCCTAGTGGAAGGGAAAAGAAATTTGGAGGCCGAGACCTCCTGAAAAAAAATCACTGCAGAAGAAAGTCAATATAGGCGTGACATCTGGTGCAGCCTCCCAGAGATCCGCCTTTAATAAAAATCGTCAACAATGGGTACCTAAAGAAAAGGTTCATATTACTGACACTTATAATAGTCGACACATTGGAGAATTTTTTAAGGAATCCTATTGCCAGCCAACTTCAACCTCTCGGAAGAATGTCAATTTTGATTATACCCCTCCAATAGAAGAAGTTCCTATATCGCATGCAGAACCAGAGGTCTATTGGAAGCGTCGTTCTGAGATTTGAGTACAGGAAAATGATGATGATGATGAAGACACTATGGAGGTTGAGGTAGTCTACATGGTGGGACATGGTGATGAGCCACATCAAACACGTGGCTATTGACGATGCAATGAAGCAGGGCCCACCTCTTCTAAAACAACGACCTCCCAAGAAGATCAAGCTCAACATGAGCAGTCAGAAGAAGAAGTCCCCTCGGACGATGAACAAAATGATGATCACGAAGAAGAAGTGCTTGCTGAGACATTAGCACAAGCACAAAGGCGTTTGAAACTCTAGATGAAAGAAAAAGATAAGAAAATATCAGATTTAAATAGCAAGATGATAAAAATGATAGCACAGATAACTGCTATGATGCAGTTAATGCAAAAGAACATCATTACTACCCTTGCACTTGCTCAGCCAGTTGATCATCAAACATTGAATCAGCCTGTTAATCAACAGATATCGAGTAGCATTCCTACTAATCTGCTAATAGACCCAATACCTCAGGTGTCTGAAATTCGAATCACACCTGAAGGAGGAAATGAGGCTGATCGACTTGTTCATCTACAAACTCAGCACGATGTTGTAAATACATCTGAGCCGATAATGACACCACAGCTAGAATCAATAATCAATAAAAAAATTAAAGCTGTCATTGCCTCAGAGCATATAGAGAAATTTGTAAGCAAGGGTCGCCCGTATCTAGCTGAATACGATCAAGTGCCATATCCTAAAGGTTATTCAGTGCCTAAGTTTAATACTTTTAATGGCACCGACAATCCTAAACAATACTTGGCTCAATTTAAAGCAACTTGTGGAAATACTGGAGGCAACGATGCTCTACTCTTCCGCCAATTCATTAGTAGTTTGACTGCAACTGCTTTTGAATGGTACACTGAGCTTCCCAATGATTCTGTTAAAATATTTATAGAATTAGAGAATATGTTCGTGAAAAGATTCGCTAGTGCCACCGAGAAGACTACTATCGCTGACCTTACCTTAGAGAAATGAAAAAAGGGTGAGTCAGTGACAAAGTACATCACTCATTGGCGTAATATGAGTATGAAATGCAACAACAGTTGGAAGAGGAGCACGCTGTTCAACTACTCTTGGGAAACATCGATGATAAGATGCTACCATTTTTATGTATGGCCTCTATCAGCACTTATCAAGAGCTACTAGATAGAGTAGCTAAGTTTGAAAAGTTGAACCTGTCCAAGTCTGAATATCATTCAGATAGACCCCGAAGAAATAAAGCTATGGACAATAGAAGAGATGAGATCTATTCTGCATCATATTTAAGAATTGATAAAGAAAAACAATCTACTCCTAAAGACGATAAAGGAAGACATTATTTTAAACCCCAGCCAGAATTAGTGTTGGGAGGAAACGATAAATCTTAGACTTTTTGTGATGGAGGAGAACGTTCGAGGCCAAGAACCGGTGATCGAATCACATCCCTTAAAGAAAAAATGAATAGAGAATATTCTTTTAAAAGGGAAAGTGTGGCAAAACTATTCAAGCAGGCGCTTAATGCTGGTCTTGAATTACCAGAATGTAAAAGACCAGAAGAAGTTGAGTATAAAGATAATCTAAATTATTGCCCGTATCACCGAGTTATCAGCCACCCTATTGAAGATTGTTATGTATTCAAAGACTGGCATGAAAAGAAGTATAGAGATGGTGAATTTACGCTCTCAAATAGCATTTTAGTTCATCCAAAGAAGGAGACTGTGAAGATGATTATGACTTTTCCTATAACCCCCGCTAAGGAAGGAGATAAAATGAAAGAAAAAATGATGCCAAAAAAAGAAGAATGGCAGACTGCAATCTCCAAGAAAACAAAAAAGATGATCAAACAACTGGAAGAAGTTCCTGGTGTAAAATGGAAATCCTCTACGGAAGCAATACTTGAATTAAAAGAAAATCCAAATTCAAGTGCATCCACTTTCAGGTCATCAACTTGGAGGCATTCTAATACAAGGCAATTTTATAAGACATCCTCCAAGAAGTCCAGTAACTCAAATAAACATGGCAAGCCGAAAAAGAAGAGGACTGTACTTCAGAAGATCATTAATAATTTGGAAGATTATCATCAACCAGCGAGACGGCCTATAACACTTGCAGATTTTAATGTCTGAGCTTCAAATAGACCAATCAAAAGTGAAAGATGATGAACAAGAAGAGGAAGAATCACTCCATGTAGAAACATGCCGAGTCATCTCAGTAGCATCGACTGCATGCCAACGAGACTCTTTTAAAGGTCATGATAGGGGTCAGATAGCAATGTCTTCTACAAAAATGACTAATAAAAGGACATCTGAGTCTTGTCTGATGGTGCTATAGACAGATTGTAACTTAGAAGAAGAGTTATGTTTTCCAAGTGACGATGAGTCAGATCAACAAATGGCTTCGCAAATGGAGCGTGTAAAGTTGAATGAAGACTCTGAAAATGCAAAATCTTCATCAAAAAAGGCTGAGTCAAATGAGGTGGCTCAAGTACAATTAAGAAGTGGTAAAGTGCTGCCTCCGCCACTAAAAAAGGGGTTATGAAGCAAAGATAAGGGAAAAGATATAGTCATCAATGAAGAAATCATCCCTAAAGATCATAAGAAGAAATATGATACAAATAAAGGGATAGAATACAATATCATTTCCCACTTGAGAAAAATCCCAGCACAGCTCAGCATCTATGAAGCTCTTCTAATGTCAAAAGAGCTTCGAGAAACCTTGATACAGGCTCTGAAAAATCCAGAAAGATATGAGGCATATTTTGCAGAAAGATGTTTGAGCGAAGTCCTTCATGCCAGGAATGAACATGTTGTTACGTTCTCTGAAGAAGATCTCATGTTGGAGACTACAGAACATAATCATCCTTTATATGTTACGGCAGAAAGTGATGGCATCATAATAAAGTGAATCTTGATTGACCCAGGGTCTTCAATAAATCTCATAGGCGCACATTAAGATCACTATCCCTAGATATTCAACATCTCGGGCCAGATAAACTTATAGTGCACGGTTTCAACGAGAAAGGGCAAAAAATTATCGGGTCATTTGTCCTTCCCCTTAAATTTGGAGAGCTGTGCACAGAAGCCAAATTTCATATTATCGATGCAGACACTTTATTCAAGGCACTTTTGGGTAGACCTTGGCTCCATGAGAATGGTCTGGTTCCATCAACTATGCACCAATGTATGAAATATCTAAAGGATGGAGAAGAGTTTCGGATCTCTGGAGATATACAACCCTTCACAGTCCATGAAGTAAAAATTTATGATGATGCAAAATACTTCATTCCAAATGAAGTAAAGCCGACAAAATCTTCTGAAGCTAAAACATCAACATCAAAGAGTACAAAACAACCTAAAGAAGTTGAGAAAAAGGAGACATGAAGAAAGAACATGATATCAAATCTTCCTAAAAGAGTTAATATGCTTCCTAAATCAAATAAAGTTGTACTCCATTTGGGAAGTGACACAGAGGAAGATGATGATGTCTCTGAAGCCTACAAGCCTTTGGTTAATGAAAAACCAAAGGAAAATACTTTTATGGTTACCTTAATCCCTCAACAACATTTCAGAGAAATCGTATCCCGCGAGGTGCATAATGTTGAAGAGCTTAAAACATTTTATGTACCTATCCTACACGAAAGTAGAGGACTGGAAAGCTTATTTTATAAATTTGGAGAATATCAAGAAGGGAATCTTAATGAGCATGGGGATTTCAATGAAGATGTAGAGATAATTCCTACAGAAATGCCCAGATATTATCCCAAAAGAATTCAGCAGATGATACGGAAAGATGGAATTCATAATATGGTTACTTGGCGACGAGCACGTTTCTTTCAAAGAATATGGTGTCAAGAACTATCAAAGATGGGTAGTCGTGATACAAAAGGCCTCGGATTTATCGTAGCAGAATATGCTCAGAAAAATACATGTTATACGGTAAAAGATAAACATCTGACTACTGAAGACTTAGATACGAATGAAGAGAAAGATATGAAAGCTAAACCTGCACCAGAAGAACTTGAAGATGGTGGACAAGCCGCTACCATGGATGAGCTAAAAGAAATAAACTTGGGAACTGATGAGGACCCTCGCCCGACCTTTATCAGTGCTCTTCTTTCAAAGAATAAAGTTGAAAAGATGAAAGCATTACTCAGTGAATTTAGGGATTGCTTTGCTTGGACATACGATGAAATGCCAGACTTATCCCCTGATATAGCTGTTCATCAACTAGACATTAAACCAAGTGCAATACCTGTTAAGCAAGCTCCAAGATGAATGATGCTAGAAATCGAAGAGCAAGTGATTACAGAAACCAAGAAGCTTATCGAAACAGGTTTCATTCGAGAAGAGAAATATGTTGATTGGATAGCCAATATTGTCCCAGTGAAAAAGAAGAACGGACAAATTCATATATGTATTGACTATCGAGACCTGAATAAGACGTGTCAAAAAGATGACTTTTCACTTCCAATATCAGAATTGCTGGTTGACAATACGTCCAACTACGATATATTCTCATTTATGGATGGATCATAGGGCTACAACCAAATCAGAATGGCACCTGAAGATGAAAAACATACATCTTTTAGGACTCCCATCGGCATATTCTGTTACACAGTTATGCCATTTGGCTTGAAGAATGTTGGAGCTACATACCAAAGAGCTATGACACATATATTTGACGACCTCATCCACCAAAAAGTTGGATGCTATGTGGATGATCTTGTTGTCAAAAGTATAGATCGAAAAGATCATTTTGAAGATTTGAGAATTGTATTTGAGAGGATCAGAAAATTCAATCTCAAAATGAACCCGCTCAAATGTGCCTTAGGAGTTTCCTCAGGAAAGTTTCTTGGGTATATGGTATGACATAGAGAGATTGAGGTTGATCCCAACAAAGTCAAGGCAATCATAGAAATGCCTCCTCCAAAAAGTCTTCATCAACTTCGTTCTTTACAAGGATAACTTGCATTTATACGGCGGTTTATCTCAAATCTATCCGGCAGATGTCAACCATTTGCAAAGCTGATGAAGAAAGATGTTCATTTCAAATGGGAGGATGAATGTCAAGAAGCTTTTAACAGTATCAAGTGATATCTGTTAAGCCCGCCTATTCTTGCAGCACCAATTTCAGGGAAGCCTCTTATTCTATACACCGCAGTGTTGGAAGAGTCTCTTGAAGTATTGCTAGCTCAGCACAATGAAGAAGGCAAAGAAAATGCACTTTACTACATCAGTCAAAGATTGATTGGAGCAGAGATATGTTACTCTCCAATTGAGAAGTATTGTTTGGCGCTGATATTTGCTGTTCAAAAACTCCGCCACTATATGCTTTCTCATAACATTACACTGATATCAAAGATCGATCCGCTGAAGTTCTTGATGACAAGACCAGCGTTGACAGGTCGACTTGCCAAGTGGGCAGTGATACTTCTGCAGTTTGATATCACATATCTTCCACAAAAGGCAGTGAAAGGGCAAGTCTTAGCAAATTTTCTTGCCGCACATCCCGTTCCTGCAAACTCACCGCTCAATGATGATCTTCCCGATGAACAAATCCTATTTATTCTAGGAGGAGAAGAATCATAAATATGGGAAATATATTTTGATGGTGCATCGTCAATTAAACCTGCCTAACCTCCAAACCTCCCAAAAGCTCGAGCTGGTGTCGGTCTTATCTTTATAGCACCTAATGGAGAGATAATGAGATTTTTATTTGGTTTAATTGAACCCAGAACCAACAATGAAGCAGAATATAAAGCTTTAATAGCGGGTCTCGAGATCGCTATTTCAATGAAAATTCAAAACCTCAAAATTTTTGGTGATTCTCAGCTCGTTATAAATCAAGTATTGGGTATCTATAAAATCAGCAGAGTCGGATTGATTTACTATCATAAACGAGTCCTCGAACTCTTGAAGCAAATTATAAATGTTTCATTGATTCAAGTATCTCGAGCTCATAATAGTAAGACAGATTCTTTAGCAAAACTTACTAAAGAAATGGCGAGCATGAATGACGAACCGGTGTTGATCAGTGTCAACACTCGTCGAGTACTAGAGCCAGCAATTCTGTGTTCCCCGTAGGCAGAGGGGTCACCAAATTCAAGACAGCAGGATATAACATCAGTTATTCCTCAATCTCCCCAACAAATTATCCTTAAACATCAAATAGATAAACCTCCAATATTTAGAGGAAGAAAATTTGGTAGATCATCTGAATCCTAGCTTGAATGCCTAGAAGTTGAAGAGCAAAATGACTGGAGTCAACCTTTCATCGATTACTTCAGACAGAATAAACTTCATGCAGATAAATCATTCGTTACGCAGATCAAAAAGAGAGCATTACGGTATGCGTTTGTCAACAACATGCTATACCGAAGATCATTCGATCAAATGTGGCTACGATGTTTAGAGAGAGATGAAGCTGATAAAGTTATCTCTGAAGTTCACGAAGAATTATGTGGAGCACATCAATCGAGTCCTAAAATGGTCATTAAAATTAAAAGAATGGGTTATTATTAGCCATCAATGGTAAAGGATTGCACCAATCATGCAGATATATGTCATGAATTTCAAATTTATGATAATATTATACATCAGCCGCCAAATCCGCTACATCCTACTATAGCATCCTGGCCATTTGAATGCTGGAGGACAGATGTAATAGGTCCAATTGATCCACCATCATCTGCTGGACACCGCTTTATATTAGCGGCAACAGATTATTTTTTCAAATGGTCTGAAGCAGTTTCATTTAAAGAAGTCACTGCTCATCATGTGATCAACTTCTTTACTCATAATATTGTCTACAGATTTGGTGTACCGCATCGTATAATCTCAGACAATGATCTAGCCTTCAAAAGTACTAAAATTTACAAATTCATTGAGCGACATAAAATCGATTGGCGATATTCATCAATTTATAATCCAAAAGCAAATGGATTGACAGAAGCTTTCAACAAAACACTAGTAAAGCTACTCAAGAAATATCTCACTAAGAATAAAAGAGAGTGGCATATTAAGATGGCATAAGCATTATAGGCATATCGTACTACATACAAGACTCCAACGAAAGCAACTCCTTATGCATTGGTGTTTGGAGCTGAAGCAGTACTTCCACTCGAAGTTGAATTACCGTCACTTCGAGTAGCTATTCAGTACGACCTCACAGAAGAATAAAATGCACGCCTATGAATGGAAGAGCTTGACGCACTGGATGAAGTCCGGCTCCAAGCTCAACAAAATTTAGAAATTTATCGAGCAAAAATGATAAAATCTTTTGACCGTATGGTACACCCTCGAGCATTTCAAGAAGGAGAATTGGTCCTGGTGCTGAGAAGACCAATTATCCCACACCAAAGAATGGGTGGTAATTTAGAGCCAAACTGGGAAGGCCCTTTTGTCATTGAGAAGGTGTACCAGGGAGGAGCCTATCAACTCATCGATATGGAAGGTCGACAACCCATGCCTCCAATCAATGGGAGATATTTAAAGAAATATCATTCTTAAGAAAGCAAGCACAAGATCACTCCCTCACAAAGAAAAAATATATTTCTAAGTTATCTTAAAAATTCTTCCGCAAGACAGGGGGCATTTTTAAGTTTAAAAATGCCGAAAATCTGATGACAGTTGAAAGTTCCCTTCAAGACATGAGGCATTTTAAATATTTATTTGGGTTAACATTGATCCCCAAATAAATATTTAAAATAATTCAGAATGCTATTACTACACAAATATAAGGCATAAGCTAGTGTCTTCAAGCAAACAAATATGCGATCATTACAAAGTGAAGATTCATCTTCGAAGTTGTCAAAATCTTGAAGCTCAGATTGAGAAGACTTTTGGTCTAATAACTTCAACAAATTAAATGCGACAAGTACGAGCTGCTATAGTATAAGTCCAGTGCTCAAACAGGTATAATATCAGTCTCAAAAAGCCAATATGCGGCCAAGCCACTGACAGCTTTACCTACTCAACAAGCCATGATAAGAGGCCGTAGTAGGAAAGTCACCTGTTTTGTTAACCCGATGACAAATACTACCAAGTTTGATACTTGTCAAATTTAACAAATCAAAGCAGTTCAGATTGAAAAAATTTCCTTAACTAACAAATGGAGTGAGGTAAAATCCAGAAGGAGATTCTCAATTAACTCAAAGGCATTAAGCCACATGAAAATTTCTATCAAATTTAAAAGCATTATCCTTCAATAAATCTGCCAAGCACAAAGCTAAGATCGAAGGAGCTTCTTTTCTTCGACATGTCCGATAAAGCATAAAGCTTAGGACCGAAGAAGCCATCCCACAGTTCTTATAAAGCCATAGGCTGAACTAGGGAAATGTTGTCATCATCAAAGTCTGCTGTGCATAAAGCCCTGGACAGATGACTATTTGCCACTGACTTAATACAAATCCAAAGTGTGTAGGTCGTCGATATGGATTCTTCATTAAGCCCATGAAAGCACAAACTAGGGCAGAAGAAATGTTTATTCCTGACAAATTAAGAAGATAAATCAGGGACATCTAAAAGACCCTCCACGTGACATCTAAAATTAAAATTTAAAGATCCGTAGGGTCAAATAGCTTTCAACAAACATGATATGCTATGGGGAGCATATCATATTTGTTGGGGGGCATTTGTTGACCGATAACTGTCGACCAGCCCACATGGAGGAGCCACGCAAGCCCACATAGAGTAGAGAGGGGATCTGTCAGGATAGATCATGAGGTATTGGTTTTGGTATTTATATAGAATTTGTGTTCCCTTAGACTATGATTTAAGTATATTTCACACATCATTAGGAAGTGGTGTATGATATGTTTTCTTTTGTTTTGGAGTGATGATGTGATCATATGTTAGGATAAATTTGGTATAACAATTGATGTATTAATTTTCTAGGTAACAGTTGTTAATTGATGAGATGATTCACTACGACAGTTGGGTTATCTTTTAGTGAGATTTACATACATACCACTTTATTTCATGCTATTTACATATCTAACATCTAAAACATTAATATTACATGCTTACCACCCATAAAATAAATTTAGGTGCATGAAATAAAATATTAAAGTTTATAGGGTGGTATGAGTGGTAGGAATGAAATATAGGAGTTACATATTTGATATTAAAGTTGTATATGGGAGGTAGACATGTAATATTAATATTTTGGGTGTTAGATATGTAAATAACATGAAATAAAGTGGTATATATGTATGTAAATAGAGGAAATTTTTGTTCATTTTAATTTCGAGTTGAATCCTTAAAATTTTTTTTTTTGGTAAGAAGATGTCCAATTGAGTTGGAAAGGTTGTATACTTGTATGGTGATATATTGTGGATGCATTACATATATATTGATTATCATGTGATATATGAGTTATCAATTGTTTGTATGATTCATAAATGAACATATTTTGAAGTTAGTTGTAGGCATTTGGAAGGATTCGACGAAGATGTAGTATTTAGACATTTTGCTTGCTTATATGATTTCATTCTACGAATTTGAGTTCTAGGTTTATCAGCTTTCATGTAGTTTTCAGGATTTAACACCTTCAGGATGTGCTAAATTCGGATTTATAGGATTTACTAAATCATACTAAAGTTAAATCCAATCCAATCCAATACCAAACAGCCCCTAAGTGTTAAATCTTGCTAAATCATGTGAAACTGATGTCATTGTAAATCTTGATTCAAGTGTTTAGTTCATTAAAAACTCAAATTAGCTTTTAAGTTATAAGTTACTTATTTATTTTAATTTAATTATCATTAATAAATTACTGTAATAGATAATATAATTAGAATCTACTTTAATAATTAAATAATTTAAATAATAATATAATTATTATTTAGAATATTAATTATCTAATTTAACTAGTAATATAACTTAGGAATATTAACTAGCTTAATTATTAATTACTATTATAAATATTAATAACTTAACTAATTATATAACTATTATTTATTTATTTTTAGTTTGAATAGTTATGAATTTAATTATCTAATTAACTATTTAATTATTATTTATATTGTTAATTATCTAAGTAATTTTTAATTTATAGTAATTAAATTACTTAAATTTAATTCTAATTAATTTGAGACGATTTGGTCCTTCACTTTCTTCTGTTATGCGTTCTTCGTTGCTGTTGGAGTGTTGGACTTTCGTGAGGTAGGGTTTTGAACGAGTCGCTAAAGCCTTCTGCGCCTCCTTCGACGACGTTCCTTCCTATCGAACCAGAAGTCGAGAAAGCTCGCCGTTCTTCCTGTTGGATCGGACGTAGCGACGGGAGCTCGCTCGCTGTGAAGGTAACTATGGTTCTCCCTTTCGCTCGCTTCATCAGCCAAATCCCGTAAATCCGCCGAACTCCAGGATTTAGTAAATTCTGAATTCACGGAAAAAAAGAGGGAAACGGAGGATTTATTTCTCTGTGAGATCTACTGGCTGCTTAAATCCTGTTTGGCAGGATTTAGCATAAATCCTGCTCAAATCCTGCATAAATCATGTTGCCAAACAGCCCCTTAGAATTATTTGACATTTACTATAATTTCTAAAAAATCATTGGAAATTTATTTTTCTTGGAATTAAAAAAAAATTAGATGATGAAAATATAGCTAAAATTCTTGTGATAAGTGCAGCCCATAGAGATTATGCTGTTCATAAATTTTCATAATATTTGGAACTTTTTGTGAAAATTTTGATGAATTTTAAGAGTTGAAGAACATAACACTAATATTGATCTATCAGTGTACAAATATGAGGACTTCTGGTTAAACAGCTCGAGTTATACCTGCCCAAGGGCACCGGCTGGACTGTGTGGAGACAGCGAGAGGCGGCATGGCTACGACTGGCCGAAGGCCGCCGCTTTCACTCGATATGAAGAAGAAAGAAACGAAGAAGAAGAAGAATAACGAAGATGATCGGTCAATGCCTGAAAAGAACAAAATGGGGCGGGAGATTGAGGAAATTTTTAGGGCTAACAAGAAAAAGAGGAAGGAATCCCCCGGAGTTGCAGGGCAAAGTTCAGTAAAAGCGAGGGTGGGAAGTGGTAAAGAAGATAAGAAGGTTAATAAGAAGAAAGTGGTGAAGGACGACAAGGAGAAGAAAAAGAACGGATTTCCTGTGGATGAGAGTTCAGAGAATCGCTCTAAGCGGAGGAGGACAGCGGATGGGTTTGCTATCTACGCCGTAGAGGAGCTTGGTATTGGGAATCCAGATGCCGGTAACACACCTCTTTGTCCTTTTGACTGCTCCTGCTGCTTCTGAGGCTTGTTGTAAGTGGCCAATTTTATGCAGATGTTTATCGTTTCTCTTCATTTTTTTTGTCATTTTAAGCAAATATTGAAGCTTCTTTAACTGGTTTGTTTCATTTCCTTTCTGTGGAACTCTTTTCCTAGCATTTATGTTTGATTTTAGGAGAAAGAATATTATTTGGTCAAGCGAGCAATTTTCCCATAGAAGATTTTTTTTTCTCTAGTGTCTTGTGTGGTACTGACTAGGAATTGAATTTTTGTTTGGGCTTTCATTGATCAGAGTTTGATCTTAACTTTGTCGGCCAAATTATTTCTGAAATTGAGATTTGACATGCCTGTTGTGAAAATCATTTGTTTGTCTGCTGAATCTGCTAAATGCTTAAGATTGAGTTAATTAAGAGGTAATTAGGCATTTGTGGGTTAATTATGATCTCTTACAACAACAACAACAACATCAAGCCTTTATCCCACTACGTGGGGTCGGCTACATGAATCCTTTTTTTCCATTGTGTCCTGTTAAAAGTCAAATTCTCATTTAAATCTAATAAAGAAAGATCATTTCTAATATTTTCTAACCAAGTCTTTTTAGGTCTACCTCTACCTTTCTTAACATAAGTCAAATCTAAGACCTCTATTTTCCTAACCGGGTCATCGGGAGGCCGCCGTTTTATGTGACCAAACCATCTAAGGCGACTCTCTCTAATCTTATCTTCCACTGGAGCTACTCCAACCTTTTCACGAATATGCTCATTTCGTATTCTATCTCTAAGGGTAAAGCCACTCATCCACCTGAGCATCCTCATCTCTGCAACACTTAACTTAGAATTATGCTTCTCTTTAAATGGCCAACATTCGGCACCATAAAGCATTGTAGGTCTCACCACCATCTTATAGAATTTTCTCTTAAGTTTGAGGGGTACTTTTCTATCACACAATAAACCCGATGCATTCCTCCACTTCAACCATCCAACTTGGATTCTGCTGATAATATCCCCATCTATTTCACCATCACTCTGAACAATAGATCCAAGATATCTAAAACGTGTACTCTTATTAATGACTTGATCGGCTAAAGTCACAATCCCCTTACTAGGTCTATTATTACTAAAATTACACTCCATATATTCTGTTTTAGATCTATTCAAGCGAAAACCTTTAGACTCTAAGGTTGACCTCCATGATTCAAGTTTACCTTCAACTCCCTCTCTAGTCTTATCAACAAGAAGAATATCATCAGCAAAAAGCATACACCAAGGTATATCCTCTTGCAAATGTCTAGTGAGAACATCCATGACTAGAGAAAAAAGATATGGGCTTAAGGCTGATCCTTGATGTAATCCAACCGAAATAGGGAAATACTTAGTCAAAGCACCTTGTGTTTGAACACAAGTAATATCTCATGCATATATATCTTTAATGATTTGAATATAAGTGTTATTAACTCCTTTCTTTTCAAGAACTCTCCATAACACTTCTCTTGGAACTTTATCATATGCTTTTTCTAAATCAATAAATATCATATGTAAATCCTCCTTATTCTCTCTATATTTCTCCATCAAACCTCTTAATACATGTATGACTTCCATAGTAGGCCTACCAGACATGAATCCAAATTGATTTTGAGAAACATTAGTATCACGCCGCAACCTATGCTCCATAACTCGTTCCCATAGTTTTAAAGTATGACACATTAACTTAATTCCTCTATAATTTGCACAATTGTAAAAATAGGGGTTAACACACTCATTCTCCACTCATTTGACATCTTTTTAGTCTTCAAAATAGTATTAAAATGTTTAGTAAGCCAAGAAATTCCTTCATCTCCTAAGCATTTTCACACCTTTATTGGAATATCATCAGGTCCAACAACTTTTCCACCCTTCATTTTCTTTAAAGCCTCTCTCACTTCGGTTTTACTAATACCCCGATAAAAACAGAAATCTTTATTTTCATTTAGGGTGCTAAGGTCACTACAGTCAATTTTATTTTCACATTCTTCATTAAAAAGTTTAGCAAAATATCTCATCTACCTTTGTTGAATATCATCTTCTAAAAAGTACTTTTTGATCTTCATCCTTAATACACTTCACTTGAACTAAATCCTTACTACTCCTATCTCTTTGTTTGGTTAAGTTATACATATATGTTTTTCCCTCCTTAGTATCTAATCTATTATATAAATCACTAAAAGCTAAACTCTTTGCATCGCATATTGTTTTCTTAGATTCCTTACGTGCCTCTTTATATAATTTTCAATTATCAGAATTTTTTACAATTAAACTAATTTTTATAACAAATCCTCTTATTTTTAATTTTTTCTTGCACATTTGGATTCCACCACCAACTATTTTTACTATTAGGAGCTTTTCCCTTTAAAACTCCAAGCACATCTTTTGCAATATTCTTAATATCACTAGCCAATTTTTTCCACATAACATTAGCATCCTCATGCACAGACAAAATCTTAATATCTAAAATTTTACTCTCAAAAATATTTTTATTAATATTCTTTAAATGCACTCATCTAATCCTAGAAAATGATTTTACTTTATTTTTTATTTTCTTCCCCATTATTTTCAAGTCCAAAATTAATAAACGATGTTGGGTACATAACTTTTCACTCGGAATAACTTTACAATCTTTGCAATCTAAACGATCTAATTTCCTTATAAGAAAATAATCAATCTGAGTTGTACTATATCCATTTTTATAAGTAATGAGATGCTCATTCCTTTTCTTAAATAAGGTATTAGCAATTAAAAAATCATAAGCTAAACAAAAATCTAAAATGGACTTATCACCTTCATTTGTCGTTTCAAACCCATGGCCACCATGAATGCTTTTAAAATCATCTACCTCTCTACCACCAGGTCCATTTAAATCTCCTCCAATAAAAACTCTTTCTTCAAGAGGTATCTTTTATATTAATTCTTCTAAGTCATTCCAAAATTTTAATTTTGAATCCATATCCAAACCCACTTGAGGAGCATAAGCAATTATAATGTTAACAATCTTAGCATCAACAACAATCTTTAAAGTTATAATTATATCTCCAATTCTATTAATATTTATAACATTATCCTTCAAACTCTTATCTAAAATCACGCCTACACCATTTCTAGTACGACTCCTATCCGAATACCAAAGTTTAAATCCTAAACTATCAATCTCCTTAGCCTTCTCTCTAACCCATTTAATTTCCTGAATGCACAGAATATTTATCTTCCTATGAATCATAATATCTATTAATTCCATTAATTTTCTTGTAAGGGAACTTATATTCCAAGTTCTTATCCTAATTTTAGTTTCATGGACTAGCTTCTTTGCCCACATTCTTCCTTGATGTGGGAACCCTTGCCTATTTAACACTGCACCCGGGCGGCAGTGCAGCTGCCCTTGCACACTTATCGCTATATTCAGGTCATACAGCGCGTCGCTTCCAAGGGACGTCCTAGCATTAACACAATTTCTTAAAGGATTCATGTCATTATTATTCGACAAGTTTTACGCTGGCTGTCGACTACCTAACGCAACCCTCCACTTTTCTCATCCAAGACTTGGGACCTGGCAACGACAGTGTTAATTATGATCTCTTAAATACCAAAAAATTAATCACTAATTTTCATTGGGTAATCATATTAGTAGATGTTATAATTATGGTAAAGAGGATAGTTTTTTTATGTTGGTAGAGTTTTTATTTATTTTTATATATATTTATAGTGTGGGTTGAATATATATGTGAGTTTGTGTGATCTAGCTGACTAGTTCGAGCCACACTATTCACTTTATTCTTCATAGAGATGTAAGTCTTCAAATCCTATGAAACAACATCAGCACACTTCCACATAGAGATCACAGTTGCCATCTTTGAGACTTTAACAAACAATGGTAATGTCGATTGATTCATTGAACTTGCTTAAATGGAGAAAAAAGTTCAAACATATTAGATGCTTGGGAGCATGGATGTTGTCACCCTCTGCTTAACCAACCCTGAAAATTTTGATACTATAATGATTAGCTGGGATGACTTCTACAAATTTACAATTCAACATATTTCACTTCTGTAACTACAATGATAATTATATGTGCACTAATCTGAATTTATCGGATCTATCTAATCCAAATAAAATCTACCTAGGTTACATAATCATAATAATATATAACTATTAAATCTATTTATCATAAAAAATGTCTAAAGCCCACGTTATGTATCTATATCATAAGTCACTTATTTCACTCATTGTAGAAGAGAAACCCCCATCTTAAATGACCTTTTGAATCCTTCAATTTTTCATAAAGAAATGCCCTCTCAATCACATCACATGATAGGCCAATCAATTTATACGGCCGAGTGCATTATAATTATAATTATAATATACCAGCTGTACATATCAATCATACAAATCTCCACCTGCACTTTCGTAAGTTTTAATCAATATGAACAAGGAAAATGCATCAAACTCCCCTAACAATAGATGATATTATCAATAACATGATATCACATGCGCTAAACTAATAATGATACAAGTCAGTGCAAAAGCACATATCTATTATGGGATGTACGTAGGCATTCATGATATTATAATGAATCTCAATGATAATCTATCAGTAACAACTTCATTTAACTATTGAATATATTTAATAACAATTAGCAGGTATACACAACCAAAGTCATCATAGGTGGTTTTGCCACCTCACGATGAATGTGTTGGTTCTACTAGAGACCCATCAATCACATCGCATGATAGGCCAATCAACTTATACCATGTGAAAAATAATAATAATATTCCAGCTGCACTTATCAATTATGCAAATCTCTAACTGCACTTTCGTAAGTTTTAATTATACTAATGTTGTGCTTTTTCACAAATAAAGGAAAGCAATCTTCACTATTTACAGCATGCTGAATGGTAGGCATTCAAAGAAAATGGGAAATAACATGGTTAGAGCAAGAATGAAGGTTTAACTTTTAATATGATACCAAAGATGTGCATTGTAAACCATGATAATCATATCTCACTTGGTGGGATGACTTTTACAAATTTACAATTCAATATATTTCACTTTTGTAACTACAATGATAATTACATATGCATCAGTCAAGATTAATTAGAGCTATTTACTCCAAATAACATCTACCTAGATTATCCACCGATTTTATAACTATTACATATATTTATCATGAAAAGAATCTAATGCCCATATTATATATCTATATCATACATAACTTATTTCAGTCATTGCAGTGAAAACTCTATCTTAAATGATCTTTTCACTCTAGGAAATGTATGCATTACCAATGGAAATTCCAACAGAAAAATTCCATTGGTAATTAAGTATCCCAGCGAAATTTCTGACGGATTATTTTGTAGGAAATATTATTTAATTTTTGATGGTAAAATCCATCAGAAATTCTACCAGAAAAGATGCTATTTCGTTTTAAAGCCACTTCCCTCTCCCATCTTGCAATTTTCTCTCTCGAACAACTCTCTCGGCCTCTCTATCACCCAACGCCATTCAAGGTCATTTCTAGACAGTTTAGCTCCTTTTTTTCGAGATTTGAAAGATGAAAGTTCATCTTTTTAATAATTTTCAAATTCTTTTTAGATTTCATTAGTTAGATTTTGTTAAAAATGAGTTATAATATTTTTTAGGATTGTCATATTTTTATGTAAAACGACCTTAAAATTTGATCTATGTTTATAATTATAATGTTTGAATGAGTTATAGTAAAGTTACTTTCTCTAATTGCAATAGAAGAATCCCAATAGTGGAGAGGTGAAGTGGGAAAGAGATCAACTATTTTCATATATTTTCGTCTTAGGGTTTTCATATTTCTATGTTGAAAGAACTTAAAATTTGATCCATGCTTATAATTATAATGTTTGAATGAGTTATAATAAAGTTACATTCTCTAATTGAAATAGAAGAATCTTAATACTGGAGAGGGGATGTGAGGAAAGAGAACAACTAGCTTCATATATTTTCATCTATTCAAATTTTTATATTTTTATTTTTTTTGTAGATCAAGTTATACATGGATATTTGATATAACTTGCTAGCTCACTTTCAATAGATTTACAGAATAACACGAGCTACAAAATGTGATTCTGGATTGTTATGAAAGAAATCCTACACCTCAAAACACGTTGAACAGATTTGCAGTGAGGAGCCTTGAATAGATTTTCTAATGACTTATCAAATGAAAAACCTTTGTTTTGGAATGATTTGAAGAAGACTTTTACATTCTAGTGTTTATAAATACTGTGCAATAGAAAGCTCTTGCACACAAAATGTGATTCTGGATTGTTATGAAAGAAATACAAATAATACTTTGGAAAATAAATGCTTCTTTTGGTCTTACACGTGCTTGAAGAGCTTGAATGATTTATAAAGAAATGAGTTGTTTGCGCCCAATTTGAATCACGAAGAATGTAGCTTGAAAGACTTCAGGGAAGAGGAAACAAAACTTAAAAGAAAAACTCTATCAAACAAAACTTGTTAACTCAAATTTTTATAAAAATGGTGGAAGCAAATCCCAATGATAACTATCTATATGTATGAGCTTACAATTTCCTTTGAAATATTTTGGAAGTTTTTTTTTTTTTTTTTTTGGGACAGTTAGGGGATTCGAGTCCGAGTGAGATGGGAGGAACGCGTTCCATCGATCACTCGGCCGCAGACCTGATCTCATTTTGGAAGTTTTGCAATAAGGGCTTTTGTTTGGTTCGAAAGGAATGTTGTTAGTTAATTGACTAAGAAAATCAGCATTTTGAGTGGTGGGGCTCTTGGAGGAGAGAAAAGCTGAAAATAGCTTTATTGCTTGAATGACAACTTCGTTTTGCTCCCAAAATATTTTCCAAGAGCGAGGTTTTACAATGAGGAGGAACTTCAAAAGAAGAAACAGGTTTAAGTCCATTGGTAGTTCAGAAGCTGCTGTGTTTTTAGGCTAGAAAAATTGCCGGTTTTAATTTAAAATCCTTGGAACCAATTTGGAAACTTGATAGCTGTTGTAAAAGTACTCAAGAAACTTAAATGGATTAGAAAGCTTTTTGAGATGCTCATATAGCCATTAAAATGATTGCAGGTTCAGAACTTTTGTTTTTTCTCGGTTGAACAGCAAAAACTGCGCAGTTGGCTGTTGTTAGGAATGTTGAGAATAGTAACAGAGGTGTTTGTTATAAGGAATGTGAAGGGAATTGGTTTCATGCAAATAGCTCAGCATGGAAAGTTCACAAAAATACAAATTAATTTACGATTCTACTTGAAACGACGTTCCGGATCCAAATGAATATAAGACTTCGTTTGGGACAGCTTTTTTAGTGCTTCTTAAAGCAGCTTTTTAATACAAAAATTTAATAGGTACTTTAAGAAGCACTAAAAAAGCTGTTTCTGACGAAACTTAAATCCAAGTATGAAATGGAGGATTTAAAAAGTTAAAACACTCTTCATTATTTTAAGTTTTTACTAGCTTTAGTGGTCTCATCTTAGAAATATCTTTTGTGAAATACAAGGCTTTGTTTGGAACGATTTTTTTACTGTTTCTTAAAATAGTTTTTTAGTTAAAAAATTGAATTTTTTACAAAAAAGTTGTTTTAAGTAGTAAGAAAGTTGTCCCAAACGAAATCTAGGGCTTCACATGTGTGCCCTTCATATGTATTTTCATAATCCACACGAAAATATATCGACTTAAAAGATAAACTTTTATGTAATTCTACTATAATTGAAAACCCTTTGTTGACTTTTTTTTATTATTACTTGTAAAATTTGTCAATGTTCCACATGAGTCAAATGCAAGCCAAATAGGGCTCTAATCGAATTTGAATCAAAACACAATCAATCCTAAATCTTTATGGAATAGTGTCTTATTAAATCTCTCTGTCATTTTGAATATTGGGTTTTATAAAATCTCTAAATGTTTAAATTTCATTAATGGTGTTTCTAAAACTTTTGATCCATTTCTATCAAATATCTTTTGAAAGATCAGTGATGATAAAACTATCAACTTTTGGAGAGAGAAATGGGTTTCACACTGCCATCTTGTTATTCAATTGAAAGACCTTTTATTTTTATCATCAATCCTAATTACTTGGTAGCAGCCTATAAAAAATTTGCTTAACTTATTTTGAATTAATCAATTTAAGCATAATTATGGGATTTATGTTGCTTTCTAAAGCTGTTTTTTAGCACAAAAATTTTTTGAACCAGAAACTTTTGTACTAAAAAGTTACTTTTGAAAGCACTAAAAAGTTGTCCTAAATGAAGCCTTAGGTTTCGTTTGCGATGACTTTCTTACTACTTAAAGCAGCTTACTAGTTCAAAAATTTTAATTTTTATACTAAAAAGTTACTTTGAAAAGCAGTAAGAAAGCCGTCCCAAACGAAGCTGGAGTGCTTTAACATCAGTTGAAAATGGAAAAAGAGAAAAACAATATGGATCATGATTCAAGAGTTTTGATTATTAACAATGTGTTAAGACTTATCTCGCAATTTAACTAATTAATTAGAATTTTTCTTTCACTAAAACTTGCACAATATGACTAAAGAAAATTAGCCAATAAACAAAACTTAATTGATTGATAGTTACCAAGAATAGTAATATGATTTGAATAACTAATGAAGGGTTTCTTGCCAACAATCATAAGAGAAAACTTCTATTACCAAAAATCAGTAAATCTATAAATAGGATATTAAGGTATCTTGCACAAGATTAATGCAAAATAAAAAATCAGTTATCACAGATAAAGAACACGAGGATTTACGTAGTTCGGCACATCCATGCCTATATCCACGAGGAGATAGAGGGCTTATACTTTTATTAATTTGCACAAAAATTACAAATCCCTAACATGCTTTAGATCTAGTTTAATCTTTCAAAGAAGATACAAAGTTAGTTTCACCTCTCTTGCTCGCGTTTGCTTCATTCGCTCGGTTTGCTCTTTGGCTCACACTTATCTTACACCTATCAAGTCATTTCGCAAAGTCGGACTAGAGTCAAGCTCAACAGGTCTTCTTTCTAGCTGATTCTACCAAGCTCGTTCCCATTGTTCTGGTTTCACTGGATCGTTGATAGGGAAAGTGGAAATCTCGTTATTTAAGTCTCTAAGGCTTTGTTTGGGATAGCTTTTTTGCTGCTTTCTAAAGTAATTTTTTAGTACAAAAATTTTTAGTTCAAAAAATATTTCTATTTGAAAGCTAGAAAGCAATAATAAAGTTGTCTCAAACGAAACCTAAATATTTCATATAAGTGGTTTGCGAGTGCGTATTTGCAACCCTTAAAATAAAATGTTCTTTTACGTGGTCTGAACCCTTAGGTTAAAGTCTTAGTGTCTGTCATTTAGAAAGATACTGAGTCAGTTGAGTTTAAATGATTAAGTTTCGTAACACAATGTTTTACAATGGAACACTCACCAATCATAAATCATTAACAAATAAATAATTAAATTATCGATTCGATCTAATCACCAATCACTCTCATAGCAAATTCTCTTCTGATTAAGGCTTTATTTGAGATAGTTTTTTTATTCCAATTTTTTCATTGATTTTCATAAAATTTTTGTACTAAAAAGCTGCTTTAGAAATTTCTATATTAAAAAACTGCTTTATAAAAAACAATAAGAAAGTTGTTTCAATTGAAAGATAAATCTATATTAATTTTTTCTTCCAATTTCATTAATATATTTAGCACATTTTACTTACAAATGCAAAAATTAATTAAATTTATATATTTGCTATGTTATACTCAACAACTATTGATATAATTAATTAAAAAAAAAATGCTGCACAAATGCCAATTTCCTATGCCGAAAATACAAATAAATCAACGTATATTTGAATGCAAACGCTTACCATTCTTTTTGGACTTTGGTGAATGAGTGTATGGTTGTTTGTATTGTTGTTTTCATCTTTGTATGGTTATTAATTCATATCCACAAAATTAAATTATTTATTTATTTATTATCCACAAAATTGAGTTTGTACAAAATGATATGCTTTAAATTACGAATATAATAACAGCACTGAAGAAAAAATTCGCCAAAAAAAATCAAACGAGAGAGGGGTTGTTTATAAACATTTCTCATGTAATGTATAATATTACCTATCTTCTTTTTTGCAATTTATTTATTGTTTGTTTTATGTAATATATATCCCTGTCTACCAGTTATGGTGATCTATTTTATCCTATGATAGGGGTGTAAACGAGTCGAGCGGAGCTCGAGTCATCTCAGGCTTGAGCTTGAGCTTGAGCATTTATTATATGAGTTCGAGCTGGCTCGTCTATTTTGAAATAGAGAAAATGCTTATAATTTAAGTAATTATTATAATAGAATGATAAAATAACGAGAAATTAGAAGAAAAATAATGAATAATCATTTAAGATAAGAAAGTGATATGTAAGTTATAAATATTTTTGATAATTTTGTACTTAAAATTTTGAATGCTAATATATCTTAAGTGTATTTTATATTCATATTTTTTAAACGAGTAAGCTCGTGAGCTAACGAGTCGAGTCGGGGCTGGCTCTCGTTTGGATTGTTAACTCATTGAGTTCAGCTCATGAGTCATTTATTGAGTTGAGCTTGAGCATGCTCACGGGTCGACATGGATCAATTATCTCATGGTGTTAGTTTTTGCGTAGCTTGATGGTAAGAGGATTTATAGGTGGGTTCTCTTTTTTTTGTTTTATTTTTTTTTTATTTAGCTTTGTTTTGGTGTTCAGTGGGGAAGAGAATTAGGATATTGTAACTAAGTGAAATTTATATTATAATTTGGTGGTTAAAAATGTTGTATTTGTTTAAATTGAAATCAGAATATTTTAAGAGAATTAGGATAATTTTGTGCGAATGATTAACACCTTTGCAAATAAACGAAGATTGTAAAAGACAATAAAATTTTTATGTGAAAAATTCAGAAAGAGAAAAAATCATACGACTGACCCAATTGAAGTAATTGAAATTATAAAAATTTGTACTTCCATTCATTTGGCAAAAACACCATTTAAAAGTTGGGAATAATATCTTGATCTTCTTTGTGATCTTTAGTAAAGATTGTTAGAAAAATAGTAGAGGATGATGATAATGGTTAAGAGATGATAGTCGAGTGAAGAAGGTTAAATGATGGTGGTGATTAAGAGACAATGATCAAGCGATGACAATCAGATGCATATGCAAGTATGGATCAGGTTGACTTTAAGTTGGCCCAATAAGTCTGTACAATTATTCTAGGTTTAACCCGTCAATCCTAATTAGATTTAGGTCAATTGGGTCAAAAGTCAAGTTAGGATTATGTCCTAAATAGACTGTCACATACTGAGGTTTCATTTGGTATAGTTTTTTTTACTGTTTTGTAAAGCTATTGTAGAGAAAATAATTTTTTAAAATTGTTATAGAAAGTAACTTTCTAGGACAAAATTTTTTTAAAAGCGGTGAAAAAAATGGCCAAATTAAAATTTTGAATGCAGTCGGAAAAATAAAGCGGTAAAAAATCTATCACAAATGATGCATAATTAAAATTTGACTAAAATAACTGAAGTTTGATTTTGGTATATTAGACTTAACTGGGTGCATATCTCACCTTGGTTTGTTGGTTGGGAGCCTAGGCTAATAACTAAGAGGTCTTGAGTTTTAGACTCAATTGCCCCCGCCCCCCCCCAAAAGAATAAGAGAGAGAGAGAGAGAGACTTTACTGAGCTAGGAGAGCCATACGAATCTTAGTTGAAACATAACTGACTATCTAGACTCGCATTAGGTAGAGTGTTTGAATAGGCTAAGACTTAGCTTTGGCATGAGTCAGTTCAAACTTAGACTAAGTTGAAATGGACATGTAAGTGTATTTAGGTTGCATCGAGATTTAATTTGGCGTGTATAATAAGATATTAAATCTAAAAAAGTGGCACTTTGATCTGTCTCAATAGTATGTATTATACAACATTTAACTATATCATGAATTATGAGTTCAGGGTTTATTTCTGACACAGGGTTTGTTTGTGACAGTTTTCTCACTTTTTTTATTATTCACACATCAATCATAATTTCATTTGGCTATTACTTTCTTGCTGTTATATCACTATTTTTCGTAAATTTATGTGCTGTAAAAGTGCTTTTTAGCAATAGAATAACTATGACTACATTTGGGATGGCTTTCTTACTGCTTTATGAAGCAGCTTTTTAGCACAAATTTTTTTAGTTTTGATATATCGCCAAAAAATCATCTTGATCGGGCACGAATCTCGAGGAAAAACTCAAGTTGGAAACTTCAAAAATTATTTCGGAGATCATTTAAACTCCGATTTCAGTAAACTTATAGTCGAACTGAGCGTCTCGGAAATACGAATCCAACGACACCAAATTCGACTCAATCCGAGCCCAAGTGAGTCCAAATCAAGTACCCGAAGCGCTGTTGGAAGAATCAAACAGCTATTTGAGTTACCAAACGGTCTCCGATTTTGACGAGCTTATAGTCGAATCGAGCGTCTCGACGAGACGAATCCGACGAGCCCAAGATCGTAGAATTCTGATATCATTAAGACCTTCAAATCCTTGATAAACGGTTCACGATCAAGGGATTCAATATCGGCCGTTCATCCGGATCACTCCGTATTTGCCCCTGATCCCTCACATATTTACGGGTTATGCCACTCCAGAAAAACTATAAATAGCCCCTCATTTCTCTTAAGAGGGGACCCAAGCCAAGAAGAGAAGAAGAGAATAAGAGAAGAAGAAGAGAAGAGAAGCTTAGGAGGGAACAGCTCCTTCTCGACCACCGCCGGAACTCCGCCGGAACACCTCCGAAGCACGACCAGGCGCCCGAGGGACGCCGGAGCTTTGCCAGACACGGGAGGAACATTGGAATTTTGCCCGATGCCGGAATTCTACCCGACGCCCGAGTGACGCCGGATTTCTTTCCAAGTGACGCCGGAATTCTACCCGACGCCCGAGTGACGCCGGATTTCTTTCCAAGTGACGCCGGAATTCTGCCCGATACCCGAGTGGCGTCGGAACTCTGCTTGCCCTTGTAATTGACACTCATTGTAATCTGATCGTCCTGAATTTAAAAGACGAATCAGCCTTGTGTATTTCAAACAACACTAGTGGAACTTTTCCAACTACGCGTGGCCCCGTGGTTTTTCCCTTTTCCAGGGCTTTCCACGTAAAAATCCTGGTGTTCTTTTATTCTTCTGTTTGTGTGCTGGATATACGTACAACGCTGAGACGGAAGTTTAAATTCTATCGTCGCGTATATTTGAGTCCGCAACAAGTTTAATAAATTTTTATACTAAAAAGTTGTTTAAAAAACAGTAAAAAAGCCGTTTCAAACAAAGACAAAGGCTTCATTTGAGATGACTTTCATACTACTAATACTAAAAAGCTGCTTTAAGGAGTAAAAAAGCCGTCCCAAATGAAGCCAAAGTTATTTTCTCCACAATAACTTCATAACTTTTATAAAAAACTACAGTTGCCTCAAACAGACTCTTAATACGACTTATATGACACTTAGGTTAAGGAAGAAAGAACGAAATGGGTACGAGTTTCTATGTAACCTATCTAGGTTGATGCATGAGCCAAATGAGGTAGAACACTCAACATGAATGGAATCATGGTTGATTTAGTGATTGAACTAACAAAATTTGGTGATGATGAATTTGTATAAAAAATGAGATCAATAGCGACGTTGAATTTTAATTTGATGGTGTCATTGTCTCAATATAGAGATATACATTTTGTGTGAGGGAGTAGCCAAGACATAAACCATAGGCCATTGAACTCACAAATGCATCAAATGGAATGATAAAATTTAATAAATTTATTATTTTTGATATTTATTTTTATTTTTAGCAATCATAACTTCAAGCAATCAAATAAGCCCTATGTTGAATTTTACTCCAAATCCTGCAGCTTATCTTGATCTGTTGAATGAGAGCTTTGACTATTAACCAAGAGGTCTTGGATTTGAGTCTTGCTTATGGGATGCGTGTGAGTTTGGAGAAATTATTCTGTGTGGATTCTGGACTGTTCGGAGGCGAATCACAGCGCACCATATCACTTGGTACATAGCGGTACCGAGCAAACGGGTTACGTGACGCGTTGTGATTCCTCTCTATACGGCGTCCGGAATCCACACAGAATCTTGAGTTTGACTTAATTGGTCTAAATATATCAAAAAAAAGTATTTCATTAAAATTTAATTAAAATGAAAATATCTTAATAATTAAATTTATTATATATATATATATATATATATAAAAAGTAAATATACGGCATTATTATTCATCTAATCAAATTTTGATTATCTGTCCCAAAGATTTTTCCATTTGTTGCACAATTTGGAAAATAGAAGAAGACACGGTCCATTTACATAACGGAAAATGATAAGAGAAAAAAGGGTAAGAATATCTTGAGGAGTAGTGTAGCTTGAATATTAATTTCAGCTCAAATTTAAAATTATTTAAATCCATCCTGGCTCTCAAAGGGAGTGAGGATATTCTCACACGGAATTTTTTTTTTTTAAATTTTGCTCTCCTCTCCTAAAACGGGAGTGAAGCCGACGGTGAGGGCGGCGGAGGAAGACCCCAAACAGAGGCGGACAATAGCCGGCGCGACTTCCACCTCAGCGCGAGCTTATTCGGCGAATCTTTATCGATGCAGAACCCATCATTGAATAAACCAAGCAGAAGCTGAGCCTGACAAACGTTAAAAGAACTCAGCTCCAATCTCTCAAACCCCACCGCTGCCATCCACTCCCCACACCTCTCCGCCGCCACCTCGCCGCCATCCTGCCGCCCATATGCCCTCGCCACAGCCGCCGCAATCCTCGGCCTCAAAATTACCCTCTCCACCATCTCCCTCACCCTCCCCTGCATCGGAAACCCAGTCTCAAGTGACTCCCATATAGCCATATAACGCTCCACCTCATCCATGAACTCGCCCACAAACCCCCTTTCCGCTCTGGCGACGAATGGGGTGCTTTCCTCCTCGATAATGGTCAAAATCCGGGGGCCGAGCGCCACGGCGCCGGTTAAGAAGGAGGTAAGCGACGCTGCGGAACTGAGTTGCGCTGGTTGGAGGACGCAGTTGACCACTAAAGCTTCGCCTTTGACCACCTTGATGGCCGCCGGCGTAAACCTCTTGGTGTGGTCAAGGCGGCAGATACGGAAGGAGAACGGCTGGCCGACTGATGCGGCGAAGGCGGAGAGTCTCCGGCCGACCTCCTGCGCTCCCGAAGCAGATCCCTTGATTCCGTTAGTCAGTGCCGTGATCCTCAGATGCGGCGCCGCCGGGCTGCTTTTTGAAATCAGCGCTTGAATCAGAGACGCCCATTGGACGCCTTCGCCGATATCGTAATCGAGAATGTGGACGCGGCGTTCGCCGGCGATGGCTTCGAGAATGGCTTGGTTTGCGGTGAGGTGGCCGAAACTGACGCAGGGGGACATGTCGTGGAGCAATTTGAAGGCGATGAGGACTTCGCCGGTGGGGGTGGCGGGCTGATGAGGTTGGTGGGGGTTGTCGAGGAGAGCGAGCAGGGCTTCTGTGAAGTGTGAGGCGAGACGTTCGATTCCGGAGGCAGCTGCGTGATCTGTGGGGATTATTTCTCTGAGCCGAACCAATATCACCCTTGCGAGATGAGGGCTCTTCTGGTCGCCGGAGATAGCTTCGGCGGCTGCAATGAGGAGATGGATGAGCCGCGGGGATACGGATGTGGGCTCGTTAAAATTGTATAATTCGTTTCTAGTAGGCCCTTCGGTGGATGGGGTGGTGGCGTGGCTGTTGGTGGTGGTGCTGGGATAGGACCAGTCGTGGATGGCGTGTGCTCCGGCGAGGTGGTCGGCTTCGCCGGCTGGGTATGAACTGATGGCGGTAGGGAGAATGAAAGAGGGCAGATCGCTGCGGAAGTCGCCGGAGACTTGGCACCAGTTGATGTCAGACGACCAGTCGTCCCAGTTGTTGTCCTCGTCGGCGGTAGTGGTGGTGGTGGAGCTGGAGGCGGGGATAATTAGCTCCGGGATGTTTTTCATGACTAATTCCATGTTTTCTAGTGCTTTTGTTCGACCATGAACATCCCTCGGCTGGCAAATTTATACAAATGGAATATAGTTACGTTATGACTAACGTCCAAAAAAATAAATTAAATCGTATTATAATATCCTCATATAAATTATATTAAAAATATAAATTTTTTATATTAGTATAATATAAATTATTCATATATATATTGTTAATTTTAAAATATTATTTTTTTTCTTCTTTCCTTTTTTTTTCTTTCCTTTTTTTTTTCTTTCCTTCCTAAAAAGGAATAATTTTTTGTTAATTTTAAAATATTAATTTTTATTTTAGATAAAATAATATTAAGGTTGATTATGATTTATGTATTGTATTTATTTTAAAATAATGATTTTGAAGTTTATTTCGATCAAATTTTAATGAGAATATGCTAGCTAAATTTTTATTCATAAGCAGGGGCGGAACCTAATATTATTTTTATTCATAAGCTAAATTTTAAAATTTTAACTAAATATTTATTATTATTAATATTACTCTAATATTAATATTATTATTAATAATATTGTTATTATCTTAATAATAATGTTATTATATTAATATTCATATTATTATAATATTAATATTTTATTATTAACATTATTTACTATTTTCATTATTTTGAAATTAGTATTATTGTTATTAACTATTTTAAATTATTAATTATTATAATTACCTTATTATTATTACTTTTAATTCTATTTTACTATTATTAGTATTATTATTATCATCTTTTTAATTATATTCCTATTATAGATATTTTAAAATTATTTTAATGATTATTATTATTTATATTTATTTTAAAAATTCAGAAATGTTAATATCTGATATATTTTAAATTTATCAATTATTTTTAAATATTAATTATTTTAAATTGTTTAAAAATTACTTTTAAGCCTATTAAATTTTGAAAATTCATATCTCTCTCATTTTAAATCGGATTTTTGCGTACAATATCTTGAATTTTTTAAAAAAATATGAACTTTAATTTAAAATTATTTTCTGGATTCAAATCTGACTTCTGGATGATTTCTGTACTGTTCAGTTATTTAATTTTTTAAATATTATTTAAATAATTAGTATAATCAAGTATTTTGAAATAAAATTATTTTCAAAACCTCCTTTGGTGGCTGATGGATTTCTCATGCTTATGAATTGAATTACTTTCAACTGCCTTATTTTTAAACTTATGTTATCATATATTATAATATTTATGTATTAAAATTATTTGAAAAATTACATATTATTTAAATCTTTTAATTATGAGAAATCCACCTCTTTGAAATTTTAAACCTAGGACCTATGTTTGAAAAGCATTCATGTGGGAGAAAGATTAGTGAATGATTGGGTCACAATCATTCACTAATCACTTCATTAGAATTATTTACTTAGTGCTTTCGTAGTCCTTGCATGTGTAGGATGCACAAGCACTTAGCCTAGGCTCTCCTAGATTTAAGGACATGGTGTGTGTTATGTTTGCATTGAATTTCCTCTATGTTTCCTCAAGGGTTAGTTTCAAACATCGATTTAAACCCATTTAACGTAGCGATACCTTAAGGACAACAATTAAGGACCCCTCTAGCAAACTTAGAAAAATTTAAAGAATTAGGGTTTACCTCTGATTGACTTGAGACTTGCAACACTTAAACTTAGTGACATCCTAAACCCCTCAGAATTTTCTAAAAATTTTTAGGACTCATTAAACCCCTTAATTGATCAACCCTAATTTACCCTTTAATTAGGACCCGATAACTTCAGAAAATTCTAATAAATTTATTTTAAATCAAAAAAATACCCATAATATATCAAAATCATCAGAATTCAGTACCTAATCCATAACAATTAAAATCCATTTGATTGGGCCTCAATCTGAACTTTAATTTAATTTTGATTAAAAATCACCTTTTAATTAAATTAAACAATTAAAAATAATTAAAAATTCCAAAATTTTCCCAAGCACTTGGGAACACTTCTTTGTGTCATTCCTAACCTTTGGGGGTGATTCCAAGCAGTTTGGAACTGATTTGGATCAAAATCCCTAAAACAGTCCTTTAACTAAATAATTTTGATAATTCACTAAACAGTCCAAACTTTGAAAATTCATAACTAATTATAGAAAACTCCAAATTGGATAAACTCAAAGGCATTCAACTCACATTAGGGTCTAGAATTTATTAAAAATATTAAAATACCAGAAATCAACTTAAATAAAAAAGTCAACAATCTGGTCAAACCTAGTTCAAAATAAGACCAAAACTTCAGAAATTCATAACTTTGGATAGAAAAGTCCAAATTGGGCATGCTTATAGGATAAATGATCAGGTGAAGGTATATTATTTTATAAAAATATTAACTATCCACAAAGTCTCTTTAATCAAAAAGTCAATTTTGGACCCCTTAGCCTAGTGTATAGGTGGACCCCGAACCTCCTGAAAACAACTGGCTCAACTTAAATTTCAGAAAACATTCCCCTTAACCTAAAACCAGCATACTAATATGATAATAAATAAATTAATATGTCCCTTTCTTTTAAACTTCAATCAACTAAATCAGCCAAACTAACCCATGGTTGCTACTGGGTAGCTCAGGCCTACGAGGCTATTGACTTAACCCCAAGAAAGGTGAAATAAACTTCATGGCCTCAGTGTGAAACAATGGTAGTAATCATCGAACTACTAAAATATACCTAATTTGATCTTTAATACATTAATACTCAAACTCAAACCAAAAACCTTTCCTCCAAACTTGCAACAAACTTGGGCATTAGATAACTTCAACTAACTACCCATCTTAGGATCTATCTCAGCTACACAGCTTTTCACACACACTTAGATGGTTTGCTATGGCACCACTACTAGACCTAGGCTAGGCCAATGTTTACCTTTCTGTTGTGTGCCAAGATTTCTGAGATTTCACTCATGTTGTGATTGAGATGATGCTGGTGTGTTTGTTTACTTTTACTGCACTCTGGGAATTGATGTGATTTCATGATGGATTACCCATAGGGTAGGATCGATGTTGATACTAATAATATCTTTTACAGGTGTCCATGCTCATGCAGCGCTAAATAAATGGGGGGCAATAATTATGATTTAAATGCTAACATTGTTATATGCAAGTGCTTCAAAAATTGCTTAGCCCCCCTAAATAAATGAGGGCTGAATAAAATCATCATTATAAATTATTACAGGTGCTCCAGAGCTTGCTTAGCCCTCAAAATAATTAAGAGCATGGCCAGACATGGCTGTGATGAGCATTTTTTATCTTATATAACTACTTGTGCTATATAAATTACTTGGGATGATTTTTATTAGGATAATCTTGTAGGAGAGTCTGGATTTACTGTTTTCTATTAATGTAAATTATTTGTAATTTGGTATTGAGTTGTGAAAGTGAATTTTGAGTGGGGATACAAGAATTCAAAGATTGGATTCCAAAGAGGAAATGACACCCAATATGAGGATAGTCCTTTTCTATTTGGAAATTTTCAAATTTGGATCATTCTACTACCCAAGGAGTCCAAGGAAGAGGAGACCCAAGGAGTCCAAAGAAGCTGAGATCTAAGGAGTCCAAGGAAGAGAAGATCAAGAAGATGAAGATTTAGAGTTTCCCACTCAAAATAACTTGCATCTATTTTAGGATTAGAAATCCGGGTTATTAGCAGTGGTGCCCGACCACTTTATTTTCTGTAGACCCTAGGTTGTAATTAAGGGCAGTTAGCCTATGAACATTTAATTGATTAATTTAATTATTTATTATTGTTTGATGTGATGTTGATTGCACATAGGTTGTATGCTTTTCTTAGTTTATTGATGATCTGTATGCCACTTTTATTTTAGCCTGGATTTCATTAGACTCTCTAAGGACTAAAATATTTTCTACTCATAACTAATATCTAAAATTTTAAGGTTTAAATAATTTAGCAACTTAACGATCTAGGGAACTGTCGGAATCGTCCGGGGTCGCATGCATATTATTATATTTCTCTCTTTCCTTCTAGAAGACACTTCCCCGCCCGTGGATAGAGTCCGGATAATCTGACCTATGAGGATGAGGTGCCAGACCTGGGGAAGCCCAGTCTAATTCTAAAAATTATTTTCATAAGCCTTTTTAAAATTCTGTGCATATCTGATTTGGATACTTTAACCAGCATGCATTATATTAGAAACCAATTAAATTAAAATTTTAATTGCATCAGCTCTATGAGCATTCACCCAACATAAAGTCTGGGGCCAATTAGGAAATCTTCCAAACGTCAGCCCTATTTCCAAGAACTATAACCTACCCACCCATCTTTCATAAAAATGACCAGACTCATAATTTTGAAGCGACTATGTGGTTAGCTAGCTCCCCAATCCAGGCCGGGGTAAGACCAGATTTTACATTACATTAGCTAGGACACGGGTGTTAGTATTGTAGAACGCTAAACCCATTAGATTTAGGATTCAAGGCTACTATTGTTTCATAGTATGCCTCATCAGTAGGCGAGTGCTCTATCATCTAGAGGCTATAAAACATACTTATCTATGTCACATGGATGACGCTGCCTCCATCTTTCTATTCTGCATGTTTTGAGTGCATGATTTTCTTTTATCTAGTTTCTTTTTACTACCTTAGTTTTTCTGGATGCTGATCTGAGCCGTACATATTGACTAAGCCTTTGAACCTTTCTTTCACTTTGAGTAGGATTTCCTAGTCTTCTCCTTATGTGCCAATCCCAATTCAGGAAGAATAATGTAGAATCCTTAATCGAGAGTTTTCTCAGGCCCTGGCTTGAGATGTAATTAACCACAGGGGCTTACGCCCGTGGGAAACCGAATCCCACTTTCAAATAAACCCCACTCGAGCTGATGTATTGGGTGGGGGAAACCCGTTGTGATGATAAGGTCACATATATTATTACCCATCGGGGTGTGCCGGTGAGAGCCGCTATCCTCAATGGTTAATCATATGTGTGATCGAATCTGCACTCCCATTGGCCAGATACCATCTCCTCTCGTGGGAAGGCAGTGTTTTCTATGTCCTTTCGGAGGTCCACAGGTTTCTGGTGACCATGGTGGGACATGTTTCTCTCTCCATCTTTGGATTCTATATTATTCTTTCTTGTGTGTACTCCGGGATTGATACTCCTTAGATTAGGTCCGTCCCACTCTTAGTTAGGGTCCTTCCTTAGTTAGGATCGTTCCTTTTTCTTAGTTAGGGTTTCCCCCCTATCTAGGTTTCTTTCCTTCCATTTTTCTTAGCTAGGGTTTCCTTCTAGTTTTCCTCTTTTCCTTCTGACATTCTAGGTCATTCCGTCCCCTATCTATCATTCCTCTTCTCGTTATTTCTTAGTAATCATTTCAAGTTTCTTTTCTTCTTCTTGATAGACAGTGCCATGGCTTGCTTTGTACCTTCTGTTACTTTTAGTTTCGGCTCTGACGCACGGGTGACACTTCCTGAGTCCCTGCTAGCCAGTCCTTCCGCTGAAGGAATCACTTTTGGTTCCTTCACTGAATCAGCCTTTGTCACTCTTGGCGGGCCGACCCTTGCTGAGGCTGCTGCCTACTCTCCTCCCTAGAGGAAAGCTCGCGTAGCCATGCGATCTTTCGGACGTCCAGTTTCTCGACGGACAGCCCGAGAACCTGCTCATCCTACTCCTGTTCGTGTGCAGCCGGCACACCCTGTGCTTAGGCAGCCAGTGCCTAAACCACTTCCTGTTTAGCCAACTTGTCCAATAGTTAGGCGACCAGCGCCTACCGCACATGTTGTTCAGACTGCCCCGGCCCCTCAGCACCGGCCAGTAGTAGTTACTCCTGTTGTTGTTCCGATAGAGGCGTCTCGTGTTCGGGTTCCCCTCCTTCTTCCTCCAAAAAGAAGGGTGCCCAGACCAAGGCTCATTCGCCTTCCTCCCATCGGGTTTTTGCTTTCGCTCGGTTGTCTCACCTAGAGACCCTCGAGCAGACCCCGACACTTCTTGTAGTCTTTGTTCCCCCTGTCACTCAGGCAGTGGGTTCAGATGTTGCTTCGTCTTTCTCCTCTGGCCTTGGGAGAAGGGCCCGAAGGAATAAAAATCATAGACTTCAGTTAGCTGTATCCGAGACAGACAAACAACAGATGACAGATTTGTTGGCTCACCAGGAGCCGGTTCAGAGGAGAGTGGTCCCCAGGCAGTGGACACCACGACCAATTGCAGTTTCCTCTACCCTGGACGTTACAGTTGCCCCTGAGATAGCAGTAGTTCAGGGAAGATGCTTTTCTCCACTGACACACAGTGGTGATGAGGAGGACATCGCTCGCATCATGGTGGCCCCTCTTGTCACTACTACTTTACCACGCGCTAGGGTCCCTAGGGATGATGCTGCTCGAACCCTCTCTCAGAGGATTCAGAGTATTATCCGCTTAGCGCGGGGTCAAGGCCCTATCAGTCGGGAGAGGTTACTCCACCAGATTTCTCAGGCATCCGTACAGTTATAGAGACAAACTGCTAGGTAGAGGTACAGGTGGCAGAGAGGACAGCCACCCAGGCAGCTTGTTAGTTCAGTTTTATTGGCGAGACCACAGACAGTTACTCTAGTTGTTAGACGACGCCCATGTCGTCATGGACAGAGGTAGTAGTTGGAGCCTCCCAGACCCCAGCTCCTTTTAGTTGTAATAGCCCCGCAGCAGCTAGTTGCCCCTACTGGGTCCCGTCGCAGTAGATGGGTGTGGAGACGAGGACAGGCAGAGTCCCCTGTCGAGGCAGTACAGCTAGTTCAGGCAGTTGAGCAATTAGAGGCAGTTGTTTCTTTCGGATCAGAGGTAGTTTCGTTGGTCTGTTATGTAGCGATGGATGAGGATATTGCAGTTTCTCCCGGTAGTTCGCCAGTTCGGGCAGAGCCAGCCCTTAGCCCCTATGGGACCTCATCCCCTTTGAGTCCATATATGGAGGATTTCCATCAGACCCTCTTTGAGGACGATGCACTTGAGGATGACCTACTTAAGGAGGAGTCAAATTGAGATGTATCGGTGCATAGGATATGCGTGGTTACTAGACGTGGCCACTCAGACGAGCAGATAGAGACAGATGATGCTGATGAGCAGGGAGAAGCTGAAGTAGGAGGATCTCCCCGATCAGTTGAGACAGATGCTACAGTGTTACAGTTACAGACCCAGATGGCAAAGATGGCTAGGGCCATGGCTGCGATGACAGCTCAGTTGATAGCTTTGGGGGCGATGCCCCTGATGATGGGCGTCGGTACTCCTAATACGTCCAGGGACGAGCCAGTAGCACCACCTGTAGTAGCACTAGGCCTTGTAGGAGTGGACATGGTCAGAGGGTAGTTCCAGTGGCACCTACGGCAGTTACTTTCACTACCCCAGTTCAGAGTCAATCAGCTCAGTTGTCAGCAGGACAGATTCAGGATTTGATAGCGCAGAAGGTCGAGCAGGCCATTTTCTCTAGGAAGTCTGGAGAGATAGTTAGCAGAGGGCATCCTTACCCAGTAGAGTACGAGCACGAGCCCTACCCCCTGGTTTTGTCCCTCCTAGGTTCAGAGTCTTTGATGGGTTTGGTAACCCAAGGCAGCACGTGGCCCAGTACTGAGCCATCTGCTGCAATATAGGAGGGAACGCTCTTTGTCAGCAGTTTAGTTGGGGTGGCCTTTGACTGGTATGTCGACCTCCCCAACGATTCAGTATGCACCTTTGCAAAGTTGGAGCAGTTGTTTGTGCATAGGTTTGTTAGTGTAGAGCACTGGGTTACAGTTGGAGAGTTAGTTGTGACTAGATAGCGCCCTCGAGAGCCTCCCCAGATTATATAGTCAGATGGAGGAACCTCAGCCTACAGTGTGAGCCACAGTTACAGGAGCAGCATGCAATAGAGATTCTGTTGAAGAATATAGATGGTATGATAGCACCTTATCTGAATGGTTTCAACATCAGAACCTTTCAGAAGTTGTTGACGAAGGTGATTAGTTTACATGACAGCATACCCGATGCAGTCCCTTATAAGGTTGAGAGTCAACCTTCACGTAGACCTCAGTGGTAGAAGTCTTCAGGGGCACCTCCACCTAGGAGAGGGGAGGTACACAGTACCTATGGACCATCAGATAAGGGCAAGAAGCCCTTAGTCAGTTCAACACCACCTCAGCAGTCTTACATACCGGGCCAGTCAGTAGTGCAGCCTAGACCCTCCCGTAGGACCCCACAGAGTCAGCAGTACCTACGAGAGAAGCTTAGTAAGGAATATCCCTTTAAAAGGGAAAGTGTAAAGAAAATTTTTAAATTCCTTATTAAGAAGAATATCTTAACATTCCCGAATAACAGTAGAGTGGAGGAGGAGGGACAGATAGACCACCCACTTTATTTTCCATTTCATAGGCATATCAGGCATGTTATAGAAGACTGCTATGTGTTCAAGGATAGAGTGGAGAAGCTCATGGCTAGTGGACAGATCCACCTGTAGGACAATGACTTAATTCAGCCCAAGGGCAAGACATCTCAGACAGTTCAGATGATCTCGGGCTCCAATAGTTGCAGTGATAGTTAGAGTGATAGCCAGAGCAGTCGTAGTAGATTACCCAGAGGTTCTAAGGGGGAGTGGCAGCTAGCACTCTCCCGGAAGACGAAGCAGATGATCATGTAGACAGTTCAGAGTTCAGAGGCAATTGAGAGGAGGCCTACACAGGCTAAGTCGACAGTTGTCAGCCCAGTTTCTTCGCCAGCACCTTTTTCTTCTTCTGTTTCTGTTGTAGTGCCTACTGAGCACATTTCTTTTTCTATTTTATATAATAAGAAAATGTATGAAAAGAAAAAGATTGTTGTAACTTCCGAGAGGAAGACGGGACGCCTTCCAGCACTTATGCTAAAGGATTTCATTCTTTCTTTGACCGATGATGAAATAATAGAAGAAGGTGATTCTGGCTACTTTTGGTATTCTGTTCCTACTTTTACTTCTTCTAGCACTCACTCTTTTAATATTTTACATATTTCTTATAATAATTCTGTATGCGATGAGGAGTTGAGTGTGATGAAGAACCTATATTTATAATTCCGGAGAGTGGTTGTTACATGAATTCAGAAGATGAATTCGAGAACCCACCCAGTCACTTTCCTTGGAGCCAACACAAGCCATCACCGCTGAACCAAGTGAATCTCATGTTGAAGATGACTCAATACAGGAAGTTCACTTGCATTCAGGGAAGATTCTTCCACATAGAATGGCCAAGAATATTAAAGAAAAAGATAAGAATATTGTTACCCAGCAGGATGATCCTATCCCTTCCTCCCAAGAGCAGTCTAAGGAGAAAGGGAAAGGCCCTTAACTGAAGGTTGATTATAATGTGTTGACTCATCTAAGGAAAATTCCTGCCCTTTTTAGTGTCAATGACGCTTTGATGATGTCCCCCAACTTGAGAGAGACCCTGGTAAAAGCACCACTCGAACCAGAGTCATATCAAGCTTTCTTTGCTTCTGAATCTGTTAGGGATGCATGCTATTTGAGAGAGATATCATGCATTACCTTTTCAGATCGCGATCTCCTCTTGGGTACCTCTGATCACAATTGTCCCTTGTATGTCACCGTTGAAGTCAATGGTTATGAGTTGAATAGGGTCCTCATTGACCAAAGAGCTTCAGTTAACATCCTGAGCTATGAAACTTTAAAGAGCCTCTCCCTGGGTCATTTGAAGTTAACTTCTGATAAGATTATGTTGAAAGACTTCAATGACTAAGGACAGCGCGCCCTATGGTCTATCACCCTTGTTGACCTCATTTTTGTACGAGGTCAGTAGGATCAATCCAGACCTTAGGATCATTCCAATCCTTAGGATTTAATCCTAACCTAGGATCAATCTGATCTTAGATCAATCCAGATCTCAATATAATTTTAGCCTCTAGTTAATCTAGATCTTAGTTCAATCTAGATTGAATTTCCAGACTTATCTAGGACTTTAAGACCTATCTTAGATCTTAGGATTTCTATATCCTAAGATGCCTCTAGATCCTAAGGTTCCTCTAGATAATAGGATTTCTAGATTTTAGGGTTATTCTAGACCCTAGACCCTAGGATACTCCTAAACTTTAAACCTTAGGATTTCTTAGACTCTAGAATCTCCTAGAATTCAAACTCTAAGATCCCCCTAGATTTCATTCCATAGGATCTGTTCTAGACCCTAGGATTCCTTTAAATTCTTCCAGTTCCTAGGATCTACTCTAAACCCTAGAATTCTTCTAGATCTTAGACTTTGAAAATCCTAAATCTTAGGATCATTCTAGAATCCAAAGTTTTAGGATATTCCCTAGATTCCAGATCCCAAGATCTATTCCAGATCCTGGGATTCTTCTTGACTCTAAATTCTTAGATCTACCCAGACTCTAGATCAGTCTAGGTCTTAAGTTTCTCCTAGACCTCAGATTTATCTAGACCCTAGGATCTTCCTAGAATCCAGACTTTAGGATCTATTCTAGATCCTAAGAACCTTCAAAATCCCAGACTTTAGGGTTTCCTAGACTCTAGGAGTTTCCTAGACTTCAGTCCTTAGGATCTACTCTGGACCCTAGGATTTCCCTAGATCAATATTAGATCTTAGGATTCTCCCAGACCTTAGATCTATCCAGAACCCAAATCTATTCAAACTCTAGACCAACCCAAACTTTAAATCAATCTATTCAAGACTCAAATCAATCCAGAGTTCAAGTCAATTCAAATCCCTGACCAATCCTGACCTTTAAATAACCCAGATTTTAGTTGCTCCAGCCTCTGACCTGAATTTAATCCTATCTAATCATCTACAATCACTTAAATGATTGTAAATAATTTAGATAATTCAAATCCTATCATTCAAAATCAAAATCCAGCTCAAAATCAGAAATCCAGATCAAATTTCAAAGGCCAAAGGTCTAAGTCCTGAAAGCCTTTTCCAGTGAATCTTTGAACATTTCAAAACCCCTATCAAATGACCTCTGATTCAAGGTATGTTAGTTCCACACTGATATGACATGTCTCTAGAGGCAACCCTCCAAATTTGAGTTCATTCTGAGGTCTCTAACCCCAGAAACTGAATTGAAATCCAAAGGCTATAAAACCTTCAAATATTTACAGTCTATGCCACTGGACCTGCCACCCAGTGGATTTTGATTCTGGGGCTTTCTCCAAAGCTTCAAATCACTTCCAGACCCTTGATTATGACCCATTGAGCAATAAACTGCATTTTGTTGGACTCAATTTGACCCCCAGTTGACCAGGGGTCAAAATGACCAAAATACCCCTATGGGGTGTGAATAGTCACTTTAGTCAAATGAGCTCCAAATCAAATGCAACCACTTCCAACAATTTTCAAACATCAAACCAAAAGTCTTGGACCCAAAACCAGCCCCTGGGTCAATTTGGTTGACCAAGTCAACCAAGTTGATCAAACAGGCCCTTTAGGGTCAAAATATGTCATTTTGACCAAATGACCTCATCAGACCTTGAGACCACCACCAGTAGACTCAGAATATCATTCTGAACTGGTTGGACCAATTCATGACTCTGGGTCAACCTGGTTGACCAAGTCAACCCAGTTGACCCATTAGGCCCATTAAGGGCCTAAATAGGTCATTTGACCCAGATGCCCATTCTAATCCTTCAAAATACCTCCATTAGACTCCAGATATCCAATCAAACCTGTCAAGCCCATTCCCAGACTCTGGGTCAACCTGGTTGACAAAGTCAACCCAGTTGACCCATTAGGCCCATTAAGGGCCTAAATAGGTCATTTCAATCCAAATAACCTTTTGAATACTTTTCAAGCCTCAAATCAGCTCTAAATCATGGTCCAATTATTCTCTAATATTTTGCCAATCAAATTCAAGCAAAGTTGACCAAGTCAACTATGATATTTGGTCAAACCCCACCATCTAAGAACTCCCTCATTCATGTAATGGGCTTCTTTCTTAGATCATTTTACAAATCATTCCAGAATCTTTCCCTTGTCCACTTGGATTCCAACTCAGCAGGGCTTGACCTCATTTGACCAGTCAAACGGTCAATAGGGATTCAAATGAGCTCTAAATGGTCAACCCGACCCTTTGAGCTTTGCCCAACCAGACTTAAGCCCTTCCAGCTCATGGAATTAACTCTAGAATCTTCCTAGGCCTCAGCCCGACCCAGCCTAGTACCTAGCATGCTCCCTAACTCACCCAATGGCTCAATGAGCTATACTTGGTCAAACCGAGCCACCCGACTTGTCTAGCCTAATCCAAACCTATCCAGTTCATCCCAAGGACTCCAGAAGCTTCCCTGGAGCTAACCAGACCCAACCCAGTTGCTGGCGTGCCTCCAACTGGACCTCCAACGTCCCTAGTGGTCCCCTCCATGTGCAATGACCTAGAGACGTTTTCACCTGAGGTAGCATGCTCACTGACATACTAACGGCCTGGGATAGCTGTAGAGCATCCAAGCAAGGTGCTAATGTGATCCTAGCCGTTCTCTTTCCCTCAAGTGCTTAGAATAGGACGGGAGGGACGAAACCAAAAAAAGAGAGATCATCTCCCATTCCAGTCCAGGTCCAGTCTCTCTGGGTTTTCGTTTTGAGTTCCCAGAGCTCCCTCTACTCTTCCGTGATCATTCCCGAGCGTTTGGTGGCTGCCAGCGATGAATTCGAGTGCAAACTGAAGCTAGCTCCGTCCAAGCTACTTCAACTCCTTATAGACGCTTCCTTCAGGCCCGAGTCCTTCAAGAGAACAAATCGTGGACAATCCACAAGTTCAGAGAGCTCTGAATCAATCAAATCCATCATCCATATCGTGGTAAATCTTAAACCATAGGCGTTTACCTAAGTTTTTAAATAGGTTTTCAAATATTGCATCAAATGCTTTAAAGTTTCTTTCAAATCACTTCTTAGATCTCATTGTATCTCTGTCCAAGTTTTAAAGTTCTTTTATTCAATGAATTAAGAACGAGATAAAAAAAATCAATTCTAGGGTTTTCGGGTAGCCGGAGGTTGAAGATGAACGCATGACCGTTCGATCCATTCTATTTGGATTGAACAGTCATGATATCATCAAATGTACAGTCTGCTTCGATCATCAAAACCTCCGTTTAGCCAGATCTTCGTCCGGCCAGATCCAGGCCGTCTGTTCAAACCGCGGGATTCATTATGACCATTAGATCGTTCCGGATCAAGTCAGTCCCGCGGGTTTCATCTAGGCCGTCAGATCCGCGCTATTCAGATCCGACGACCCAAAACTCTGCCGCGCTGGATAAGTGACGGGACCCGCTTGACCGCCGCCATACGCGTGGCTGCATCCCATCGCGCCGTGTGAAAAGCCCAGGCCGGGTCAGCGCCGCTGTTTGACCTGTTTTAAAACCCTCAAATTTAATTTAAAAATTGCCCAGAACTTCTAAAAATGATGGAAAATTCATTTCTCCACCATTTTTAGTATTCTTAGGCTCGTTTTGTTCGTGTTTTGATATATTTTATTTTAAAAATAAAATCAAGTTATTCTGATTATTATTCTGGTAATTATTTCAAGAATTCAGAAAATTTTATTTTATTTTTAAATAAATATTTTTAAACTATTTTGACTTGAAACTTAACAGAGATATTATAGGGTTTAAGGTTGATCTCTCATAATTATTTTAGAGTCATTTGATGTAATATCAATTACATTATGAATTTACGAAAATCTTGGTCTTGATTTGACCAAGATTTTTGGAAATTCATAATGGATTCAATTCAATTCCAATAACTGCATATTAGAGATCTATGGGATTGGTGAGAGATTCTCTCTCATTTAGAACCATATTTAGATTGTAATTATGTATGATTTGAGAAAGTTTAGCTTTCAATGATATATTAATTTGTTGACTACATATCAAATCATATGTGATTTTGACTTCAAATTGAATTGAAATTGATTTAAGGATGTTCTCTATATTCTCAGATCTCCCTAATTCAATTTGATGTATCCAATCTTTTATAGTTAAATATTCAAGCTCATAGATCATGATATGATTTATGACTTCAATAGTTACTATAATTAATTCCATAGAGCATTAGGACATTCTCATTCTATTCATGATTGATTGTGTTGGTGTGATTGTAATTAGTATCCAAGGGTCTAGAAACCTTGATTCAAATCCAATTAAACTTAGTGTCATCATTAAGGACAATAATTAAGGACTTGAGTAGAAAATTTAGAATATTTCCAATAATTAGGGTACACTTCATTTTGACTTGAAAATTTGAACACTTGAACTTAGTGACACTCCCAACCCTAGGAAATTTTCTGATTGAATTTTGAAATCATTAAACCTCTTAATTAATTTAATCAAACTTAAACCTTAATTAAGCCTTTAAGCCTTCCAAAAATTCTAATAAATCAAGATTAATCCCAAAAATTATATATAATACCTCAAACTGACCAGAATTAAACCCTTAATCAATGAAAAATAAAAGCCCCTTGACTGGACTTCAAAATTAAATTTAAATTTGAGTTTAATTGAAATTTAATATTTAATTAATTTAATTAATTAAAAATAATTACAAAATTCCAAAAAATTTCCAAACACTTGGAGATCACTCCTTAGATTATTCCTGACCTTTGGAGTTGATTTCAAGGAGTTTGGAGGTCATTTGGATTCAAACCATAAAAAGGGTCTTAATTAAATAATTTTTAAAAATTCAATAAATACTCAAAACTTCAAAAATTCATAACTAATTCAAATAAACTCCAAATTGAGCAAACTCAAAGGCATACAACTCATCTTAAGGTTTAATATTTATTAAAAATATTAAGTTTCCAGAAATCAAACAAATTTGAAAAAGTCAACTTTTGGTCAAATCTAGTTCAAATTCAAGTCAAAACTTCAAACCTTCATAATAAAATCTAAAAAAATCCAATTTCAGTATACTTACTGTCTAACTGATCGTATTAAGGTCTAGTATTTTAATAAAATATTAACATTCCAGAAAACATTTTAAATCAAAATGTCAAAATTTGACCCTTGAATTAAATAAATAAAATAATCCAGAAAATTCCAAAATTCAATAAATTTCCAAAAATTCCAGAAAACACTAATTCAAACTTAAAACCAGCAATCAATCAATTTTAATTAAAATTTAATTAACCTTCAAATATTAATTAAACTTAAAGTACTTAATTATATCGGGTACCACTGAGTAACCCAGGCCTACGAGGTTTTTAAATTAACCCCAAGGAAGGTGAAATAAACTTCGTGGCCTCGGTGTGCAACAAAGGTGATATACAACAAACAATCAAAATCAAATTTAAAATCAAATTCAAATCATTAAGATTTAAATTTTAATTAAAATCCCTTAAGCCTTCAACTAACTAGAACATCAAGCAACTTTAATCAAATAATCTTATTTAGGACATATCAAAACCACACAGCCTACCTCACACACTTTAGATGGTTTGTTAGGACAACCAACTCTAGTCTTAGGCTAGGCCGGTGTTTACTTTTCTGCTACTTGCGTGTGCCGAGTTTTCCGTGATTTTCATTGCATGCTGGTTGCTAGATTTAAGTAATTGATGTTGATGTGATTGTTTATTTATTTATTGCTCTCTGTGTTGATTTGATTATACGTTAGATCTACCCCTAGGCTAGGGACGTTTTGTACTAATTAAATCTTATGCAAGTGGCCATACTCATACAGGGCATTTAAAAATAAAGGGGGCAATAACTAAAGCTTTAAAATTAATATTATTTTCTGCAGGTGCTAAGCATGCTTAAGTCCCCCTTTAAAATAAAAAAGGGCATGGCCAAGTGTGGCTGGTTTGAGCATTTTTAATTTCAATATATAACTGCTTGGGATGTCAAATTTAAATTGCTGATTATTAGGATAACCTTGCAGGTTGTTGAGTCTAGTTTTTTTTTATTTCTATTATTGTAATTTGATTTAAATTGAGTTGTAAATTATTTAAAGTACTTTGAGATTGAGATATTTAAACATCCAATTTGGAATCCAAAGAGGAAGGAATATCCCTTAGGGGAGTGTTCTTATCCATTTGGAGATCCAAATTAGGATGAATTTTAAATATCTAAAGAGAAAAGATAACACCCATATTCAGGGGGAGTTTCTTTTCATTTGGATATCCAGACCCGACGATCCAAGGAGTTCCAAGATGACGAAGAAGTGAAGAATGAGAAGAATCTCAAATCTCAAAGTCACTTGAGTCTTAGGAGTAGAATCCGGGTTGTAGTCAGTGGTACCCAACCACTTTACTTTTCTACAGACCCTGGGTTGTATAATTAAGTGGCACTTGCCACATGGACTTTCAGTTTGAGCACTTATTTAATTAATTTAATTATTTAATTGATTTGATTACCTGATGTTGATTGCGATTAAGGACTTGCCTGGTTTTCATAGTTTTTTGGCGATTAGTGCATGTCGATTTTGATTTAGCCTGGAATCCGATCGGAGGCTCGTGAGGGTACAGTCATAAACTTTTTCTACTTAAACAAAATTTAAAAATTTTAAGCTCAGATAGTAACTCTAACGCTTCTAAGAAGTAAGCCAAGACTCGCCGGGAGTTTTTCATGCATACATATTAAATCTTCTCTACCGTGTTAGGCACCTCCCCGCCTGTGGGTTTTGGCAGACCACCTGACCTATTAGGGTGCAGTTCTGTCCAAGGGGATGTTGTGCAATCTCTAGGATAAAATCTATTTTTAAGCCTGATTTTTAAACTGCTTCATTCTGATTTTAAGCATTTAATCGAGTCAACTAGCATGCATTGCATTAGATACAAATTAAAAATTGAGTCTAAATCTTAATTGTATTTTTAGCTTAAACATTTCACCCAACATGTATAAAGGGGTCAATTATGAATCTACTCTAGATGTCGACCTCAACTCTTCAAACTTAATCTTAAATAGCATCCTTAACCACTCTTTCATAAAGACTTTGACTCATGGTTTTGAAGCGCTTAGGTGGTTTAGCTGGCTCCCCAATCCAGGCCGGGGTAAGTCCAGGACTGCATTGCATTAGCTAGGTTCTGGGTTACTGATTTTCAGTACCCATTTTAGACTTAGGTTCTGAGGCAAATATTCAATCTTAAGACCTCAACCTCCGGGAATCTAATTCCCACCTTCTAATAAAATTGACCACTCAAACATTAAATCTCTTTCAATCTAATTCAAGCCCAACACTTAGGATAGTTTGAGGTGTTTCTAAAGTAATTCAGAATCTCAAGACACCTCCTACCCTTCTTCCTTTGACTCCAGAAAAGAACTGTTCAATCTTGAATCAATCCCTTTTGAATTTTCAGTCCTTTAACCTCCTTTGATATCAATCTTTGAAAATCTTAAATGAAATTCGTATTGCTATTTTAATCGAGAGTATTCGTAAAAAATTCTCTAGTTTCCTACGATGTAATTAACTACGAGGGCTTGCACTCGTGGGAGATTTAGAAACCCAGATCAGATTTCAAAATCAAGTTTTCAAAACCTTCAATTGATTATCTTTGAGAAATTCAAACCTGACGATCATTATCGTCATATTCAAACTATTGATAATGATTGATATCTTCTTTCTTTGGATAGATATGTCAATTACAATCATAATTACGATTATGAAATTAATGATCCTATTCAGATTAACATAATCAAATAATTGATTAAACATCATTTTGATCTTTCGAGATCGTGTGTTGTTTCTCCTTGAGTTTGATTGTGATAATCAGGATAAATCAAGATTTGTAATCTAAACCTATTAGGGAACGATATGTTCACCTTTCGAGGTGATATATTATTCATAATAAGTGTTCGGTTATAAAATCAAAATTTCAGAAATTTAACCTTCCCAAAGAAAATTAAACACTTTTTCAAAATTATATTTTTTTAATCAAACAACCCTGCCTCTGAAGTTTGGAAATTTCCTTACCGAGGAAAAGTTTCATGTGATCGAGGCCGATACTTCGTACAGGGCTTTCTTAGGAAGGCCTTCGCTCCACGAGTATGGAATGGTGCCCTCTACCCTGCACCAATATATGAAGTATATGAGGAATAAAGTCAAGTATTCCATTCCTGGGGATACCCAACCCTTTTCCGTGTACGAGGTCTCTATTTACGATGATGCTGAACATTACATACTTCGTAAGAAGAGTAAATCTCCTCCTATCCAATCACCAGTGATACCTGCCAGTACTGTATAGGGTCCTATACAGTTACCTGCGCGAGGTCCATCACAGGTTAGTATTGAGGCAGATACTTCTACTGCAGATCCTGTCAGATCTCATTTCCAGTTTGCAGTTGGGCATGATGTTCCCCCTAGTAGAGGTAGGGGAGAGCGAGGTAGAGGTAGAGGTAGAGGGTCAACTCGCTCGCCGTGAAACTACGACACTCAAATCCCTCCTCCCTTGTATCTTTACGCTTCTCCTTTGACTATCGAGTCCTACTCCTCTGACGATGAGATGATTGTTGTCCCTTATCGCCCAGCACCCTCGCCATCCCTGGATTTCACTGATTATAGTTCACTACCTATCTTTTGTAGGTACTTGATACCCGAGGGCAATTTGGTTATTGACAGTGGCTCAGATGAGGAGGTAGACCCCCGACGTCAGACTACTAGTCAACAACCCCTTTCCTGCCAGATATGCAGAATAAGAGTTAAGGAGTCTCACTAGAAGTCTTTGGTTACCCCCTCCATTAGTGATGGTGGTGCACTATAAATTAGAGGTCGCCCTCCGCCTCCTCTATATAAAACCTTTATGCCACCGCGAGCTAGTGAGTGTGCCTCGTTATCCTATAATGTTGGTGCCCCACTGGGTCCTGAGAGTCAGGGTCCAGTGGAGACCGCTATGGGTAATAAGGTCATAACTGCCCCTTGTTACTTTTCCCCTTTTGTGGAAAACTGCATAGAGCGGGGTGCAGTTATCTCGATTTAGTCAGATGAACAAGCCCTACGGCAGGCTCGTGTTTGGCAAACCGATATGCCTCAAACCAAGTAAGGTTTAGATTATGTTGAGCAGAGCTCACCTAGCCACGCTAACATTTGAGGTGTCTCCCACTCATATCCGGTTGTTTCTCTTACTGATAAAGAAGACCCGGATGATGATGAGGACAGAGTACTTGATGCTCCCCAGGAGTTTGAAGATGGTATCACTTCCGCCATGGATGAACTGTGTGAGGTAAACTTAGGTACTGAATTAGATCATAGACCTATTTTCTATAGTGGCTTGTTATCTGACTCAGAGGCTCAAGAATATATCAAGCTACTCTCAGAGTTTAGAGATTACTTTGCCTGGAACTACACCGAGATGCCTGGTCTAAACCCAGATGTAGTAGTCTACAAATTAGCCATTAAGCCTGATGCAGTCCTTGTTAAGCAAGCACCTCGTAGGATGAGGTTGGAGATAGAACAACAGGTGATCGCTGAAATTAAGAAGCTTATAGAGGCCGGTTTCATTCGTGAAGAGAAGTACCCTACTTGGCTTGCCAACATTGTTCCAGTCTGGAAGAAGAGTGGACAGATTCGTGTCTGCATCGATTTTCATGATTTAAATAAGGCATATCTTAAGGATGATTTTCCTCTTCCTATCCCCGAGCTTATGGTGCATATAGTATCATCCCATAGTATTTTCTCCTTCATGGATGGTTCATCTGGTTATAATCAGATAAAGATGGACCTCGAGGAGGAGAAGTTTACTGCATTTCACACACCTATAGGTGTATTTTGCTACAAGGTGATGCCCTTTGGTCTCAAGAATGCCAGGGCCACCTATCAACGTGCTATGACTGTTATCTTCGATGAGATGATACACGAGTAAATTAAATGCTATGTGGATGATCTGGTAGTTAAAAGTAAGGTCCGTAGAGATCACCTTCGAGATCTACGAATCATTTTTGAACGCATTTGTAAGTATGATTTAAAAATGAATCCTCTAAAATACGTATTTGGAGTTAGTGCAAGAAAGTTCCTAGGGTTTATAGTTCGCTACCGTGGTATTGAGATTGATCATTCCATGATCAAAGCCATAGTAGACTTAAAACCCCCTAAGAGCCTTACCCAGCTAAGGTCTTTTCAAGAAAAGCTTGCCTTCCTGTCCTAGCAAAGAAGGATGCCTGATTTCACTGGAACGAGCGTTGTCAGGAGGCCTTTGAGAGTATAAAACGCTACGTGATGAACCCCCCTATTTTGGCTGCACCCATCCAAGGAAGATCGTTAATTCTCTACACTATGGCCCTGGATGAGTCATTGGGTGTACTGTTGGCTCAAGAGAATGAGGAAGGCAAGGAAAATACCTTGTACTACCTCAGGAGATGATTGATACCCACAGAGCTAAAGTACCTAGCGATGGAAAAGTAATGTTTAGCTTTGATCTTCGCGTACAGAAGATTCGGCATTATATGCTTTCACATAAAGTCAACCTGATCTCTCGAGTCAACCCCTTGCAGTATCTGATGACCCGTCCGACCCTCTCAGGTCATCTAGTACGATGGTCTATGATCCTACTGCAGTTTGACATCACTTTTGTCCCTCAGCGGGCCGTCAAAGGACATGCTCAAGCTGATTTTCTTGCTGCTCTCCCGATCCTTGCAGACTCCCCACTCAATGATGAGCTACCTGACGAGCTAATCATGAGTGTGGATGAATAGGAGTCCCCTACTTGGGAGTTCTACTTTGACGGTGCGTCATCCGTTAAGGCCTTGAGCCCGAATGAAACTCCTATAGTTAGGGTAGGTCTGGGCCTCATTTTTATATCCCCTAAAGGCCACACCATTCGTTACTCCTACAGTCTTTCAGAACCTCATACCAACAATGAAGCCAAGTACGAAGCTCTAATTTTAGGACTAGAGTTGGCCTTTCATATGAATGTCATGCGGGTGAAAATCTTTGGAGACTCACAACTGATTATAAATCAAGTAGCTGGAGTCTATAAAGTACTTAAACCTGAGCTCTTTCCATATCACAATAAAGTAATGGAGCTCTTGTGTTTGATTTCTGAAGTGACTTTAGCTAAAATCCCTAGATCTGTAAATGACAAGGCAAATGCATTAGCTAAGTTAGCAAAGGAACTGGCTGACCCAACTAGCAACCCACTGTCTATCGTTGTCCAGTGCCGTCAAGCCCTATGCCCCACAGACTTGTCATCCCTCGATCAGACCCTCACAATGTTCTTAGTTGAGGAAGAGTCTGATTGGAGAATATCTTTTATAGAGTATTTGAAGTATGGCAGGCTTCCAGATGATAGATCCCTTGCTGCTCAGATCAGAAAGAGGGCTCTATCATTCACTTATGTGAACGACACCTTGTATTGACGCTCTTTTGACCAAATGTAATTGTGTTGCCTTAACAACGAGGAGGCTCGCAAGGTCATGGGTGAGATACATGAAGTTCTTTGCGGTGCTCATTAGTCCGGACCAAAAATGAAGGGCAGAATTAAACACCTTGGTTACTATTGGCCGACTATGATCCGTGATTGCATGAAACACGCTAGAAAGTGCCACCAGTGCCAAATTCATGGCACGGTGATTCACCAACCCCTAATCCGCTGCACCCTACTGTATCATCTTGGCCATTTGAGGGCTGAGGCACGGATGTAGTGGGTCCTATTGACCCTCCTTCCTCTAAGGGTCATAGATTCATTTTAGTTGCCACTGATTATTTGTCTAAGTGGGCAGAGGCTGTGCCACTTAAGGAAGTCAAATCAGAAGATGTAATGCGTTTCTTTCATGATCATATTGTCTATCGCTTTGGTGTTCCGTGCTGTATCATTTTAGATAACGGCCCATCATTTTGGAGCACCAAGATTGCTAGATTTGCCCACCGCCATAACATTAATTGGCGCTACTCTTTGATTTACTATCCTAAGGCCAATGGCTTGGCGGAGGCATTCAACAAAATTCTCGTGCAATTAATAAGAAAAATCTTGGTTGCAAACAAGCGAGAGTGGCACGATAGACTTCCCGAGGCACTATGGGCTTATAGGACTACATACCGTACTCCTACTCAGTCTAAACCATATGCTTTGGCCTTTGGGGTTGAGGCCGTCCTCCCACTTGAGGTCGAGCTCCCCTCGTTGTGTGTTGCAGTCAGCCACAATCTTTTCCACGAAGATAACGCTCGACTACGGATGGAAGAGCTTGATGGTTTAGAAGAGCTTCGCCTGCAAGCTTATCAAAACCTCAAACTATACCAGGCCCGTATGGCTCGATCACATGATCACCTTGTCCGACCCCGTGCTTTCCTGGTTGGCAAGTTGGTCCTTATTTTGCGTAGGCCTATCATTTCGTGCCATCGCCGAAGTGGTAAGTTTGAGCCTGTTTGGGAAGGCCCCTTCGCCGTAGAGCAAGTTTATGAAGGCGGTGCCTACCTACTCGTTGATGCCAATGGTGTTCACCCTATACCTGTCATCAACGGGCAGTACTTGAAAAAGTACTATGCCTGAGTTTTGCTCTTAAAAAAGGGGGGGTCTCCCTACCGCCTGTAAATATTCCTCCATATATGCACCCCCTTTGGAGGGGCTTCTTCACTTTTCAACAGTCTGTGTGGCTACGACAATTTGTCCTCTACCACATGATATTTGTTACGAAGGGTATGAGGCTATCCTTAGGGGTGGTGAGGTGAGATGATATGATTTGTGCACTGGCATAAACTCTAGTCTCTATTATCTCCCTTGTTTGAACTCTTCTAGACCAGATCTTAACCCATATTAGTCCTCATAAAGATCCAAGTTCTATCTTCAATAATGGGGTCTTTAAATTGAACGTGTGTAAAATTTCTAAAAGAAAAATTAATCTAAGAAAAGTCTGAGAGTTTGAAACACAAAGTAAACTTTTGAGGGAATTTTCCTTAGAAAGTACGTGATTTATTTTTCTTAATAAAAAATTTACCCCTATCTTCTTTAAAAAGTGAAGTAATTAGTGGTTGACTCCTTTAAACGCTTAAAGGAAAATTATGATGATTCAAAAAATGTGTGCCTTCTCTCTCATCCCTTGCTCGGGATGATTCCATATTTTGAACTAAAATCTATATCAAATTAAAATTTGATTTAGAGATGAATATTTTTCCCGTCATCCTACAATTTTCTATCTCATAGGCACCTTTCCCATGCTAATGAATCTACCTCATAATTTTCTTATTCAAGTTATTCATTTTTATTATAGGATTGAATTTACTTTGTGGATTTTTCTTCTTTGCACAAGAGAGTGAGTTTTCTTCTCTTATATTTAAAAGATAATCTTACAATTGAGAAAGTTTTCTTTTAGGTATTTAGAAAGGGAGCCAATTACAAAATGAAAGATACATAAAGTGTATCAAAAAATGAAAAGATGTACAGTGTACCAAAAATAAAAGATACATAAAGTGTATCAAAAATGAAAAGATGCGTAAAATGTGCCACAAAGTTAAAGATGTATAAAGTGCATCAAATAATGAAAAGATGTGCGTCAAACCAAGTTAAGGGGCACAAAATGAGCTCAAAATGATTAAATAAATGGTTTCCCTTTCTTGTAAATCTTTAAATATCAAAAAATCCATATCCATTGATATTTGTGATACTTGAGTTTGAAAATCATGATTTTGAATTCATCATCGTGCAATGATATTCTATTAGATATAAAAATATTTTCATGCAAGAAGATTAAGAAGATTCAATTTTTTTCTCTAATTTAAACCCTTTTGAATTAGATTTTCATTCAAACAATATATATAAGAGAGAGAGCCCAGTTTAGCTTGTAGGCAGCTTAAGCTGGGTGAGCAAAATTTAAATCCTTAACCTTTTTAGGTTTAGGTGGAGTCAATCTATATTGCTGAACTTTTTAAACTTGTTCTAAGGTTCAAGATGACTAAGAGGTTAATTTTTCATTTCTAAGAATAATCCTTTACTCTCTGATGAAATTTTTACTCTTTAAGAAATGTGTGAATCAGACTTCTCTCAGATTAATTGGTAAGCGCTTAACATCTCTTAGTATCCCCGCTATTGAGTTTGTTTAAATACTTACCTTATTCTTTTAAAAATTTGTGCATGAAAATATTTTGACCCCAACATCCGATTATGTCCCATTCTTAAGGACCGATATGAGTCTTGCGTTTACTATATTTTTCTCTTTTGAGTTCTAATTGTTTGGGAGTTCCCCCCTATTTCCCCAGTTTCACTCGTCAGTTTGAGTGTGGCCTAGGATATCAAAGCCACTGACTCAGATCCCATAGGGGATGTGACGCTGGGTCCATACCAACCTGTATTTGGCAGGAACGATAATGTTGATCCACAATCCTAATTTGAATTTCATTCCTACATTAATTTTATTATGATTGTTCCCCCCAATTTTATTCATGTGGCGAATGTGGTTTGGGTTATTAAAGCCAATCCTACCTCCCTCTTTTTGTGTTCTAATCATTAGAGGGTACCTCATACTAGGAGTAACTCACAGATATTGTAAACGTTCCCTCTGTCGCGTGTTACCTTCGAAAGTACGGGATATACTTGATCTATGATTCTGAACAAATATATATATATATATATATATATATATATATATATATATATATATAAAATAAAAAAATGTGCATTGATAAAATAAAAGAGGGAAGCTCTTAGTAGAGCAAAATCGGTTGCCCTTGTCACAGGTGGAACTTGGTAATACTCTTTAAGAGCTCAAGTTCCCCAAGCTTTTCCTTTTCTTCTCCTTTAAAGCATCTAAGTGATCGCTACAAGGATGAGTTCACACTCGTGTTGTTGTGATCCTTTACAAGCATAATAGTCTTTATTAGTGATGTGACACACCTTATTCTAGGTGTTAACATCACACCTCTGAGAGCTTTGATCCTCTAGCCAGAAGATCAGCTCTCTAGTATCCGTTAGCAATCTACCTCTCCATCCCTACTCTGTTCTCGGCCACCAGAGTAGTTCTACGGGTTTATAGTAGTGTTGCTCCCACCTCTCACAGGGTCCCACTAGTCAGAGTGGGTGTTACCACTGTGATGATTGATATTTATTGATCCTATTCATAGCTCATTATCCTTGGTGGCGAGTGTGTCCCCTCGCCGCCTTGAATTATCCTTCCAGTAGTGTTATAGTACACCTGGTCTCTGGTGTTAGCATCACTGCCCTGAGGGCTCTGATCTCCTAGTAAGAGATCAGCTCCTTCCTTCCTTACAGACCCACTCTCTCATCCGTACTTTACTCTTAGCTGCTAGAGTAGTTTTACAGATATGTTGTTATTATTGTCACCTCCTACAGGGTCCCACCAGCCGTTGTGGGTATACCACTGTAGTTCTTCATGATTTTTTTTCTTTCATATAGTTCTGTTCTCTGTAGCGAGTGTGTCCCCCTCGCTACTTCAGTTGTTACTCACTGAGAAGAGTATTACCCCTCTCGCACTCTATTGAGGGTGTACCTTTCCCTATCGTCTCTCGAAGCATCAATCTGATGCTTCCAGCTTTGTATGATCTTGATATTGCCTAAGAAGTTTCACTGATATTTGGATACTCGTAGCCACGATGATTTGTCCTCTACTACGTGGTAACTAAAATGTTAGCTCGGTACTCCTTAGATGACTCTTCCTTTTGGAATTTTCCAATCTACCTTTCTACTTTCCCTCACATCCCTGCACATGTACGTGTCAGGGTATGGTTGAGACGACTTTTTCCTGATAGTCTCGCCGTCTTCAGCAGACATCAGACCTTACTTGATTGAGAGTGCCTCATAGAGCCCCCAGGAGGCATATCTCACCACCCCTTTACCCTGACTGTCCTGCCGCTCTGGCGAACATCAGGCCTTTACCCTGATTGTCTTGACGCTCTAGGGGACATCAGACTTTTACCCCGATCGTCTTGCCCTGATCAAGCAGACATCAAAATTTACCGGTTGAGTGAGCCTCGACAGAGTCCCTGGGAGGGCATTCCTCACCACCTTTTCTTACCCTGATTGTCCTGTAAAAGACTATGCGGGTATCAGATTTTATGGCCTATTTACTTTTGCTGAGGTCAGGTAGAAGTATTGAGTCACCCCTATCCACTGTTCTGAAAGGAGCAGGAGGAGATGGGATCCTTTCACCCTCTATCTTGCTGTTTTGAAATGATCAGTTAGGTAGTCGATTTTACTTACCGGTTGAGAGAGCCCGACAGAGTCCCTGGGAGGCATTCCGCACCACCCCTTTACTCCGGATGTTCTATCAAAGACTAAGCAGACTTTCAATTTCGTGGCTTGTTTACTTTTGTTGAGGTTAGGCAGAAGTATTGAGTCACCCCTATCCGTTGTTCCAAAAGGAGCAGGAGAAGACGAGATCCTTTCACCTTCCACCTTGCTGTTTCAAAATGAGCAGTTAGGTAGTTGGTTTTACTTACCCGGTTGAGAGAGCCCGATAAAGTCCCTGGGAGGCATTCCTTACCACCCCTTTACTTCAGATGTTCTATCAAAGACTAAGCAGACTTCCAATTTTATGGCTTATTTACTTTTGTTGAGGTCAGGCAGAAGTATTGAGTCACCCCATATCCGCTGTTCCGAAAGGAACAGGAGGAGACGGGATCCTTTCACCCTCTATACTTCTATTTTAAAATGATTTGTTAGGTAGTAAGTGTTACTTACTTGGTTGAGAGAGCCCCAATAGAGTCCCTGGGAGGGCATTCCTCACCACCCCTTTTCTTTTCTCTGATTGTCTTACTCTGATCAAGCGGACGTCAGCCTTTACTCGGTTGAGAGCACCTTATAGAGCCCCTGGAAGGCACGCCTCACCACCTTTCACCTTCTATCCTACTATTTCAACACGATCAGGCAAGTAGAGGGTTTACCTTACTACTTTACTCTTCGTTCTCTCCTCCGCTCTGCCCTCATTACAGAGGAAGGCAAGGAGGAGATCTCCCTTACTCTGTCACCTTCTCGTGACCTATTATTACTTTACTGTTTGTTTTCTCCTCGGCTCTGCCCTTGCTACAGGGTAAGGTCAAGAGATGACCACCTTTACATCTTCTATCCTGTTGTTTCGATACGGTCAGGCAGGTAGTTGGTTTTCTTTACTACCTTACTTTTTGGGGTTTCTCTCCTCAGCCATGCCCTCACTATAGGGTAAGGCAAAGAGAAGATCTCCCCTACTCTGTCACCTTTTGGTGGTCCGTTACTACTTTACTCTCTGTTCTCTCCTTAGCTCTACCCTCACAATAAGGCAAGGCCAGAAGAAGATCCCCCTTTGCTCTCTTTCACCTCTTTTGGTGCTCCCTTTTCTTGGGTATTTACTCTACTTCTTTTGTTATATTCGATCAACGCCAACATGAACGGTTCACTAGTTGTTCGCCACTCCTGTTGGGGGTCCGTTTGTTGACCTCGATTTCCACAATCCCTTACCTCCTTGGACCTATTTGACTGGGTTGACCAGGTCAACCCAAGCCTTAAATAGGTCGCTTGGACCCATTAAGACCCATTAAGGCTTTTAAAACCTTCCCAATCTCTCATAATTTGAAAACCACGGCCAATAGGGCTTAAATTCCCTCCTAATTGCTTCTAGATCTAATCTAGACCGTTCACCCAAGGGCTAGGCCTTTAAATACCTCTCTTAGGGCAACTTAGAAGAGGACTTTTACGCTTGCTCTCTCCCGAAGATCCCCCAAGCCGAGATCTTTGAGGTGTGAGCTCCCCTAACCTCCCTTCATCTTTCCCAAGCCGACCCCACCGTTGGGACCCCGCCGGCGGCGAGAACTCTGGCGAATCGAAGCCACCAACGTTCCAAGGGAGATTCTGCTCGATCCCTAGCTCGATTGATCGCGACTTTAACAAGGAACTTATTCGTGAACAGTCTATAAGCTCAACAAGCCCAAAAACGTGAAATTCCACTGAGTTTTTTGGGTAAAATCTTCAACCCTAGTCTAGAACATTTAGATTTAAATAGCTTTCTAAAAAGTGCTTTTTAGATCGAGATATTTACACCACATGAATGCTCTTCATCTCCATTAAATAAGTTTAAAATTTCATCACGTTTGGATGTGTGGATCGAGAGAATGAGCTAAATAATTATTTTTGGGCTCGGTTTGGGTCTCGCTGCAGCTAGGGAGTCTTCGGATCGTTGATCTAAGGATCAACGGTCAGGATCCCATTGGTCTGTGATTCGGAACAACCGTGTATTGAGACCCCGTGGCCTTATTCCCCGTATGGCTTAATCTCAGCCCTTGATCTAAACCGCGGGAGATCTTACGGCTGCGGGAGCATGCCGCAGTTTTAAGTGAGGCGGGGACCGCCGCGCCAATCAAGGTCCGCCACGCGGCCCGTCGCCGCCGATTTTTTTTAATTTTATTATTATTATTTAGAAATGTATTTTAAATATATTTAAAAAAAATCAGAAAATTCAGAAATTCTTTTTTTTTAATAAAAAAATATAATAATAATAATAATAATAATAATAATAATAATTATTATTATAATATCAATATTATTATTAGTAATATTATTATTATTTTAATAATAATATTATTATATTGATATTTATATTATTATAATATTAATATTTATTATTATTAATATTATTATAATACCAATATTATTATTAATAATAATATTATTATATTAATATTTATATTATTATAATATTGATATTTATTATTATTAATATTATTATAATATCAATATTATTGTTAATAATATCATTATTATTTTAATAATAATAATATTATTAATATATTATTATTATTATTATTATTTTATTTAAAAAATTATTTTTTTAAAATCTTATTATTATTATTATTATTTATATTTATTTTAAATTTTTTTTTAAACTTTATTATTATTATTATTATTATTATTTTTATTGTTATTACATTTATTATTATTAATATTATTATAATATAAATATTATTATTAATAATAATATTATTTTTTTAATAATATTATTATTATGTTAATACTAATGTTATTATAATATTAATATTTATTATTATTAATATTACTATAATATAAATATTATTGTTAATAATATTATTATTATTATGTTAATATTTATGTTATTATAATATTAATATTTATTATTTTTAATATTACTCTAATATTAATATTATTATTAATAATATTATTATTATCTTAATAATATTATTATTATATTAATATTCATATTATTATAATATTAATATTTTATGATTAACATTATTTACTATTTTTATTATTTCTAAATTAGTATTATTGTTATTAACCGTTTTAAATTATTAATTATTATTATTACTTTTAATTCTATTTTACTATTATTAGTACTATTATTATCATCTTTTTAATTATATTCCTATTATAGATATTTTAAAATTATTTTAATGATTATTATTATTTATATTTATTTTAAAAATCCAAAAATGTTAATATCTGATCTATTTTAAATTTATCAATTATTTTTAAATATTAATTATTTTAAATTATTTAAAAATTACTTTTAAGCCTATTAAACTTCAAAAATTCATATCTCTCTCATTTTAAATCGGATTTGTGCGTACAATACCTTGAATTTTTTAGAAAAATATGAACTTTAATTTAAAATTATTTTCTGGATTTAAATCTGTTAAAACTTGAACCAGAGGAAGAAGCACTTCCTCTTGAGTTTCTTGGGAGGAGGGAGGGAAGTGGGAAGAGAGGGAGAGAATAAAACTGAATTGTTATTAATTCTTCACCATTACAATCTAAAGCCAGCTATTTATAGGCAAATAACAACACTACTAGCTACACAATAAGCTACAACAAAACAACAAACTAAAATCTTGGACCAATTATCCAACAAAATCTGACGGCACTGGATGATTTCTGTACTGCTCAGTTATTTAATTATTTAAATATTATTTAAATAATTAGTATAATCAAGTATTTTGAAATAAAATTATTTTCAAAACCTCCTTTGGTGACTGATGGATTTCTCATGCTTATAAATTGAATTACTTTCAATTGCCTTATTTTAAAACTTATGTTATCATATATTATAATATTTATGTATTTTAAAATTATTTTAAAAATTACATATTATTTAAATCTTTTAATTATGAGAAATCCACCTCTTTGAAATTTTAAATCTAGGACCTATGTTTGAAAAGCATTCATGTGGGAGAAGGATTAGTGAATGATTGGGTCACAATCATTCACTAATCACTTCTTTAGGGTTCTTTACTTAGTGCTTTCGTAGTCCTTGCATGTGTAGGATGCACAAGCACTTAGCCTAGGCTCTCCTAGATTTAAGGACATGGTGTGTGTTATGTTTGCATTGCATTTCCTCTATGTTGCCCTAAGGGTTAGTTTCAAACATCGATTTAAACCCATTTAATGTAGGGACACCTTAAGGACAACAATTAAGGACCCGTCCAGCAAACTTAGAAAAATTTTAGGAATTAGGGTTTACCTTTGATTGACTTGAGACTTGCAACACTTAAACTTAGTGATATCCTAAACCCCTCAGAATTTTTTAAGAATTTTTAGGACTCATTAAACCCCTTAATTGATCAACCATAATTTACCCTTTAATTAGGACCCGATAACTTCAAAACATTCTAATAAATTCATTTTAAATCAGAAAAATACCCATAATATATCAAACTCATCATAATTCATTCCTTAATCCATGAAAATTAAAAGCCCCTTTATTGGGCCTTAATCTGAACTTTAATTTAATTTTGATTAAAAATCACCTTTTAATTAAATTAAATAATTAAAAATAATTAAAAATTCCAAAATTTTTCCAAACACTTGGGAACACTTTTTTGTGTCATTCCTGACCTTTGGGGGTGATTCCAAGTAGTTTGGTACTGATTTGGATCAAAATCCCTAAAAAAGCCCTTTAACTAAATAATTTCGATAATTCACTAAATAGTCTAAACTTTGAAAATTCATAACTAATTATAGTAAACTCCAAATTGGACAAACTCAAAGGCATTCAACTCACATTAGGGTCTAGTATTTATTAAAAATATTAAGATTTTATAAATCAACTTAAATAAAAAAGTCAACAATCCGTTCAAACCTAGTTCAAAATAAGACCAAAACTTCAGAAATTCATAACTTTGGATAGAAAAGTCCAAATTGGGCATGCTTACAGGCTAACTGATCGTGTTAAGATCTATTATTTTATAAAAATATTAATTGTCCATAAAGTTCCTTTAATCAAAAAGTCAATTTTGGACCCTTTAGCCTAGTGTATAGGTGAACCCCGAACCTCCTGAAAACCACTAGCTCAACTTAAATTTCAGAAAATATTCCCCTTAACCTAAAACCAGCATACTAATGTGATAATAAATAAATTAATATGCCCCTTTCTTTTAAACTTCAACCAACTAAATCAGCCTAACTAACCCATGGTTGCTACTAGGTAGCCCAAGCCTACGAGGCTATTGACTTAGCCCCAAGGAAGGTGAAATAAACTTCATGGCCTCAATGTGAAACAAAGGTAGTAATCATCGAACTACTAAAATATACCTAATTTGATCTTTAATACATTAATACTCAAACTCAAACCTAAAACCTTTCCTCCAAACTTGCAACAAACCTGGGCATTAGATAACTTCAACTAACTACCCAACTTAGGATCTATCTCAGCTACACAGCTTTTCACACAAACTTAGATGGTTTGCTAGGGCACCACTTCTAGACCTAGGCTAGGCCGGTGTTTACCTTTCTGTTGTGTGCTGAGATTTTCGAGATTTCACTGCATATTGTGATTGAGATGATGCTAGTGTGTTTATTTACTTTTACTGCACTCTGAGAATTGATGTGATTACACGATGGATTACCCATAGGGTAGGATCGATGCTGATACTAACGATATCTTCTACAGGTTGTCATGCTCATGCAGCGCTAAATAAAAGTGGGGCAATAATCATGATTTAAATGCTAATATTGTTCTATGCAGGTGCTTCAGAAATTGCTCAGCCCCCCTAAATAAATGAGGGCTAAATAAAATCATCATTATAAATTGCTACAGGTGCTCCAGAGCTTGCTTAGCTCTCAAAATAATTAAAAGCATGGCCCGACATGGCTGCGATGAGCATTTTTTTTATCTTATATAACTACTTGTGATATATAAATTGCTTGGGATGATTTTTATTAGGATAACCTTACAGGAGAGTCTAGATTTACTGCTTTCTATTAATGTAAATTATTTATAATCTAGTATTGAGTTGTGACAGTAAATTTTGAGTGAGGATACAAGAATCCAAAGATTGGATTCCAAAGAGGAAAGGACACCCAATATGAGGATAGTTCTTTTCTATTTGGAAATCCAAATTTGGATCATTCTACTACCCAAGGAGTCCAACGAAGAGGAGACCCAAGGAGTCCAAAGAAGCTGAGATCCAAGGAGTCCAGGGAAGAGAAGATCAAGAAGATGAAGATCTAGAGTATCCCACTCAAAATAACTTGCGTCTGTTCTAGGATTAGAAATCCGGGTTGTTGGTAGTGGTGCCCGGCCACTTTATTTTCTGTAGACCCTGGGTTGTAATTAAGGGTAGTTGGTCTATGGACATTTAATTGATTAATTTGGTTATTTATTATTATTTGATGTGATATTGATTGCACATAGGTTGTATGCTTTTCTTAGTTTATTAGTGATTTGCATGCCGCTTTTATTTTAGCATGGATTTCGTTAGGCTCTCTAAGGACTAAAATATTTTCTACTCATAACTAATATCTAAAATTTTAAGGTTTAAATAATTTAGCAACCTAATGATCTAGGGAGCTGCCAGAATCGTCCGGGGTTGCATGCATATTATTGTATTTCTCTCTTTCCTTCTATAAGACACTTCCCCGCCCGTAGGTAGAGTCCAGATAATCTGACCTATGAGGATGAGGTGCCAGACATGGGGAAGCCCAGTCTAATTCTAAAAATTATTTTTATAAGCCTTTTTAAAATTCTGTGCATATATTATTTGGATACTTTAACCAGCATGCATTGCATTAGAAACCAATTAAATTAAAATTTTAATTACATCAGCTCTAGGAGCATTCACCCAACATAAAGTCTGGGGCCAATTAGAAAATCCTCCAGATGTCGGCCCTATTTCCAAGAACTATAACCTACCTACCCATCTTTCATAAAAATGACCGGACTCATGGTTTTGAAGCGACTATGTGGTTAGCTGGCTCCCCAATCCAGGTCGGGGTAAGTCCAGATTTTGCATTGCATTAGATAGGACACGGGTGTTAGTATTGTAGAATGCTAAACTCATTAGATTTAGGATTCAAGGCTACTATTGTTTCATAGTATGCTCATCAGTAGGTGAGTCCTCTATCATCTAGAGGCTATGAACCCTACTTATCTGCATCACATGGATGACGCCACCTCCATCTTTCTCTCCTGCATGTTTTGAGTGCATGATTTTCTTTTCTCCAGTTTCTTCTTACTACCTTAGTCCCTCCGGATGCTGATCTGAGCCGTGCATGTTGACTAAGCCTAATTGAACCTTTCTTTCTATTTGAGTAGGATTTCTTAGTCTTCTACTTATGTGCCAATCTCAATTCAGGAAAAATAATGTAGAATCCTTAATCTAGAGTTTTCTCAGGCCCCGTCTTGAGATGTAATTAACCACGGGGGCTTGCGTCCTTGGGAAACCGAATCTCACTTTCAAATAAACCCCACTCGAGCTGATGTATTGGGTAATGGAAACCCGTTGTGATGATAAGGTCACATATATTATTACCCATCAGGGTGTGCCGGTGAGAGCCGCTATCCTCAATGGTTAATCGTATGTGTGATCGAATCTGCCCTCCCATTGGCCAGATACCGTCTCCTCTCGCGGGAAGGTGGTGTTTTCTGTGTCCTTTCGGAGGTCCACAGGTGGCAGATGGAAGAGCATTCATTATATTGAATAGACATATGGATGTTATTATATCTTAGGCAACCATGATGTGTGTTTTTATTTTGGGAGGGTAATTGATGAAAGGAGTTTTTGGAGAAGCTATGGAGGAGTTTAGTGAGGCATTCAATTTGGGGGGGGGAATAAATAGGTGTGTACAAAACTATTAAAATGAGGTTTTTCAAATATGGATTCAAAATTTTAGAAGTAAACAAAAAATAAATACATAATAGACAAAAGTAGAAACTAAATAATTATAATAACTAAATGATGATAATAATGGTATATTTTCTTTAATACTAAAGAGGAGAGAAAACTGTATAAGGAGCTCTTAGCATTAAAAAAAAATCAAGATATAATAATATTGATGAAAATGTTAGCATAATATTTTGCCAAAATTGAAGATATTTATATAAAAGAGTATTTGATATTTTCATAGCATAAAGATAACACTCAAAATTATTATTTATTATAAAACAAAATTTATCTTTTTTTTTATGTTTTATGAAATTTTATAATATTTTACGTCAATTCCCTCATTCCCTGCAGTTTTAATAATATATTTGCCAATTAGCTTCTCTTGCATATTTTTTTCCTGAGGAAGGAAGATATGGGGCAATGAAGGTGGCTTTCTTTATTGTAAATTTATTCTGTTTATGATTTGATTCATCACAATAATTAGTGTATTTTAAACAAAATTTATAGTACCTCTCCCCTTCTTAGAAAAGTAAAGGATATTGATATATTCACAAATTTTTATTCTTGAAATTCATATAAAATTACACTTGATTTAACTAAAATAATATATATAGCCAAAATTTATATTCATATATTAAAATAAGACATTTTAATAAGTATTTTCATCATAGCAGAATCCAATATACTTTGCTAACTTAAGTTTCGTTTGGGACGGCTTTTTTACCGCTTCTTAAAGCAGTTTTTTTAATTTTTATACTAGAAAGCTGTTTTAAAAAGCAGTAAGAAAGTTGTCCCAAATCGAGCTTTTGTTTTTTCTATTCTCAATATTCAGCAAAAAGGACAAAGTCTTTATAAAAAAAAATTCAAAAATAAAAATCATGACTGCCATAAATCTCAAGCTTTTTTCTAGCAAACAAAGGTTTTGTTTGGGATTGCTGCAATATTTTGTAAAGATGATTGTAAATCTGTTGTGAGAAAATTAACTTTTTTGAAAGCTGCTTGGGTTATATAAAACTTAAAAAAAGTCGAAAAAGCAGCAAGAAAGCAAAAAATAATAGCAAAATAAAACTATAGTTACGATCTAAAATACAAAACTGTCAAAACAACGAGAAAATTATCCCAAACAGACCTTAAGAAAATCATCACTTGCAGCCACTAAATAAGATGAACTATCTCTCAAGATCCAAAAATATTTATCTGAACATTGATTTTTTCTAAAATAAAACAACTACAAAAGCCTCCATCACTAATTTTTTTAATAGTAGAGGAAATTATATTTGAAATGGAAATTAAAGCTAAACTGGGAACTAAGCTCTAAGACAAAAAGATTTTGTTCAAGGCTGACTCAAGAGGCCAGCATTTGAATTAATTTGGGAAAGATTTAGATTTATGCTGTAAATTATAAAATCTAATCCACAGCCAAAACTTTGTAATTAGGCATATTCAATATTATCTTACTATAAATAAATTTATATAAAAATATGAGCTGTGTTAAGAAAAAGTCTATAATACTGTAAAATACAAAAATAAGAGGGTTGTAATAGAGTTTTCCATGAAGCCATTAGCAGTGGGAATTTTAGAAGACAGTATAGTGGGAAGTGAAGAGCTTCGACCGAGTTAGTACTTGGTAAAAATCAAGTTAGCAGAAGAAACAAGTAACAGGCTTTTCTGTAGGGTCTAAGCCAGTTAGGCTGTTTACAAAGAAATTTTTTTGTTTTTACTTTTGTATTTGCAATTAATATAAAAGGGTTCAAACACAATTAAGAAATTATATAACAACGGCATAATTGAGTAAAGAGTTTAGTGTACAGTGCAAAAGAATAATATTTTTATATTGAAGGTGAAAATTGCAAAGATTATCCTGAGCGACAAGCCGATAGCCTTAGATTATCCTGACAGGCACTCTTATTATGCAAATCGTTTTGAGAAAATTAGTTTTATTTATTGAATCTATTGTGGTATTGATATTTCATTTTATGAGCTATTTGAGGTGAGAATTTTGTTTATATAAAAATGGCAAGTGTTGCGTCCTGGAATATTTATGGTGGTAGAGAGATACAGAGTTTAACATCCAAGTTTTATACGAACAACCAGCACACAGACAGATAATAGAGATGGGTGCAAGAGTCATAAAAGACACCAAAATTTTTACGTGAAAAATCCTGAAAAAGAAAAACCACTGGGCCTGATCCAGTTAAAATGATTCAAGTAATGTTTATTGTTGAGTACAAATGAGACCATTCTTTAGAGGGAAGGCATTGGCTTGATGTAACAAATACACATCATATAAAGCACATAACAAGGTGGAACTTGGAAGAATCTAGTGATATGAGAGTTGTTCTCAAGAGAGTGTTGGCCTGTTCGTTTGGTCGGTCGGACTGTAGTCGGGTGACGGTGGTCGGAGGGATTGTAGTTGTCAGACAATGGTGGTCAGATGAACCATAGTCATCGGGCAAAGGAGGTCGAAGGGGCCATAATCCGCGGGCGACAGAGGTCAGAGGGACCATAGTCGAGGGGACCATAGTCGACGGGCGACGGTGGTCAGAGGGACCACAGTCGGCGGGCGATGGTGGTCAGAGGGACCATAGTCGGCGGGTGATCGTTGTCGGAGGGACTGTAGTTGGCGGGCAACAAGGGTCTGAGTGGACTATAATCGGTAGTCGATGGTAGTCGGAGAGACCGTAGTTGGCTGGCGATGCAGGTTGGAGGGACCGTAGTCGGCGAGCGATGATGGCCATAGTGGTGTGTCAATGGCAGTCGCGTGGAGGTCCGATGGAGATCAATGGCTGGGCGGAGGTACGACGGTGATTCGCAGACAGGCGGTGGTCCGACAATGGTCAGCAGAAGTCCTTACGGTGATCCATGGATGGGTGGTGGTCATACGATGGTTGGGCGTAAGTCCTGTGGAGATCAACGGCCGGGTGGTAGTGCAATGATATGTTGATGGTAAGAAGATGGTTGGGCGGTTGTCGGCAGCTGGACGGTGGTCTGGTGATGGTTTGGTAGAAGTCTGGCGAAGATCTACGGCCGGGCGATGGTCCGGTCGGCTGACAGAAGATCGCCAGCAGTGGTGCTTGGGTGGAGCTTTCTAATCCTTGAAGCCTCATAGCTCTTTGCAGCCTTCAGCCGAAGGGTCTCTGACTCTCTTTCATGTAGGAAGAGGAGTTTCATTTAAAGATTTTTGGGACTTGCATACCTCGTAAATATGGAGAAGATCTGAGAAAAATTCGGAGTGCTCCATCGGACAACCCATATCGATCCCCTCAATCATAGTGCATTCATCAAGCATTTAAATAACATAATAATGTTGGAATCAAGTGTTCTTGAGCTTGTTGGATTCTTCTCGTCGAGCCGCTCGATTTGACTGTAAGCATGCTATATTTGGATATCCTTTGATCATCCAATTTATGCTTTGAACATTCCAAATGTGCTTCGGTCCCTTGATTTGGACCCATTTGGGCTTAGATTCGACCGATTTTGATGCCGTTGGGTTCTTATCTTTGAGATGTTCGGTTTGACTATAAGTTTGCTGAAATTAGAGTTTGGATGATCTCAAATTTAATTTTGAAAGTTTTTAACTTGAATGTCTCGAGATTCATGCACGATCAAGATAATTTTTGGTGACGTATCAGTAAGAAAATATAGTAAGTTGTACGATCTCATTAAGAGGTGATGAAGGTACTCATAATCATTTCTGCCAATTCTATCGGGTAAATTTTGATTGTCATCGTTCATACGTTTGTGTTGCTAAAATTTTTGGCATGGTATTTTTAAATCCTTGATTGAGGGCATAGAATGACAGTTGGTGTTAGATAACCAGCCGCAAACCACCCAAATTAGACTGACTTTGAAAGGCTCAATTAAGGTTTTGTTTGGGACGGCTTTTTTACTAATTCTTAAAATAACTTTTTAGTAATTTTTTTATAACATTTTTGTACTAAAAAATTGCTTTTTTAAAGCAGTAAAAAAGCCATCCCAAACAAAACCTAAGACAACCTACGAGTGATAGTCGGATCGTAACTTAATTATGTAGAGGTGCTATCTTCACCATATATAATTAATAACTATAAAGAATATTTCAAATAAAGATTAAAATACTTTTACACACTTCATCAATTGATATGGGAGCTCACCTCTTGACCAAACAAGAAGCAATAATGACACAAGGACAACATCTTGGCTTCAACAAGTGATTACTTTTGTTTCTCACTTATGGGCAATCTTTTTCTTTTTTCTTTTTTTTTTTTAATTTTTTTATTTTAAATCAGTAATTTATTACTTGCATTAGTGATCAAGATACTTATATGTTATTTTACAAGCTTGCTAAGTAACATGTTTGCATTAAAGTAGTGTACTCCAAAATAAGTCTAATTAAGGCTTCGTTTGGGACGGCTTTCTTACTGCTTCTTAAAGCAGCTTTTTAGTACAAAACTTAAAAAAACTGCTTTAAGAAGCAGTAAGAAAGCCACTCCAAACAAAGTCTAAATTTCTTTTATAATCGACACCTACATCTATTATTTGAGTTCATCTTATAAGCGATGGTGTGTTAGACTTCAATCAATTAATCTCTAAACCATTGAAAGTTGGTTGAAAGTTAGAATTTTTTATTTACTTGGTTTTCTTTTCCTCTTGAATTCTTATTTGTTGGTTTATTGTTGTTTGTGCAAGTATCTTAATGACAAGAGTTTGAAGCTGATGAATAATTACAATCATGTCATTATAAATAAGTCATAAATTTATGCAACATTTGTTATGAAATGAGTTGTTGTCACAAATATGTGTTAGATTTGAGACACATTATTAGTCACAAAACTTTAAGTTATTTGTAATAGAAAAAGCGCATTTTTACTACGCCAGCCACTCCCAGCAGCTAGCTTCATATTCGTCACTTGGCATGTCTATACCTAACTGGATGACACCTTTAGGCCTGCCATCATCCCCAACACAACAAGATATACTCTTACAAGGAGGAAAACCAACCTAGGAAAACCCACATGATCAAGAGGACGAGGACATAGATGATGATCCATAGTTTCAAAGACGAGCTCGGCGAGCTCCGACACGATACACCCCAGGGAGTGCTGCTATTCCATGGCGCCAACGAATGTAGCCATGATATTTTTTATATTTAGCTTTCATCCAACATGTAGTTTAAGTTAATGATATAAAAAAAAATTAATGCGACTAACTAATTAGTTATACCATTAATGATTATATCAAATATCCATGTTGTACTAAGAGACTATTTTAATGAACATAAGACTGTGCCTTTTCTATGAAATACTGAAAATTTGGATCAAATAATTAACAATAGATATTAGCATCATAGACAACATAACATACATATACAAGATAAAAAGACTACATAGTATTACTGCTTAAGCAACGTAAATATAAGTGCTTGGAGTTGGCTTTGAGTTGGATAGCACTTAAGTGACACTCGAACTCGTACTAAAGATCTTGCCAATCTGCTCCATTGAAAAACTTCATTGTCTTACCTCCAGGTAGTAACTCCATCATTTATTTAATTCATATAGAAGTCCAAAATGAAACCTTCCTCCCATGCAATCCATAGATAATAAATAATAACATGTTTAAGGTCTAGTGGTGGCCTTTTGAACATTATCTGAATGACCTCCTTCTCTTTTATGTCGTAACTCATGATAACACATCTGGAGAAAGCAAATGCCAATCACATGACGATCGTGCTCGAAGAACTTCTACTCTAGATAGATCCAACCATAACCATTTAAGCAATCTCATGCCTTATTGGGCATCAATCTTCATAGCTTCATCATGCAAATGCATAAGCAGCGAATCCATATCATCCTCCCATTTATTCATGGAGCACCGAAAAATTTTGTTTGCCTTTGACTTCACCTCTAGCGGTGTATCAAAAGACCTAGCCACACAATCCTGTAGTCGTGTGCATGCAACATCAAATAAATCTTTTATGGGGAAGCCTCTAGCCTTCTCTAAACTCGATTAATACATTGTGAAGAAAACAGTATAAAATTTTAGAACTCAAGTATTTGATAAATCAAATCTAATACAAGCAATTTCACTCAATATTCAACTCCCCTTGCACATACATCACTTATATAGAGGAGCTTTAAGTAATCAGACTAAAATACTCAAATAAAAATTTGATTTTTTTAAATCTATTACATCTAATACTAGAAGAGTTAATTAGACATTAGAGCTTTATAACTCACCTAATGTGTCAGGTTGTTGTAAGCAATAATAATCAAATAAATGACATTAATGACCAAACTGATAATAAGTACATAATCCAATGCTATGCATAAAAATTTAGCCAATAATCTAATGCCATGAATGTTGTTCAACCTTTAATAATCAAGTGACTTTACAAAATATATCATTGCTATAAATCTACTCCATCTACTCCAAGATCAGTTGATTGGGCATATATATTTTTTATCTAATGTAATATGACATAAATGAACAATGATAGAACATATACAAGATCAATGCTCTAAATAATAATTTTGCCATGAATCCAATGCCATCAACACTTTTCACCCTTCAGTAAGTGATGCAAATTTAAAATATTTTTGTTGCATCCAAGAATATTCGTGGCGGTAGAGAAATATAAAGTTTAACATCTTGAGTTTGTACGAAGATCCAGCACACAATCAGATAAAGTAGATGGTGCATCATTTATAAGAGACACCAAGATTTTTTCTTGGAAATCTTGAAAAGGGGAAAAACCATAGGGGCCTGGCCCAGTTTGAATGAATCCACTAGTATTTGTAGTTGATTTTAAATGAGGCCATTCCTTAGGGGAAAGGCCTTGACTTGATGTAACAAACATACATCATATAAAGTGCATTACATGGTGGGAGTTAGAAGAATCACTATTGACGTGTTCATTTGGTCGAAAGGACCATAATCGATAGGCAATAGAGGTCGGAAAGACCGCTCGGGTGACGGTGGTTCAAAGGACCATAGTCGGGTGGAAGTCCAAAAATAATTGGAAGCCTGGTTGAACTCCAGCGTCAGTCAGCAGCTGAGTGGAAGTCCAGTGTCAGTCGGTGGCCGAGCAGAAGTCTGGCGTTAGTTGGTGGCCGGTCAGAAATCTGGCGTCACTCGGTGGCCGGGTAGAAATCTGGCATCAATTGGTGGCTGGGCAGAAATCCGACATCAGTTGGTGGCAAGGCAGAAGTCCGGCATCGTTCTGTTATCGGGTGGAAGTCCGTTGACCCCACTCTATAAAAAATGAGGGGTTTATTTATAATTTTCTGAGAGTGGCATGACCAGTAAATAGGAAGGAGATCAAGGGCAAGTTGGGAGTGGTTTGAATGGACGGTCGATAATGATCCCCTTGATCGTGAACCGTTTACTAGGCCTTTGAAAGTCTTAATGATATCAAAATTCGACGATCTTGGGCTCGTTGGAATCGTCTTGTCGAGCCGCTCGATTTGACTATAAGCATGTCACGTTTGGAAACCGTTTGATAATCCAAATTATTGTTGAAACCTTTCAAATGTGCTTCAGGTCTTTGATTTGGTCTCATTTGGGCTCAGATTGAGTCAAATTTGATGTCGTTGGGTTTGTATTTTCGAGACTTTCAGTTCGACTGTAAGTTTGTTGAAACTGAAGTTCGGATGGTCCCAAATTTAATTCCAGGAATTTCCAACTTGATTTTGTCTCAAGATTCGTTCCCGATCAAGATAAATTATTTGATAATATATCAATTTTAATTATTAGTTTTCAGATATAAATTTTTAACGTTAGAAAATAATAATAAAATATTGCTGTAACCTTTAAAATAAATTTATATATCAATAATAAGACGACTAGAAAATTTAATTAATCTTAAAAATATAATAATTCATGAAATGATTTAAATTCAATGCATTACTTAACATTTTGCCAACCTAATTAATCATTATTAAATCTAACAAATACAAGAGAAGGTTAAATTACTTTAGTTTCATTTTATATTCTCATTACTAATTTACAATATTCATTCCTCTATTATATTTAATAATTAATCATTTATTAAATTAATATATCATTCAAGCTTTAATTGACTCTTTAAAATCGTTAACCAACAATACATACTTTAAAATAAATTATAATTTTAAATATTAGGTTAAGTCTGTAATATAAAATTTATCAATTACAATTGCTTAGTAAGAAATTTTGGCACTTAATCTACTAAATTTAATGTCTAATTATTATTCTTTACACGCTTAATTCTATCACATTAATTAATAATTAATCTTAAGTTACTCTGTAAACTCACTTTTTTTGAATTTCCTTAATCAACAAGTTAATCCTAACAAACATTTTAAAACTTAAGAGTTCATTCTGTGTAAGGCGACAACAGATAGGGGTGTCAAAATTTGACCTGGCTCGAAAATCCGATCCGAACCCTACTTGAAAATTCCGGGTTATTATCAACCTGTTTGAGAAACGAGTTGGGTTCGAGATTCTGATCCGTTTGTAAAACGGGGTTTAGTTCGGGTTGACCCGAAAATCTGAAACCAACCTGGATTGACCCAAGAATATCGTGCTGTCTAGTCGTCATCAGCATTGTCTCGGTCTGCCGTGATTGACCTCATCTCGTGTGCGTGACAATCCAGGTTTACTACTGCTGCTGTGGCACTGTGCCACAGGCTCACAGCCCGTAGGCCGCAACTAGCTTCGCGGCTTCTCCCGTTCGCCACTGAGGGCGTGCCGCCAACCCACACTACGTCGTCGTCCCATCGTCTCGTCCACTGTCGGCGTCGTCTTGCCCGTTCAAAGTCGTCCAGTCCGCGCGAATGCGCGTCAGTTTGGTCAACTTCGCCCACACGACGTTTTCCTGTCTACGCGAGCGCGCACGAATGCGCGAGAACCCTAACCCGCGTGGTAGGGTCGGGTCAACCTGGTAACCCACATGGGTCGGGTTGACAATTCTGACCCGGTTGACAATTCTGACCCATTTGGAAAACTGGTTCAGGTTAGGGTCAACCCGTTTGGTTTGAACCAGTGTCAACTCAAGTTGGACCTGAACCCGACCCGTCGACCCATTTTTACACCCCTAACAACAGAGGAGGGCTTCATTGCGGTAGGGAGCAGTGGATCATGCTTAACTGTTAGTAGAATGCGCCAAACGATTTGACACATTCTGAATGTGTCAAACTGTTTAGCTCATTCTAATGAATATGCCAATTAGTTCAGTAAATTTACTCCTTTTAAAAGTTTTATTACTCCATATTCTTACTTTCAATTCATCTAATTACCCTGCTTCTTCTTAAAATAACCCCTAATAATAATATTGCGGATAGATCCCTGGGTAGGGATTACTTTGATGACTACGTTGTCTTTAAAAAAAAAATGATATCATAATATTTTTATGTCTAAGTCAGTTGCTGTCAAAATTTTTTTATGAATTTATATATTTAATATTAACATATTTATTTTTATTTATATAATATTTAAATATTTAAATCATGTAAAAATATTAATAATTTTAACTTAACTAAATAAAACATATCTACTTGCACATATTTTTTAATGTGATTTTGCACAAAAATTATATATAAATAAATATAAAAAATAGGATATTATAGGTATAAATACATAAAAATGTTGTGATATATATGTTATTTTTTGGATTTTTTTCTCAAAAAATAAAAAAAGCTAAAAAAAAAGAAATGTTATTTTTATTTTAATCTTAATCAAATTGAATTTCTTCAGACAAATAGGGTTCAAGCAAATCAAATAGAGCCAAATAGGAGCTTGCTCACGCTCAAGCTCATTTAATAAAATTATTTTTGAGCTCACAAGCTCAATTCGAACTCCATCTTAAGCTCTACATAATGTAAGTCGCTAAAAATAACACAATTCTTAGGCTTCATTGGGAAAAGTTTATTACTGCTTTCTAAAGGAGTTTTCTAGTATAATTTTTTTAAAATAATTTTTTACTAAAAAACTGCTTCATAAAGCAGTATGAAAGCTGTCCCAAACAAGCCTTAGGCTTCGTTTGGGACAGCTTTTGTACAACTTTTAAAACTGCTTTCTAGTACAAAATTTTCAAATTCAAAAAATTATTATACTAAAAAGCTGCTTTAGAAAGCATGAAGAAAGACATCTCAAACGAAGCCTTAGTCTACAATAATACTTATTGATACATCCTCGAAAAATTATCTTGATCGGGCACGAATCTCGAGGCAAAATCAAATTGGAAACTTCCAAAATTAAAATTGGGACCACCCGAACACCGATTTCGACAAACTTATAGTCGAACTGAACGTTTCAGAAATACAAATCCAACAACACCAAATTCAGCCCAATCCGAGCCCAAATGGGTCCAAATCAAGGGTCAGAAGCACTGTTGGAAGGTTCAAACCATAATTTGGATTACCAAACGGTCGCCAAAAGTGACATACTTATAGTCGAATCGAATGTCTCGACGAGAAGAATCCAACGAGCCCAAGATCACAAAATTCCGATATGACTAAGACCTTCAAATATCCATCAAACGGTCTGCGGTCCGCGATCAAGGGATTCAGTATCGGCCGTCCATTCGAACCACTCCCTAATTACCCTTGATCTTCCACCTATTTAAGGGTCATGCCACTCCCAAAAATTTATAAATAGAGCCCCCTCTCCTCTTTGAAAAGGGCACCTAATCCTAAGGAGAAAAGAGAGAGATCGGAGATCGCTCTTGTCTCCTTGCTCCTCATCGACCACCGCCTGAGGCCCTGCACTTCGCCGGACCACCACCTGAGGCCCTGCACTTCGCCGGACCACCGCCTGAGGCCCTGCACTTCTCCAGACCATCACCTGAGGCCCTGCACTTCTCTGGACCGCCACCTGAGGCACTGCACTTAGCCGGACCACTACCTGAGGCCCTGCACTTTGCCGGACCACCACCTGAGGCCCTGCACTTCGCTGGATAGCCACCTGTCGTCCTCAACTCCACTGGACTATCACCTGACGCCCTGAGCTCCGCCAGACCACCACCTGACATCTTCAACCCCACTGGACCACCATCTAAGACCTGAAGGTCTTCCAGACTACCACATAGGGCTCGAAGTTCTGCTAAATCACCAGGTGACCCCAAAGTTTCGCCAGTGCGACATCTGACTTTCACATACCCCCGACTTCAACCCTACAGTTAATACTTGTAATTTGATCGCCCTTGGAGGTGAGTCAGCTCCCTGAAATCTACTCAAGTTCTAGTGGAATCATTTCAACTGGGCCAGGCCCCGTGGTGTTTCCTTTTTTTCAAGATTTTCCACGTAAAAATTTTATGTTCCTTATGTGTGAGCTGGATATTCGTGCAACGCTAAGACCTAAAATTCAATCTCTACCGCCGCGTAATACTAGCCCGCAACACTTACGGTTGTGATACTTATGTTTAGGCTCAGCTCATATCTGTGTCCCAAATAATCTACCTAATACCCATACATAATTTATAGGATTTCTAGATCAACTTTTTTATTTTTACACTTTATCACATAAGACGAATTATTGTATATACAATTTAATATTTTGCCATTAAAAATTTTCCTTAAGTGTTGGGATTAGATGGTTGGCCCACATTTAAGTAGTGATTTTTATAGGTTTTACTTCAGCATTAGGCACTCCACCAGCTTAGCACAGTTCTGGACTTTTGATCAAAGCTATCTTATTTGAATTTTGACTAGCTCTTAGGAAAGTTTTTTGAGTTTATGGAGGTTGATGTAGGATAGGTTCAACACAAATCAATTACAAGATCTATGCCAAGGATTAATGTTATTCAACTTTCTTAAACTAATAAAATTTTATTTTATTTTTAATTATAAGGAATGAAAGTCAGTTGTGATGCCAACTTTAAGCTTCGTTTGGGACAGCTTTCTTATTGCTTTCTGAAGCTGCTTTCTAGTACAAAATTTTCTAGTTTCTAAATTTTTTTGTACTAAAAAGCCATCTCAAACGAAACTTTAATCTATTAGTTGAGAGCTTTGGTTATCAACCAAGGTGTCTTGGGTTCGAAGTTTGTGTATGTGATATGTGTGTGAATTTATCTTAATTAACCCAAATGTCTCAAAAAAGTTATGATGCCACTTAGGGGTGTCAAAATTAGGTTTCGGGTCGAACCCGGAACTGACTCGGGTTTAAACGGGTAGACCCTAACCCGACCCGGGTATGTAAAAGGGTCAAAAACTCAGACCTGGATCTAACCTGTCGGGTTGTGGGTTGACCCGACCCTAGGGGTGTCAATAATTGATACGACACGAAAACACGACTATAACCCGATCCAAAAATTTCGAGTCTAACACGACCCGATTTCAAAACAGGTCAGGTTTGGGTTCAGTAAATGACCCAGTTTAAATTTCGGGTCGGGTCCGGGTTAACCTGACAACCAGATAACTGACTTGGGATTTCCATTTCACGCGACGCGGTGGATTAAATTAGGGCTCCGCATTCATTTCCTGTCCGCTTCATCCTCTCCTCTACTTCGCTGTTTCGTCTAGGGTTTCCATTTCTTCTCTTCGGATCTCCTCAGATCTCTGGCTCTTTCAACGGTTTCCTCTCTTCTCCTTCTCTAGTATATTGTTGGCCCGTGGTGTTCATTGTGTACATCTCATTTGGCTCAACACGAACACTTACATCGCTCGCTATTTGTATCTCTTATCTTTTTTCTATTTTTTTCTTTTAGAAGCTTGATCTATGAGCAGAGTAGAGGGTTGTCTTGCTGTCTTGTTATTTGATTAAATTATTATGAAGTTCTGTAAGAAAATTTTTGGGTTTAGGGTTTGTCCGATATGTTGTTGTCTTGCTGACTTGCTGTTATCTCGAATATTATCTCAATTTTTTTTAAAAATCTAGAAAAGTTTGGCATGTATTTCTGGATTGGCATGCTTTCTGCTTTGGGGTTGTTTTTGTTCGAAAAATGGATGAGGTGCTATTCAGTTAAATCTGGTTTGAGAGTGATTTTTCTATTTAATTTGTGCTGGTTTTTCTAATTAATCATTTTGCTAACTTCTGTTGCTCAGTGTTTCGAATGTTTTTCTAGGATTTATGGAGAGGAATATGCTGTTATGATGTTATTAGAGATTATATTGTGTAAATTATTAACACCCCTAGCTGTTATGCTGAGTTGCTGTTCGTGTAAATTATTGGTTTTTCTGTAAATTTATGAAATTAATTATATTTTTTCTGAATTATACATGTTATGTCATACATGTTATGTTGGAGAAGTTATTTTTTGGCATTTGGTGAAAAATTAATGAGTTAAAGTCTCAAAGTGTTATGTGTATTTTTTAAACAAGAAATTTAACAAATAGGTTGGAATTAGCATTGTAATATATTATAATGTTTTGGTTAGATGGAGGATTTCAATACCATTCCTGAGAATTTTTCTTTTAATGAAAATGAAGAAGTCCGGACTTGTGAAAATGCTGTAGAGCCCTCTAACAAGCCATGTAATGAGGGGACATTTACTAATAAACGGCGAACGATGACCTCAGTTATTTGGGGCCATTATGAGATGTTACCTAATACGAAAGATGAAAAATAAAAAATGTGAATGTAAGAAATGTGGAAGTACTTATTTATGTGATAGCAAAAATGAAACTGATAATCTTAGACGCCACCTCAAAAATTGTAAGAAAAGAAGTATGCATTGTTGACCTCATTATTCGAGGTCAGTTTCCCCATAATCCATATCTAGCTTCTAGGTCTTCGTAACCTAGCATAGATGTCCCCTACAGGATTTCCTTTAGGTGGATGCCTAATGACGTAGCATTGACTCGGCCTCCCTAATTTGACCTAAATCGTCTCATTGGTCACCGTTAAATTTCCAGTTGAGTTGAAATTTGAGTTAATTGTAATTGATTTGATCGAACAAATTTAATTCGGCAACGTCAGATCTAAGTCAACTCAATTCGAGTTTGACTTAAACCCAACGTTGTCATTGATCATTAAATTGAGTCAATTGAGCCCAATTTAATTAAAATAATTTTGATTAATAATCAAATAAACTTATTTAAGCCTGATCGAGTCATCTTTGACTCGCCTCAAGCCCGAAATTATTAAAATTAATTTGATTATTAATTAGATAAATTTAAACAAGAGAAATCAAGTCGATTCGCCTCGAATCGAACTCGATTTATGGCTCGTCGGTTCCGATCGACTCAAGTTAATGTGACCAATTCAATTTCGATCAAATTAATATATCATTTAGCTCAAACCAAACCCAACTAATCCAAACAAATAAAAATCTGCAGCTTTGCCATAGATATGGATCGAGACTTCTATAGGATTAAGCAAAGGCATGGATAAGTGTGCGGTTAGGGCCTGTTCAAATTCCCTCCGACAATCTCCTTCTTCTCTCTAATTTCGGAAACTGCCCAGGTCGCCCTCTCATTCGCAGAACCCCCAACCCATCGCCTCTGGTTGGTGCGCCCAAGGAAGACAAATCGAAGGCCTCTCCCTCTCCCTCTTCTCTCTATTCGCGAAACCCAGCCGGTCTCCCCTCGGTAGTTCGCAAATCGCCTCTCCCCTTCGCTTCGTCGCCTCCCAGTTCGCAGAAACGAACCCTTCTCTCGCCTTCCTCTAGTTCGCAACCCCTCCCAGTCCGCAGAAATGGCCCCCTCGGTCTTGCACTCCTTCTCATTCGCACGGAACTCCCCCAGTCCCGTGTCTTCCAGTTCGCAACATCCCTCTCCGTCTCCCTCTTGCTCACGTGGACAACATCCTTAGTCGAGGTCCTCACTTCCTCAGCCCTAGCCGATCAACCCAAGCCGAAGACTCCCTCTCCGATCCTCCTGTTCTTGAGCCCTAGGATCAAACCCCTCTCCCGTTGATTCCCCTTGCTCGCGTGGACGCACGACCCAAGATGAAGCCCCCTCCGTCAGTCCCCTGTCCCAAACCATCGGCTTCCTCTCACAAGCAAGTAGGTTGGAGATTCTATTTTCAGTTTTCGTTCATATAGTGTTGCTCTAAAGATCATTAAAATATGCATTTACAAATTAGCACTAGAGATGTTAGTAAACACAGTCTTTCCAATACACCAAGTTGCTTTAATCATGCTACCAGACAAGATGATATTGAATCTTTGGGTGATGTCTACATTTGGAGATAGGTTTGGAGTGATAGGATCTCAATAGATGGTCACAGTGAATCTCTTTTCTTAAAAGTAGATGCCCTGCTTCCAAAAGCTTTAGAGTTTAATGTCGTTATAGATGTTCATCAAATTGCTAGTGGCTTCAGGCATGCTGCCCTTATTACTTGGCATTGAGAAGAATTTACATGGAGTGAAGAATGTGGTGGTAGACTTGGGCATGGAACTGATATTGATATGAGTCGATCTCGTTTAGTTGAATCATTAGCATTATCCAATGTGGATTCTATTGCATGTGGTGAGTTTCATACTTGTGCTATAACTACAGCAGGTGACTTATTCACTTGAGGTGCTGAAACTCCCTACTGGGATTTCTTTGCCAAGCTTCATGGTAAGATAAGCAAGGTTGTTTTCATCTTCTTAAGAAGACAAGTTCAGCAATCATTCATTTGTCTTTCTCTTTTCTTGAGAAAAAACAAAAAAAAAAGAGAAGAAGTCATTAAAAAAAAAAACAAGAGCAGAATTCATAAGAAGAAAGTTTTAGGGAAGTTCAAAATTGATCTTCATAAAAGTTGTTAGTCATTTGTTGAGATGTGTCACTTGTAAATTTTAAGAGGATAAGATGTTTCATTGTGATATCCATTGAGAAACCTATATGAGCAAGGCCAAACTAGGATGTGTAATCTTGTATGTCTATTATCTCTTGAATGGCAGCTAGCATGGGTTATTTATATGTTTTCTTTTTAACTTGTGGGCATTTAAAAATTTTTCACAAAGTATTTTGGTGAATGTTGGAGAGTGGTATGTAATGTTTTGAAGCAAGAGAGATGAAGAAATAATGCTTTGTTTTCATGTAAAGAAAGCGAGTGGTTGCTAAAGAAAAAAGTATGTGTTAGAAGGTGAAAAGTATTAGGGTGCTTTCGATGGGTCATGATTGGTGGAGATTGGTACACATAGTTGTACTTCATTCTCATATATGGGTGTTTTCTTTTTTAGTGCATGAGAAAGGAAAACTGTGTTGGGAGATAAAATGTGTGACTTTGTGAAAAGTTAAAAAGTGTGTATGTGAATAGTACATAGAAATGTATTGAAGTGGGTATGTTTTTTGAAGAAATGTAGTAAAGTATATTTTGAAAAGGTGAATTGTATGTGTAGATAAAGTAAAGTGAAAAGTGTATGTTGAAAGGGGAGTTGTATGTTTTGGAAAAGTGTGTGTTTTGAAAAGTGAAATTTGAGTTATGTAAAAAGTGGGAAGTGGAGATCATGTCTTAAAGGTGGAAGTGTAGGTTGTATAATTATTATGTAAAAAAGTGTATGTTTTTGGAAGTAAATTGTGAATGTGAGTGTTAAGGATGAATTGTGCGTATATGTGTTAAGAGATGGGGTGTGTGAGTTAGAAAAGGGAGAAGAGTTTATTAAAAAGTGAAGGTGTTGAAAAGCAATGACTCTCTCTCTCTACCCCTCTTTTTCTCCTTCTTCTACTACTGTCCCTTCTTGTGCCTTGAGGTAAATGTTGGAAAAACAAATAGTCTGCTTTCAAAAAGGAACTGTTTAAAAGGTTGACAGCTTGTGCTGGCCTTCAAGCCCGAAGAAAGGTACATTTTATTTTTAGTAAATTTTAATTATTTCATTAATAATTATTAAATGTGCTTCTAACCACTATTTTCTTGACTTTATTTGCATGAACTGTGAGGAACGGTACCAATCAAGTGAACAAGAGGAAGCAGATTAAAGGTGTCAGTCACCTCTATCCAACAGGGTAGAGGTGCTACGGGCGAAATCCACCGGGTCATAGCCTCCGGTGTTGTAAGTTTTTTTAAAACTTAGAAAGCCCCTAGGAAGCCGTGGTGTGGTTTGTGCGAACCCCTACCCTTTAGGCCCCTATAGTAACTTCAATTTTATTAGGATAATTTTCATTTTATTTTAGATCCTTGAACTCCTGTATACGTGCGCAAAGTCCTAAGGGTTAGTGATAACAAGCTTTTTCATCTCATACAACATTAGTGACATTTAAGGACAAAAATTAAGGACCGAGTCTTAGAAAATTTAGACTTAGGATGCATGCACACTTTAGGGTAGAAATACAGAACATAGAAAACTTAGTGACATTCCCTTTATGATAAGTATATATTATTAATATAACCTTAATTAATTCTAATCAAAATTAAACAACCAGTTAATGAAAATTTTAAGTACACTAACAATAATTCAGATAAAAATACACAAAAATTGTATAATCCTTAATGATCAAATCGTAATTAACACACCTAACCACTAAGGGATTAAATTTGAATATAACTTTAGAATTGAACCTAATTAATATTTCAACCATCTCATAATTAAATAATAATTAAATAAAATCTATTAAAAATAAAATTAAAATCCAGAATACAAAATACACCTAAAATAAGAATAAATTTAAATAATAGACATAATCCAAAATAAAAAACCCTTTAAAAATCAATCTCTATTCATTAAAGTCTTTTTAAAAAAATCAATTATAAGCATAATATAAAACATCATTAAAGAAAATTGATTGAGATACATAGTAATCTAAAAGTCTAATAAATCATCAAAGATTCAGTAAGTTGTTAAATTAAATGATATAAAAGAAAATAGGTTAATTCAAATGACTAAAAAAAAAAGAACAAATCTTATTAATCAACTTTAACAATCAAAATTCAATTTAAAACAAAATTCAAAATAGTAAAGATACTAAAACTTAAATCTAAATTAAAATTCCCTTTGACCCTTCAACAAACCAATTTCAATCGATTAGAAAAGTTCAACTAAAAGTAAACTCAGGATATATCCAAACCACCCAGCCTACCGCACACACTTAGGTTTGTTTGCTAGGACAACCGACTCTAGCTTTAGGTTAGGCCGGTGTTTACTTTCTTGCTGCTGTGTGACGGGTTTTCTCGTGGTTTTCATTGCATGCTATTTGTAAAAATGATTGGTGTGTATGTTTATTTATTTATATCTGCAATCTGAGATATGATGTGATGGGCGATAGATTACCCCTAGGATAAGAACGATCTGGATGCTCACATAATCTTCTGCAGGTGGCCATGCTCGTGCAGGGACAAATTAAAGGGGGCAAATTAGAGATTTAAATTAACATAAAATTTTTGCAGGTGCTTCAGAAAATGCTAAGCCCTCTTAAAATTAAAAGAGCATGGCCAAGTGTGGCTGAGAAGTTTAATATGAATATATAACTGCTTGAGAATGGTTTTATTATAAATGTCTAGGATAATCCTGCAGGTGTGTTTAGATTTTCTTTTTTCTTTCTGAGATGTAAAATGTAATTATTTGTTAAAGTCAAGTGTTGTGAAAGTGATTCAAAAGTGGGATATCACACCCAACTCGGAATCCAAAGAGAAGAGAATGTCTCTTAGGGGAGTATTCTCTTCTATTTGGAAAGCCAAGTTAGGGTGGTTCTAATATCCAAAGAGAAAAGAAAATACCCCTTCGGGGATGAGTTTCTTTTCATTTGGATATCCAGGCCCGATGGACCCAAGGAGCTCGTAGGGGATCCAAGAAGCTTGTAAAGGAAAGATGACAAAGAAGTGAAGATGAAGAAAATGAAGAAATGAAGATAAGAAGAAAAATATATCCCATTTTAAAATCACTTGCGTCAGTCTTAGGATTAGAATCCGGGTTTGTTGTCAGTGGTACCCGGCCACTTTACTTTTTCAGCAGACCCTGGGTTGTAAATAAACTGGACATTGGACATTATATTTTTGGATAATTTAATTTGAGTATTTACATTATTTGTACAGTAGCCTTTTTTTAGGACTCTTGCATGCCGTATTTTGTTTTAGCCTGGATACGCATCGGAGTGTTTTTGGTAAGGACCACGATAAACTTTTTCTACTTGAAATTTAAAATAAAATTTTTTAGGCTCACATAGAAACTCTAACGAATCTAAGAAGTAAGCTCGGACCGCCGAGAGTTAGCATAAGCATATTATTACTTTCTCTTCCTTGTTAGGCACCTCCCCGCCTGCGGGTTCTGGCAGACCACCTGACCTATTATGGTGCAGTTCTGTCAAGGGGATGTTGTGCAATCTCTAGGGAAAAATCTATTTTTAAGCCTGATTTTAAAACTGCTTCATAAATCATTTTATACATTCGAGTTAATTAGCATGCATTGCATTAGATACAAATTAAAAGAGTCTAAAATTTTAATTGCATTATACTCTCAGGCATCATTTACCCTACATAAGTAAAGGGGCCAATTAGGTTTTGTCTTAGATGTCGGCCTCGATTCCTTAAAACTTAAATAACGTCCCTACCCATCTTTCATAAGAGACTGGACACATGGATTTGAAGCGCCTAGGTGGTTAGCTGGCTCCCCAATCCAGGCCGGGGTAAGTCCAGATTTGCACTTTATTAGCTAGGTTCGGGTCACTACTTTGTAGTACCCAATTTAGACTTAGGTTCTGAGGCAGATTTTCAAATCTTAAGTCCTCACTCTCCGGGAATATAATCCCAAATTTCTAATAAAATGTCAACTTAAACATGAAATTTCTCTCCTAAAATGTAAAGCCCAACATAGGGTAGACTGAGGTTGCCTCTGAGCTTCTCAGAATTCGGTACCTCCTACTTTTCTTCCTTTGACTCGTTAATAACTGTTCAACGTTGAGCTTTCTCTTTGAAAATTCTTATTTCTTTCCTTGCCTTCTACTTTGTAATCAAAGGGTAAGAAATCACTGCTTTAATCGAGAGTTTTCTTAGGAGTACCGCTCCTAGGATGTAATTAACTATAGGGGCTTGCCCCTATAGGGATTTGAGAACCCCAGATTAAAATAAACCTTGTTTTATTCTTATAAAATAAGGAAAAAATCTTTGGGAATGCAGACATATTTTAAAACCTCATTTCTAATTTTAAATATATTTATAGAATATTATTATTATCTTTCCAGGTAATATAATATTCTATTTATTATATTCAATTTTAGAAATGATGACTTTTATAAAACTCATTCTTTCTTTTGGGTGTTTTTGAAGAATGTTATGTTTGTCTTTTCAGATGATACAATATTCTCCTTATTACACCTAAATAAAGGGATGAATGAACTTTTCAAAACTATCTTTTTATTTTTAAACACATTCTACAGAATTTCATGTTCATCTCTCGAGATGATATGTTATTCATAGAATTGTGTTTGACTATAGAAATATTATTTTCTAAAACCCTATTTTGATATTGAATCCATTATAGAATATTGTGTCAGTCTCCCGAGACTTTATTTTATTCTGGATGCAGTATTCGATTACAAAACAGGAGAAATCAAAATCTGCGTTGTGACATAAATTTTCCCACCATGCGTGATATAAAACAGTTGATCTTACAAAGAAACAATGAATATTCAATGTCTATGTCTGATGATAAGTTTGATCAAGCTGAATTTTATAACTTGTTTACTACTTCTATCATTATGCACGATTTTCCCTTTTAATGTGTTGAGTGGGTTGGACTTCGAGCACTTTTACTGTATCTTCATCGGGACTTGCAATTAATTTCTAGAAATACGGCTAGAAATGATTGCAAAAAATTATTCATTAAAGAGAAGTGTAATATGAAGGAACAATTATTTAAAGTCACTAGCAGGATTTGCTTAACATCCGATCTTTGGACATCTATAAATACTGATGGGTTTATTTGTTTAACTGCTCATTATATTGATAATGATTGATAGTTACAAAAGAAAATTATTAATTTTTCATTCATGACACCCCCATGATGGAATTGCTTTGTTTGAGAAGATACAATCTCTTTTGGTTGAATGGAAAATAGAAACCAAGATATTCAGTATAACTTTGGATAATACTTCCGCAAATATTTCTTCAGTTGATTATCTAAGAAATCATTTAAATTTGCGTGGTAGCTTGTTATGCGATGGTGATTTCTTTTATGTACGTTACACAGCATATATTGTTAATCTTGTGGTTCAAGAAGGTTTGAAAGACATTGATAATTCAATTGTGCAAATAAGAGAGAGCATTAAGTATGTTAAAGGATCTCAGGCTAGAAAACAAAAGTTTCTGGATTATGTTACAGAAAGTTGCTTAGATGGGAAACAAGGTTTGCGTCAGGATGTACCCACCAGATGGAACTCTACATTCATAATGCTTGACAGTGCAATCTATTTTAAATGTGCTTTTCAACATTTAGAATTGGTGGATTCAAATTACAAGAATTGTCCAATGTCTTCTAAATGGGAAAAAGTTGAAGAGATTAGCAATTTTTTGGCACCTTTCTATGAAATAAATTATCTCATTTTCATGTCTAAATACCTACAGCAAATTTGTACTTCCCTTGTATTTCTACAGCTTATGCAGAACTAAAAAAGAAATGTTAAGTGGGCATCAATCCATAAAGAGAATGGCAGCAGGAATGCTTGTAAAGTTTGAAAAATATTGGTCTGAATTCAGTGATATTTTGACAATAGCAATGATTTTAGATCCGAGATACAAAATGACTTTCATTAAGTGGTGTTATCAGAGATTGTATAGAGGCAATTACCTCTTTGAATTGAGGAAGGCGAAACTTAAGTTAATTTTATTGTTTGCTAACTACGATTCAAGAAGGAATCTTTCATTAGGACAAAGTTCAAATACTTCTGAGTTGGTACAAGGGTTTACCAATTATTAAGTCTAAGTTTATGCAGGTTTTGTGTCCATTTCTGTATATTTGCAACTTTAATTATTTTTCATTTTTGTTTCTAAAGCCTTTCCAAAAAATAGGATTTCGCTTCATTTCAGAAGAATGCCTTTGCACCTAGGAAATCTGAATTAGACATTTACCTAGATGAACTTAAGCTTGATAGCAATGTAGATTTAGACATTTTGAAGTTCTGGCAAGAGAATCAATATAGATTTCCTAGTGTTTCAGCTATGACTCGTGATGTACTATGCATTTCAATAACAACTGTAGCATATGAAAGTACCTTCAACAATAACGGTAGAATTTTAGATCAATACCGAAGTGCATTGAAACATGATATTGTCGAGGCACTAATTTGTTCTAAGGACTGGTTATAAGGAGAACAAGGTGATTATTCATTCTGCTTAAAGCAACTTTATGTTTCTATCATTTATTTAAGATCTGAAAATTATTTATCTTATTTTGTTGCAGCAGCTAATGACCCCAAAATTGATGCAATAACTAATGATATCCTTAATTTAGATGTGAGCAAAAATGATGTAGAGCTTGGTGAAAGCTCAGTTGTTGGATAAACAAAATTGATAGAGAGCTTGCCTATTATTTATTTCATGTCTATCTATATTAGTTGATGTAATAATTGATGATATCCTTTATTATTTTGGTTGCTGTTGTGGGTTTGGTTATTGTTGTCTTGGTTTGCATTGTTTACTGTCTTGGTGGGTTGTTTTATTTGTGTTGCTGTCTTGGTTATTTACCTGCAGGTTATGGTTTCTTTTTTTAATTCTTTGCTGCCTGGGTAATTGGGTTGGTTTCCTATTACTTGCTATATCTTGGTTGCCTATTATTCACCTGCAAATTTGTTATATCTTGGCTAGCCTGGGTTGTTGTCTTAGTTGCCTTGGTATGATATATTGGTTGCTTGGGAAGCTGGGTTGGGTTGCTTGGGAAGCTGGGTTGGGTTGCTTGGGAAGCTATCTTGGTTTCCCTGGAAGGTGTCTTGGTTGCCCCGGTTGCTGGGTTGGTTTCCCTGGGTTGTTGTCTTGGTTGTTGTATTAGTTTCCCCGAGTTGCTGTCTTTGTTTCCTGGGTTGGTGTAACTGGGTTGCTGTCTTGCTTGCCTGTTATTCACCATCCTGTCGTGGTTTCATTTTTGAATTATTTGCTGCCTAAGTTGGTTGCTGTCTTCTTTCCTGGGTTGGTTTCCTATTACTTGATGTATCTGTTCAAATGCTGGGTTGGTTCTGAAAGCATTGAAAGTTGAGTAGCGATGATGAGTACCCTTCTAAACTGATTGTGAAGTCATTTGGGGGAAAAATTATTGCAACCAGGTGGCATTTGTGTTATCATCTAATCAAATAAATACTACGTATAACTAAAATACAAAATGCCGCCTTTGATGGCAATATCACAACTGTAAAAAATTGTATTGTAAACTCACATTTCATTATTTGATGAATTATTTGGAAGGTTAATCTGAGCTAATGACTCAATCTTTCAACAAATTCATGGATTTATAACTATTTATATTTTTTGCACTTAGCGTAAATCTCCATGAGGGCTAGCAAATGACTTTCATTCTCCAGAGTTCAGACTTCTTCAAATAGTCAAACTTATATTTGTAATTTATAATTTAAACCTTTACGATTTGTAATTTGTGAAATTATATGTTTCTAACTTGTTATATGTGGTAATTGGTATGTAATTTATTTGTTCATTTATTATTTATGAATTATGATGTATAATTTGACTATTTATAATTTAAAACTTTATTGATGAATTGCTGTCTTGGTTTGCATTATTTGTTGTCTTGGTGGGCTGGTTTATTTGTGTTGCTGTCTTGATTATTTACCTGCAGGTTATGGTTTCGGTTTTTAATTTTTTGCTTCCTGGTAACTGGGTTGGTTTCCTGTTAATTATTGTATTGTACAAACGGGTCGACGGGTCAAATCGGGTTGACCCGAACCCGGCTCGAGTCGGATTCTGGTCTTGAATATTGACCCGTTTACCTAAACGGGTCGTGTTAGGGTTGACACATTTATGTTCGGGTCCGATCAGGTTCAACCCGAATCTAACCCGTGACCCGATTCTGACACCCCTACCCGACCCGACATGGTTCCACATCTGGCAGGGGCGGGAAGGCGGAACGGCGGGCTGCAGGCGGCGGGCGCGTGGGATGGCTAGCGGCAGGCTGCGGGCGAGCGCGGACACAGAAGGGCTACGCAGACTCAGACTTGTGCAGGGGGGCGGCGGGATGCAGGCAGACACGGGCACAGACGCGTGTGAGCGGGCAGGCATGGCCGTGCGGGCATTCGTGGGCCCGAATGGGCAGCAGCGCAGGCAGCCGTAGACGTGCGGGTGGCAGCTGGCAGGCGCGGGTTACCCAGGCGGCCATGCGCGCAGCTGCAGGCAGGGCCCAGGCAGGTGCGCAGGCAGGCGCGAATAGTCTCGGGCAACACGGGTAGCTCAATTTAAACAGGTTTTCAGGTTGACCCGGCAACTCGTCGGGTCAACCTGAACCCGACCCGTTTTTCAAACGGATCAAATCCAGGAACCCGAACCCGACTCATTTTGAAATCAGGTCGGGTCCAACCCAAAGTTTTCGAGTCGAATTCGAATCGGGTTTAGTGTCATGTCAAATATTGACAGCCCTAATTACCACTATGCCAAAATTACTAAGCATTAAATTAGCTAACTTTAATCCAAGTGAAAAGTTAAATGTTGCAATATCACATTATCACCTCATTTTGTCAAGTCATTAAAGTTCAAGTAAAAGCAAATATACCTCCACATCCATTTATGCTGATATGAAGCTACTCTCTTAGCTCTCCTACTAACAAAATATCAAAACTTAACAAAAGTTATCCAAACTGGGCCATCCAGCCTTCATTTAACTCTACACACCAAAACTCCATACAAACAGCCCAGACAACCGCTAAAATCTTTTCCTAACACCCTAAGTTTTTTTAAGAATTGTAACACTCATCATATCTCCCAACATAACCCTATATTAACCTCCAAAAAAATAGCATATTAAAATAATCAAAATTCTAGATCGAATCACTATTCAATCTCTTGGCCACTCTTAAATCCTTCTACATTTTCTCACATCAAATAAAATTACTCATCTTAAACCTTTTGCTCTGAGGTCCACCATATAGTCTCCCCATCACGAGACACATTCAACTTGCACATGGGCGGATCCCAGCTATGCTCAGGGTGGGCAAATGCCCACCCTAAAAAAAAAAAAAAACTTTAGAAGGGTTATTTTTGGTATTTTGCCCGCCCCCCTCAAAAATGTTTTTTTACCCTAGTTTTATGAAAGCTGCCCATCCACGCGCTACCAACCGACATTCATTTCACGAAATATCCCTCCTCTTTGTAGCGGGCAGCCCTCTCTTAGCCGACTGCGTGGATCATCGGAACACTCGACCGCTGCGGACGCCGACTAGAGTATAGAGGAGAATCCCGCCCAGTTTTTCGTCACCTTCAATAAGCTCCCTGCTCCCCCTTCCCAAGGTAAATCCCTTGTGTTTGGGATGGCAGCAAGGTTGTAAATCCCTAATCTCATGCTTGAATTGATTTTTGTAAGGATAGATAGATGAAATGATTGCCGGCTGCGAGGATCGTCGGAACACTCGGCCGCTGCGGACGCCGACTAGAGTATAGAGGAGAATCCCGCCCAATTTTTCGTCACCTTCAATAAGCTCCCTGCTCCCCTTCCCAAGGTAAATCCCACCCAGCTTTTCTTCTCGATTTGCATATTTTACTTAGTTTAAATCATAGATGTATCGTGTCTTTCATGCCTTATTGCCTGCTTTAATAAATGATGAATATATAATGATGGTTTTTTGTGGATTTGCTTTATGAATAAGTTGCCTGATTGTAATTTGAGTATTTGAATTTGTCAGCAAAGTTATAAATCTCTAATCTCATGCTTGAATTGATTTTTACAAGGATAGATAGATGCAGATGGGTTTAGTTAAGAAAGGGGTAACAAATTTGTCTCAAAACTTCATTCTGATATGATTGCAGGTATATTTGTGAAATCTATTTTAGTCTGAATACTCTAATATTGACTCAATTCTTATGAGAATTCCTTATAGCATTGTTGGTTTAGTCATATTTTGCTCATTCTAAATTTTTTCTAATGTTAATAATTTTGATACGTCTTCTAAAAATTCATTGGTCCATATTTGATTGATATTTTGATACGTCTTCAAAAAAATCCTTTTTATATAGATTCATTTTAGCTAGGAATAAACAATGTAAACTTCATAGATGAAATCCAAATATTATAATAGTATCCTTGATGTTTATTGCACTTCTTTTATTAGGCATTTGAGAAATGGAACGATTCTTGAAGCGAAAAGAGCGTGTCAAGATTGATATTAACAATCTGCTGCTGACCCTGGTCTTAGACCATCAATCTGAAGTTATGATATGAATGAGCGTGATAAAGTTCGTAAAGCATATTTGTTGAAGGGTCTGCATCAACCAAAAAATCATTGTTTTCCTCAAACAATAATAGGAAATATTGCACGTAGATTCAACTCAAAATGGTTTGAAGAATTTCCTGATTGGATAGAATATAGTATAAAAAAAGATGTAGCATTTTGTCTTTATTGCTACTTATTTAAGCCTCAAGAGCAAGTTAGTACTTGCCAAGGCGGTGGAGACACATTTGTTGGTGAGGGATTCAAGAATTGGAAAAGAAAAGAGAAGCTTTTGGGTCATGTCGGAGAACACAGCAGTGCACACAACAAGGCAAGACAGAAATACGAGGCTTTAATGAAGCTTTAAGAGCTGAGTATTCCTGCTTTATGGTCGAGCAAGGAAGATAAGAATAAAAAAGAATATCACATCATGTTGACTGCAGCTGTGGATTGTATTCATTTTCTTATTCATCAAGGGCTATCATTCTGTGGGCATGATGAATCATCCAGCTCAAACAACCAAGAGAATTATATAGAACTATTTCAGTTTCTTGCTAATCACAATGAAGAGATAAAAAAGGTTACATTTGAAAATGCAAGTGCTAAGCTAAAATTAATTGCACCAAAATTCCAAAAGGAGATTTATAGTTCTATAGCTTCTGAGACCTTGGCTGTAATCATGAATGATATTGCTGATTCTTATTTCACCATTCTAGTTGATGAGTCCTGTGATGTGTCTACAAAAGAATAATTAGCTGTTGCAGTGAGATACATAGACAAATTGGGCCAGGTAATAGAGAGGTTCATTAGTATTAGTCATGTATCTTCAACAAACACAGTTGCACTCAAGGCATCAGTTGAAGCTCTTCTAACAAAACATTCATTAAGTATACATAAAATACCGGGTCAAGGTTAAGATGGAGCATCTAATATGCTGGTGAGTTTAATAGTTTGAAAGTACTCATTCTGAAAGATAATCCGTAGGTTTCTATATTCATTGTTTTGCTCATCAACTCCGATTATGCTTAGTGTTTGTTACAAAAAATTATTGGCAAGTAAAATATTTATTTGAGATCACTTCAAGAATTGTCAATACTGTTGGAGCTTCATGCAAGAGAAATGATACCCTAAAAGCTATTCAGCGTGATAAGATAGTTTTTCATTTAAGTTGTGGAGATTTAAATAGTGGTCGTGGTTTGAACCAAGAAATAAATTTGCATCGTGCTGGTGACACCCGTTGGAGTTCACATTTTTAAACATTAATTAGTCTAACCAAAATGTATGCTTCTGTACTTGAAGTGCTTGAAATTATCAAGGAAGAGGGGATGCATGATCAACAATCAGTAGAAGCTGACGTTTTAATACATGCCATGGAATCATTTAACTTTATCTTCACACTGCATTTAATGATTGATATTTTAGGGATTACAAATGAATTATCACAGGCCTTACAAAGAAAGGATCAAGATATTATAAATGCAATGAAATTGGTACAAGTGTCAAAGCAACGATTGCAGATGATAAGGGGAAATGGATGGGTGCCTTTAATTGAAGAAGTGTCACGATTTTGTAATATTTTTGAAATTGAAGTTCCCAATATGGATTGAAGTTCCCAAGCATCGGTTGCATAGCAAAATGGGTGATGCTTGGCTCAATAACTATCTAGTGCTTTATATTGAGAAAGAAATATTTGATTCTGTTCCGAATGAAGTCATTATGCAACATTATCAGAAAATGCAAAGTATAATGAAAATTTTGTAATTTTTTTTATTTCATATAATATAATGAATTACAAGACTTTGTTTGGGACTGGTTCATAATATATATATATATATATATATATATATATATATATATATATATATATATATATATATATATATATATATATATATATATATATAGTATTTATTTTTTTATATATTGAGTTTGCCCACCCTAAAAAAATGATCTGGATCCGCCACTGAACTTGCACAAATGTGATTTACATCATCAGAATTAGTATAATAAAAGTTCGCTACTATACATACTATACTTGATCAAATAAAAAAAAATTCAATAATAAATTCGATGAGATTAATTTTGCGGCTCCTTATTTTTATCTTAAATATTTCTATTCAATTTTATAAAATGTTTTGCATTGATTCTTAAATTAAGGCTTCGTTTGGGATGACTTTCTTATTCTTTCTTAAAACAATTATTTATTACAAAAAAAGCAGTAAAAAAACCATCTCAAATGAACCTAAGATGACATTCATTAGAATATTTTGAATGTTTTCATATTTCCTACTAAATATTAACATCGAAAGCCTAGCTATTAAAAAAAAAAAAACTCTCAAATATACATTATTCATTTTTGCCCCTTTGAATTACAATATTAGAATTTCTAAACTATAATGATGCTATCCTTTGTTGCATATTTTAGACCATACGTTTTTCTTAAAATTATAATATGTTCGCGGTCATGATTGGTTGTTGGAAAATCTAATCCAAATTAGTTTGAATAAAGAAAGCTTTGACAATTGAAGAGAGCGATGCGCTAAATAATCTGATTATAGAAACTTTAAAATAATATAAGAAAGTTAAGTTGGCGGCTAATCTTTATCATCATAATTATACTTAACGTCATACTTAGTTATTAATTTTAAAGTTAAAAACATTTTTTTTTCAATATCTTCATATGATTGGAAATATTCTCTTGCATTATATATGATGGTCTAAGTACATCAATTTTAGCTTTATATATATTAAAGAATGTTAAATCATTATTTTTTACAGATATTTTGTGTAATAAAATAATTAGGAGAATTTTTGAGAGAGATAGAGATCTCGGACGATGTTGCATTGAGCTTCTCGTGTGGTATGACCCGACATAAACCTACAATGGAGAAACAATGGAAAGATTTCATTATTTAAAAAACATGTTATAGAATAGAAATAATTTTTTAGGAAATTTTTTTTGAGATATAACATAATGTATTAAATGATTCATGTCATGATTATTCAATAAGTTTTATGCTGGCTGTCAATTACTTAATGTTAACAGATATACGTTGTATTGATATTATTATCTCTGCATTGGTATACTTACCTCTTTTCCACTCCTTGTTTGTGGCATAACCAACTCATCTCTGATGCATCTTCAACCGCAGGATGTCGCTCTCTAATGTAACAGTGAACATAGAGCGGAATAATGCAATATGTGAGTTTCAACTGCTATTCTCCTTTCTTACATTTGTTGCAGGTTTAAGTGAGATATATGTATGCTGTAACAGTGAACATAGAGCAGAATAATACAATATGTGAGTTTCAACTGCTATTCTCCATTCTTACATTTGTTGCAGGTTTAAGTCATATTCACTTAACGTAACCCTCAACTCTTCTCATCTTGAACTTTGAACTTGATAACGATAGTGATAAAGATGTTATTGTTGTTTTTGAGAGATATAGAGATATCACTCATCCCACGATTTTTGGTTTGATGGTCAACCAAAGAGACATCATAGATGTTTCAATCATTGTGTTCAAAATTATTACGCTCTTCGATGATTAAGTGTTCTCTTCAACATTGATTAATGATAAATAGTTATGACTTTATGAAGGATAATCATATATTTTCTAGTGGCCTGCTTTCGTTGGTTTTCAAGCTAGGTTTTTCGTTGTTTGTCTCGTTGGGTGCTTTGGTGGTCTCAATTAGTGGCTCTTCACTGGTTTTGGTTGGTCTTTACCTGCCTGTTATGTTCCTTGTTTGGGGTGGACTTAGTGGTATGGTCCTGGGCTTTATGTGTTGCATGTTGTTTGGTTGTTAGGGTGTCTTGATTGGTTGTCCCTGTGTGTTATAGGGTTGGTATTAGTTTACTTCATGGGGTCATGATCCTCCTGATTTTTTTGGGTTGTGTTGGGGTTTCACCTTTCGATCCTTGGGTAGGTGGTTGTTCCTCTTGGTTTTTTGGGTCTCTTCCATCTTCTCTTGGCATGCACTTTTATTGTGATCAGGTTGCTTAATCTTTCCAATTAGTGTTTCTGCGGATCTTTTTCTGGCTCCTGACTGCAATACTTTGGCTTGTTGCTTGGATTTGCTTCCTTTGGTGTTCCTTCAGGTTCTTCTCTATGCCGTTGTTTTGGTGTTTTTTTCTGTCTTAATTTTTGTTTTGCAGTTTTTACATCTCTCTTTGGGTGCTTAATTGATCAATCAAGCTTAGGTTGCATTTTTTTAGGGCTGGCTACTTGCCTTCCTTTTTTTTGTTTTCCTAATGTAACTAGATAGGGATCATTTACTCTGAGGTTTTATTTTAGTTTTTGATGTAGCTCTTCGAGCATTTAGTGAGTTTCGGATCCCTCTAAGGACATGTACCCCCCCCCCCCCCCCCCCCCCCACCTAAAGAAGAATGAAATTTAGTTTTGGAGCTAAGATGTATATTAACTTTCTTAATCAAGAGTGAGCTAACAATGCACCTTCATCAATTTTACTTATTTTGAATTCTGTAAAAAGGTTCTAAATGAAAACTTAATTAATTACATGCTTTCATTGTACTTATAATAGCTTGAAAAAAATGTGCTCTGCTAGGGTTTCTAGATGGCGTTGCTCCATTCATCACTGCATCCCTCTTCACGCTTCTCAGGGAAGTTTCGTGCCCTAATCTCTTGTGGTTTTCGTTGTTTTTTGTTTCAATGGAGGGCAAACATCTTCGGGATCCTGGTTTTTTAGCGGGCTTTCCCTCATCTCGGTCTTTTCGAGAGGCTTTATCGGGTTCTTCTTCTTGTTTGAGCTCTAATTTTCCTGACCTAAAAGTTTCATCTTTCCGTGGGCTGCCGTCGCTTTGGATTTCGGATGAGGAAGTTCTGGCTCTTGCATCTCCCTTCGAGTTTGTGCTTGTCGGTAAATTTCCGTCTCATAGGCCTTCGCTTGAGGCTGTTCATAAATTTTTCTTTAATCTCAAGCTCAACGGTGAATTCTCGGTCACTGTCCTTAACCCTAAGCATGTTCTTATCAAGCTTGTGAATGATTTGGACTACTACCGTGTTTTTTCTCATCGCTCATACTTTGTGAACAATTATTTCATGAAACTTTTCAAATGGTCTCCTACCTTTGATGTTGAAATTAAATCACCTATTATCCCTATTTGGGTTTCTTTTTCCTAATCTGAGACCACATCTCTTTGCCCCGAGGATTCTTCATGGACTCTGTTCCATGTTCGGTAGACCCCTTAAAATTGATCAGGCTATGTCCTCTGGTAGGCAGCCATCGGTTGCGCGTGTGTTGGTGGAATTAGATGTGACCAAAGTTTATCCTGATAATGTTTGGGTTGGCTCCGAGGGCTTGGGTTATATCCAATCGGTTATTATGGAACCTTTTCCTTTTTATTGCTCTCACTGTAAATCTTTGGGTCATTCGAAGCTTGCATGCCCTCTCCTTCATCCCCCAGTGCCTCCTGTTCTGGCGGTGGTTGTTTCTCCCATTGCTGAGCAGTCTGGTAAGGGTATTTTTTTTGGCTCCAGCTGGTCTGGTTAGTGATTTACCTGTTTCTTTGCCCCCTGCGGGTCCTGCTGTGTCGGATAATGGTATCATTTCTTTAGCTGATACTGTTTGTGATCCTGTTGAGCTTGTGTCTAATCGGGTTGATTTAGTTAATGCTGAGCCTGTGGGTCAGTCTTTGGCTCCGGTGGGCTTTGGGGCTTAGGGTGTTGAGGTTTCTTCTGTGACTCCTCTTCCTCCTACTGTTTTGGTTGATTTGAATGTTGTGTCTGTTAATGCCAGTGATGTGGGTGTTTCTAACCCCGAACTCTCCCCTGCTGCCCGTAATATTGGGGATTTGGTGGGTTCTGGTGCTGTCATGGGTGTTGTTTCTCCTAATGTGCCCCATGCCATTGTGTCTGGGAATGATATAAATTGTTCTGTTAATCTTATTGATAGTCCTATTACTGGTGTGAAATTTTTTGGTGGAATATCAGCTTCTTTAGCTGATAGTGGTGATAAAGTTTTGGCTATTGTCGAGGAGGTAGGTGTTGTGACGCAACTAGTGGATGTGCATATTTCTGTCATTTCAAATGCTAATGTATTACCCAATGTTGATAGAAATTCTGTTTGGTGGCAATGTGATTGGTTTTATGATAACATGGCGGTGGATAGTAGAGAAGATTTTATTGCTAGCAACTTGGAATCGGGCTCGCTTAATAATTCTGGGTGGCATCGTAAACGTAAATCCAAGAAGTAATGACTCTCTTATTTCTTATTTTGGAAGTGTGCATCCTTTCCGCTTTACGATACGTTGGTGGCGATGCTGGTTTTTACGGTGTGGACGATGAGGAAGCAGCTCTGCTGCTGCGCCTTGGAGGGTTAGGGTTGGTTGGCAACCTTGGTGGATCGTTTTTCTGCTTATCGGTTTGGATATTTTGTCTGTCCTCCTTGGATGGTCCCTCCCTGGCAACTAGGTGTCGGTCTGAGTCCACTACTTGCCGTTTTTGGTTATCCAACTCTAATTTTGTTCCCATGCTGTTGTTTTCGTCTTTTTCGTTGATTGTATTCCCATGGATGTGGCCCTTTTTGGGGTCTTCTACTGTATCTTTTTCTTGAAATGAATTTTTAGTTATGGCAAAAAAAAAAAGTACTTATAATGGCTTGCTTATGTGAATTATCAAGTTATATTCCCCAAATTTCATTTAATAAATATTTAATAAAAACCAGTGATATATTATATATATCTAATATTTACTCCAAGCTGTTGGAGTATGTTAATAATAAAATTTTACAGCCACATTATGCTTCAAATTATGTGACATTCTAACAAATTTTTCATTAAGGAAAAAAAAAAATTAAACGCTTGGTATTGTAAGATGACCGAATACCTTCGACTTAGTGGCTATTCATCTTCAAAAACAGATATACATATAGCTTATTTATCAATAAGAATGAGTAGTGATGTGCAAATGAAATTCTCCCCTTTGTAAATAATATGTTGATCACTGGCATTGTGATGAGGAGAGATTGCTAAGCTTTAAGCTTAATACACTCTTTGACTTGGTGATCTTCATATATATATTTTGGATATATTGGATGATCAAATAATAATAATTATAGCGATGGCTTTTAGGCTTCATTTGGGACGGCTTTCTTACTGCTGCTTAAAGCAGCTTTCTAGTATAAAAATTTTAATTTTTAAATAGAAAAACTATTTTAAGAAGCAATAAAAAAGTCGTCCCAAACGAAATCTTAGCCTCTAATTGGCCATACTAACAACTTGCTATAATAAATGCGACGTCGATCAAGACAAAATTCTTTTACTCCTTCTATTAATTCCAAGCTTTATTATGAAGTAGGAAAGCGTTTGTCCTATATTTACCATTTTCTTCCTTATGTCCATAGTCTTGGCCTGCTTCATGACTATTATCTTTTGTCATTGGGCGAAATATCTTTCGGATAAATTAGCAATGTGATGACTTCACCCAATAAATCATTTACACTACAAGTCAATCATATAGCAGGTCGGCCACCCAACAAGTTAACGAGTAGGATGGTAGCGAGTTCAACCTAAAGAATGTTGACTTCATCCAGTAAGTCAATGACTTCGATTGAACAGATTGATAACTTCATCTAGTAAATCAATAACTTTGTCTAGCAAGTCGATAAAAAAAACAAGCAACTCCTTCCAACAAGTCGGCAATTGAATCATATCAATAAAGGATGAATCTACGATCAATAGCCATCCACTTGTACTTTTTTTTTAATAATTAAAATTCATTATAGGGCCTACGCGTTAATATAAAAAGAGGTTACAAATCCTTGACCATGGATCAAAAGCTCTCTACTGCTTGAAAGAGCTACAATCAAAAAAGAAAAAAAAAAACTTTGAGCCTAAGACCCCTTCTAATTACAATCAAATAAAACTTAGGAAAAAACTCTAAGGGAGGCCAGGAGGCATCACCCAAGAAATATAAGACCTAGGAAAAATATTGAGAATGATTAGAAATATATCCCTGCAAAAAAAGATAGCCTGCAACAAGAAAGTAACTATAATAATCTGGCTCAAAGAAACAATATAGTTTACAAAAAAAATAGGATATCCCTGGAGCATATCCGTCCAGAAGAGGTAGGAAATCAGATGACATAATCCCACAAAACTCTAGAAGCAGCAATACCTAGGAAGGGAACAATCACAGAGTTGGAGCGTTGAGCAGAGTCGAGCAAGAACAACAGGATTATAGAACAACAGAAGTAGGCGTGCAATGATAGCCACAACATAACACAAAGAAATAAAAAGAGTAACCAACCACAAAAGAACCACTCAAAAAAAATCACAGAAATAAGAAGGAAACCCACTAGAAACTAGAAGTCCCAATATAACACCTAACACCCAAAAAGGACTAAAAGGGCCAATTGAAAAGCTAACCAAACAGCTATAGAATGGAAATAACAAAATGCAGCCCAGAAACACAATAGAAAAGCAGGAGGAACCCATAGTCGCTAAAAACAGACAACCCCAAGATAACCTACACCTCAAACTCAGCCAAACGAAACAATGACAAAAACCAGACCCCCATGACATTAGTAAAGCAACAGCCAACAGAGCAACAACAAACATAGAGCAACCAACCAAATAAGAAATAGAAGGTCAAATTTTTTGAAAATAAGGTAAACCAAGCTTGTTCAGTCTTATAAGACCTTTGAGAACATTGAACTCATTCTTGTCATGAAGAATTTCAGTAGCCGAACAACCAATATGATTTTTTGCTAGCCAGTCAGCATACATGTTCCCCTCATGCCAATTATGAGAGATGACATAATCAAAATGCATAAGAAGTGTCATGATTTTCTTGAATAAGTAATACAAACAAACATTGTAGCAGTTGTTAGCAGAAACTAAATTAACCAATGTAAGAGAATCCGACTCAAACCATATGTTATGGATATTATGATCCTTGCATAATTGCAACCCAACCAAAAGAGCCGTAGCCTCAGGCCCTCGGCCATAATAACCTTGCTAATAGGAATGTAACAAGCAAAGGAAAACACCAGAGTACCAAGGTAATCTCTAACTAAACCCCCACAACCGGCCCCAAGATTATTAATAGCCCCATTAATATTAGAAGAAAATATCCTTTAAACCACGAGAAAGATATCCACTTGTACTTTTTACATGTCTTAGATACATTTTAAGCTACCTACATGCCTTATATAATCAAATGTATTATTATTTAAATAGCTTTTTCTATAACACCTAAAACCCTACGAATATGAAGCAATAGGATCATTCTATGAGAGACCAATAGATCATGTCACTCCAATTATTTTTTAACAATTTAATTCCCAAAATTTCTCTCTTTAAGCTCATTTCCTTATTTAAGATCTTCTCTCTCTTTTTCTGAGGTCTTCTAAGAACTTCAAGGTCATGGGAGTAAGGTTGAGTTGTCACCCACGAATAAATCTAAATTTAATATATATAAATATCATGATCAATCTTCTGTCAATAGCTTTATTAAACGACAAAAACAAAATAAATAAATAAAATTGGTAAAGGACCCCCTCCCTTCCAACATTTTTTGCTATTACATCTCAACATCATACTGTTATTCTTTCCAAAGAACCGTTCAACTTAGCTGTATGTTTGCCTAAGGATAACTCTCAATAATTTAAAAATAATACAAAACCACAGAGATAAGATTTCATTGGCCGTATGGATTCATGAGATTTAACGCTTCCAATCAGGAGATTTCAATCGTATAGTTTTTTGTAGTCAATTAAAAGAAATGACACACATTATTAGATAATTAGATGAACTGATAAGATCATGATTATAAAGTATTTTTATATAAAAAATTTGAGTGACTCTTAGAGTAGATTAAAGCCTAATTTGGGACGACTTTCATACTGCTTCTTAAAATAATTTTTTAGTATACAAATTAAAATTTTTATACTAAAAAGCTGTTTTAAGAAGCAACAAGAAAGCTGCCCCAAACGAAGCCTAAGGCTTCGTTTAGGATAACTTTCTAACAGCTTTCTAATGCAAAAATTTCAAGTTCAAGAAATATTTGTATTAAAAAACTGCTTTAAAAAGCAGTAAGCAAGCTATCTGAAATGAAGCTTAAACTTACGAGAGGTCAAATACAGCAGTGGTTAATTAGTTAGAGGGCTTTATCTTTTCGCTACTAATCTGAACTTTAATTAGATTTACAAAAGCCTTTTTTGCTTGCCGTATCTCTTTCACTTGTGGTTAATTACATACAATCAGATGATTTACACGGATGACATGCAGTACTATTTATTGTTTGTCATGGAGCTTAGTAAAAATAAGAGAGAAAAATCATATAAAGAATATTTATTTTGATATTTTCAACGTTTATTTGCGGAAAAAGCCATAAAATCAAATGGATAAGGGAGTCTTTTTTAACCCTAAAGAAAATATTAGCTTTCCTATTAAAATTTCTTAGAAGACATTTACATGTAAATTGGAAGCATGTTTATGTTTTTATTGGAGTTAGTATATGATCAAAGATACAAACATATAGATCATGGAAAATTAATATTTGTTAAAATTAACAAATTAGTTATACAATTTTGTCATTCTCTTTGGATGGTTTGAAAGATTCTACAACATGTATCATTCATGCATGTCTTCCAAATGCATGCATGATATAGTAAAATGATGTGGATGAAGTATTTAACATGCATGCTTATTCTCCACATGTTAGTAGAAGGTTTGATGTGCATACTAATATCATGAACACATGCTACATGCTAAGCTAGGTTTAGATAAGAGGTCGCTACTTGGAAGTTTTAGCATAAAAGTTGGGAGAAAAGTTATATAAGGATATGGTTTTGATATAAAAATATAAGTGTTTAGAATATGAAAGACATTGCTATAAATGAGAGGATGTTTAAATAATATATAGGACAACATAAGATTTTATATTGTTTTATAAAGTAAATTTAAATACCTATATATATAGTTTTCTTATCAAATATGTCTTTATTTTAGAATGATATCAATGCCATATTTTGTATTATTTTATTTTTAAATTATTCAACAATCTTAGAAGAGATTTCTTTACATAACACGTAAAAAATCATTGATACTGCTTGCACAATTAGATTGTAAAAATTTTTAGATAAAAAACAACTAAAAACAATATCGAAAAAGAATAAATAAATAAAGATTCCGCATCTATCCAAAATCCAAATTTATAGATATTCAATAAGACGAATCCAAAGAGATCGAAATCATATGAATCTAAGGGCTTGAGGTCTTGGGCCAACCATGACTCTTTCTAGACAACTTTTGTTATGAGGAGTCTAGATCAGTACTGACCTTGTGAATAGGTAATTTGATTTGCTTTTAATTTGCAAGGAATGATTTGGAGATTATTTTTTCTTTTTTCTTTTTAAACACATCATGTAATCACTTGATTTTTCATACCTATTAGGAGCGTACACAAGTGCTAAGATTATAACCTCCTCCTACAAGAAAATAGCTCATTTTCAATGGAAAAATCTTCCAAAAATAGTATAATTCCACTAAAAAATTGTGACAAGATTTACGACTCAGGTTAGGTATGATCACAAAATTCTGAATATCTAAACATCCCATGCCCTAACTTTCTATTTTGTTCTTTTGTTTGCTAAGACGGTTTGTATTGTGCATGCAACCTCCTACAACAACAAGCTTTTCATCTTTCGAGTACATATAATCTCACCTAAATTATTTCTCACTCTCTCGCTTCTTTTAATAGTTTTTAACCTCTAGATTGGCTCTTTAGCTCCTTTGAGACTACTGATTAGGCTAAATCAACTATTAGCCACCACCGTCGACCGCCGCAAAACTAATCCACTTTATTGTCAGGGAATATACGCCCTCTAGCTCCATAGCCGCTACTATGACCACCACAAGAAATTTCTTCATCTATTTTCAGATGTATATCATATTAATATTTCACTTGGTAAGAAAATTTTGGAGATGCTTCAAAAATTAAGATTGAAATAATTTGCAATACAATTAGTTATATGACGCATGATATGGTATATTTATAATAAATTTGTGATATAAGGATCTCAACTAATCAATTAATTCAATAGCTTATTTTTTTTAATGAAAGTAATTCATAATTCTTAAATTTAAAATTAAATTGAAAATAAAATTATAAAAATTATTTGAAATTTTTAAAAAGATATAAAAATCACCTAACAAATTGAATTATTTTCAAAATAGATTTCTATAGTATCTTCTTTTTTATTTAAGTTAAGAGAACTAAACTCACCAATTCCAAATTATGCATACGAAATAAAAACAACAAATGAGAGAGAGAGAGAGAGAGAGAGAGAGAGAGAGAGAGAGAGAGATTGAGAGAGAGAATATTGTAAACCCTTCACTGCGGCAAATAATTATCCCAACACATGCAGATATGATTATGTAGATAAGAAAGCTATATGTTAATTTCACGTTGAAAAATCTTTTGATAAAAAATAATGATGAATAATATAAATATATCCTATTACAAAATAAATTTTTATTTTGCATAATTTATATTATCTCTTGCATTGAATGGCAGGAGAGGAGACAAGTAAAATTGATGATTAAAAACTTATAATTAATTTCACTAATCTCCTGACATTCAATACAAAGGATAATATAAATTATACAAAATAAAAAAATAAATGAAAACAAATAAAATTTATTTTACAAGTTAATATGAGATATTTACATGAATCACCATAAATTTTTTCTTACTTAAAAGACACAAAAATCATGTACCTTTCAATTGACCATACAAAATAAAAAACAAAGAGTGATTTTGCAATTTAAGAAATTGTAAAAGTCAAATTTCACGGCAGTTTTTATAGTAATGCAAAATCTGAAAATGCGAAAGAAGCATACTCAATTGAAAAATTATGCAAATTTATAATTTCATCCGTAATCTCTATTTGTGTAAAAATTAATTATTAATTAGCTCAAATTCGACTCATTGACTTCAATAATTAAAATAAAATTGATGAAATTGAATGATATATATGTAATTCTTATATTACATATCAGTAAATCTTTTTCTTGAAGCTCAAATTAAGATTCTTGATTGCTGGACCCTAAGAGAATAGAGAAATTACAAAGAATGTGATTGAAAGAATTTGAAAATTATTTATGTAAAATTAGAGCTAGAGGTTCCATGTCAGTATGGATTTGAAATTCTTTAAAAAAATTTGAATGTTATCCATAAGAATTAATTTAATTTTAATTTTGTATTTGACTTATCATCAAAGTTCAACTTTATTAATGCAATTGGGATAGCTTTCTTATTCCTTTTTAAATCAATTTTTTAGTACAATTTTTTTTTATTTAAAAAATTTATATTAAAAAATTGCTTTAGAAAATAATAAAAAAATTATTCCAAATGAAGCCATAATGTCTATTGTATCTATTTAGTGTTAAACAAATATTTACAATTCACCCAAAGATTTAAGATTAATTAGTGAGGTGAAAAGAAATATAAGCGCTCCAAATTATATATGAAGCCCAATTTAATTAAGTATGGTGGCCTTTGGATATGGGCCTGATAAATTTGAATGAAATTCCTATATATATATATATATATATATATATATATATATATATAAAGAAAACTGTGCCAAATAAAACCTTAAACCTTTGGAAAATTGTAAACATCTTTGCTTTTGTTTTAGAATACATGGTGCTAAAATGGAGAACTTGGCCTTAGACTCTATTATCATATTCCTCTATGCCAACCAACGGAACTCTTGTTATATTTAGATTTTGTTTGAGGCAAAGTTCTAAAACAGCTTTTTAGTACTGATACGTCATCAAAATATTATCTTGATCGGGCACGAATCTCGAGGAAAAACTCAAGTTGGAAACTTCAAAATTTATTTCGGAGACCATTTAAACTCCGATTTCAGCAAACTTATAGTCGAACTGAGCGTCTCGGAAATACGAATCCAACGACACCAAATTCGACTCAATCCGAGCCCAAGTGAGTCCAAATCAAGTACCCGAAGTGCTGTTGGAAGCATCAAACAGCAATTTGAGTTACCAAACGGTCTCCGATTTTGACGAGCTTATACTCGAATCGAGCAGCTCGACGAGACGAATCCAACGAGTCCAAGATCGCAGAATTCTGATATCATTAAGACCTTCAAATGCTTGATAAACGGTTCATGATCAAGGGATTCAATATCGACCGTTCATCCGGATCACTCCTTATTTGCCCTTGATCCCTCACATATTTACGGGCTATGCCACTCCAGAAAAACTATAAATAGCCCCTCATTTCTCTTAAGAGAGGACCCCAAGCCAAGAAGAGAAGAAGAGAAGGAAGAGAAGAGAAGCCTAGGAGGGAATAACTCCTCCTCGACCACCGTCGGAACACCGCCGGAACTCCGCCGGAACACCGCCGGAACACCGCCGGAACACCACCAGGCGCCCGAGGGACGCCGAAGCCCTGCCCGACACGGGAGCAACGTCGGAATTCTGCCCGACGCTAGAATTCTACCCGACATCCGAGTGACGCCGGACTTCTTTCCAAGTGACGCCGGAATTCTGTCTGACGCCCGAGTGACGTCGGAACTCTGCTTGGCCTTGTAATTGATACTCATTGTAATCTGATCGTCCTGAAGTTAAAGGACGAGTCAGCCTCGTGTATTTCAAACAACACTAGTGGAACTTTTTCAACTGGGCGTGGCCCCGTGGTTTTTCCCTTTTTCAGGGCTTTCCACGTAAAAATCCTGGTGTGTGCTGGATATACGTACAAAGCTGAGACGGAAATATTAAACTCTATCGCCGCGTATATTTGAGTCCGCAACTGTTTGGCGCCGTCTGTGGGAATCTTATCCCACAACTTCAAGTATTGCTACGATGGTCAACAGGCGTAGCAGTCGCCCCATAGGAGCCTCCCGCTCTCACTCTCATCAATCCAGGAATCAGTCTATGAATCATAGACGCCCGATATCTGCCTCTTTATACCCCGGGGGGCAAAACGCACCTGGAGAAGGGACCTCGGGACCCTCCCTAGAAGAGAGAATTCAAAAGATGGAAGAATCTCAAAACAAGATCCTACAACTCTTGCGAGAGACTCGACAACCGACCCTAGCACCTCAGGAGGAGGTTCTTTTCCCTCGAGATCCACCACGTGTCGAAGCTGTTCAAATCGAACATCTTCAAGACGAGATTCCTCTTCCTCCACTCAGGAGGCGTTCGCAGTCGCATCAAGATAATGAACTGGCTGATACAGCAAGTTCTACCCATCCTTCGCACACAGGTCGGCAACCTCGTATTCCTTTGGACCTCCCCGAAGAGTTAGCCCGACCACACATTGCTGAGCTCCCTCGCTATGCCCTTCGCCACGAACTGCGACGATTGGTCCGAGAAGAGTTCCCTACAGGAGGCATAAGGCAACCCCTTCGTCAGTGGGACTTGCAGGAGTCGTCACCCTTGACAGAAGCTATTCTTCAACACGCTATTTCGGCAGGATTTAAACTACCAAGCATCGATTCCTACGACGGGACATCCGACCCGTACGAGCACATCGATCATTACAGAACCATCATGCATATCCAGCGAGCTTCGGATGCCCTCCTATGTCAGGTTTTTCCTACTACACTCAAAGGACAGGCGCGAACATGGTTCTATTCTCTTCCATCTGGAACGATCCCTTCATTCGTCAAATTGGCCAAAGCCTTCGTTGAACAGTTTGTAGCCAATCGAAGAATTGCTAAAGATTCTTCCCACCTCTCCGGGATTCGTCAAAACGAGGGAGAATAGTTAAAAGAGTACTTTCAGCGATTTTCCACCGAGGCACGACAGATTCCAGGACTAAACCCAGAATTGCTCCGAGGGGTCTTCCTTGGAGGCCTTCGTCCTGGTCCTTTCTATTCGGCACTTATGCGCGACACTGTTCATTCATATGCCGATCTGATCCATCGTGTGGAGGCACAGATATCTGCAGATGAGGCAATAAATGCTCATAGAAAACAGTTCGAGCAAACCACTAGGAAGCGCAAGGGAGCACCTGAGGTGGAAATTCCCTCATCACAATGGAAAAAGCAAGGGAATAGCAATCTACCTTCTAGGCCCCCATTACCACAACGAGAACCTCGGCAGGAGAAAGAGTACACTCCGCTCAACACATCTCGAGCAAATGTGTTAATGGCGATTCAAGATCAGGACAAAGTGAAATGGCCGCATCCTTTGAAGCCAAATACAGGAAATCAAGATCAGTACTGTCACTTTCATCGTAGTCGTGGCCACACTACTGAAGCATGTTGGCAACTTAAGGATGAGATTGAAAGACTTATCCGCCAGGGCTATCTTCGACAGTTTATTGGGAACCCACCTACCCGAGAAGAAGCTCGCCCCACTGGGGGGCAAAATCAACAACAACAAAGACAACCATTGAATAATATTCAAATGGTTGGTGAGATTGAGTAATGCTGCAACTTGAACCTTTGTGTTAGTAATACTACTTGTCATGTGTCACCATGTATCTCTTCTATGATCAGTAGGATGTCACTCTAATGTCCTTAGTATTTCTACCAAGTCAAATGATGTGGTTGTCCCTATATGTATCTCTTTTGTTGTACAAGGGAATTATTGTATTGTCTTACAGTAATATAATGTGTTGTTCGTCCAGTTTTGATATTGTCTCTTTCTTTAAAAAAGAATATAAATGACAATGAAAAACTACTGACAAATATAGTCTCTTTATCCTTGATTCGAGAAATACACAATCTTTATTGTGTCTCAATCACTGGATGATCAATCCCATGGGGATTCGATCTGACCTCTTCCACACAGGTTAACGTCGTCGAGCAAAGGCTCCGACATACAACCTCGGATAGGTCTCACATCCTTGGTGGATTCTCTCGACCTCTTCCATACAGGTTAACGTCGTCGAGCAAAGGCTCCGACATACAACCTCGGATAGGTCTCACATCCTTGGTGGATTCTCTCGACCTCTTCCATACAGGTTAACGTCGTCGAGCAAAGGCTCCGACATACAACCTCGGATAGGTCTCACATCCTTGGTGGATTCTCTCAACCTCTTCCATAAAGGTTAACGTCGTCGAGCAGGGCTCTGACATACAACCTCGAATAGGTCTCACATCCTTGGTGGATTCCCTCGACCACTCCTATACAAGTTAACGTCGTTGAGCAGGGCTTTGACATACAACCTCATATAGGTCAAATGTCATTGGATGATGTCTTGTATCCCAATCATTGGAAGATCATTCTTGGGGAGATTTAATCTAGCATCTTCCCTTAACGTCATCAAGCAAGGGCTTTGACTTACAGTCTCAGATATGTCAAGCATCCTAAAAGGATGTCTCTCACATTCGTTCAAACTAATAATACATCAAAAGCACAAAGCATGTCTTACAGATGCAATAACAATTCAGGTCCCTCTAGGGGACAAATCCTCAATTCATATACAATATCATTGGAGTTACATAAATTCAGATTCAAATATACATTTCTTCTCACCAGAAGTTGAAATCAAAAGGTACACTGGTGACACTCATGCAAGCTAGTATCATCCAGTAACAAGTAACTTTAACACAGTCAAATATCCTTGGTGGATTTAAGTGACTTCTCCCTTACTGCACGCAAGCATCTCCTACAACTGCTCCTTTAAAGAAAGGACATAACTGGATCATCATCAGACCTCCACTCAGTTGACAGTGTTAGTGTATTGCCAGAATATTGGCATGTCACACTACTTCGGCCTCTTGATTCAGTAATATCTAATGTTGGCACACTTCAGTATGGATGAATATTGCCTTAACACAATGTTACTGGACGCCGGCCATCATCTGCCCGTTGCTAGACCCTCGTCGAATTTCTACCCAACGTTGTATTTCTGCCAGTTGCGTGACTTGCCTCGGATATCTACCCGACGTTGTACTTATGCCCGTCGAGGGACTTTCATCGGACTTCTACCCGACGACGAGCTTCTTCCCGTTGCTGGGTCTCTGCCCGTCGCCGGACTTTCGTTGGAATTTTGCCCAATATTTTCGTCGGACTTCTGCCCGACACCGTACTTCCACTCGACGCAAGACTTCTGCCAATCGCGGGACTTTCGTCAGACTTCTGTCTGACACCGAACTTCCTCCCGTTGAAAGACTTCTGTCAGTCGCGTGACTTTCGTCGAACTTCTACCCGACGCCGGACTTATGCCCGTCGTCGGACCCTCGTCGGACTTCAACCCGACGCTGTAATTCTTCCCGACGTCGGACTTCTGCCCATCGCCGGATGTTTGTTGGGCTTCTACCCGACACCGAATTTCTACCCGTCATAGGACTTCTTCCCGCCGACGGATTTTCGTCGGAGTTCTACCCGACGCCGTACTTCTTCCCGACGCCTGACTTCCGACCATCTTCAGACTCCCTCCGACTAACATCTCACCCCCACATGAAGGAATGAAAAAGAAAAGAAATTTCTAACTCCTGTACAAGAGGAGGGGCGTTGTCTCAAGTAGGAAAAATCACCTACTGAATAACAACGGAATGCCTCAACTGTCAGAAAGCCAGAATGAGAGAAAAAAGAGGGAAAACCGCTAACTTCTGTGCAAAAGGAGGGGCGCCGAGTTAAGTAGGGAAAGTCACATACTCAAAAACGGCGGAAGGCCTCAAAATGCCAGAAACTAGAGGGGAGAAGAGAGGAATACTCTAACTTCTGCGCAAAGGGAGGGGCGCCGAGTCAAGTAGGAAAAATCACCTACTCAAAAATGGCGGAAGGCCTCAAAATACCAGAAACTAGAGGGGAGAAGAGAGGAATACTCTAACTTCTGCGCAAAGGGAGGGGCGCCGAGTGAAGTAGGGAAAATCACCTACTCAAAAACGGCGGAAAGCCTTAAAATGCCAAAAGCCAGAGGGAGAAAGGAAGAAGGGGCGAGTTTCTCCTAGGCCCTGGGGGTCTATTTATATTATTTTTGAGGGGGGAAGGATTCCAAAATTTTATTAAATTTTTTGAATTTTTTCAAATTTTTCGAAATTTTTTGGGATTTTTTCGGAATTTTTTGGGCCCCGCCACTTAAAAAAAAATAATATTTTTTTTAAATTATCCGCGCCCCGCTCGGTTCCGCGCGCGAATGCGCCGGTTGGCGCGGGCGCCTCCGCGGGCGGCGGCGGCCGGCCGGCCGGCCGGCCGGTTCGGCCGCCTACGCATTCCCGGGCTCCGATTTCGGGCCCGGACGGTCCAAATTCGGCATTTTTGGGGTCCCCGGACACGTTTTTCGACGTTCCGGACTCAATTTTGACACTTTCGGAGCTCAACGGGGCCTCTATGATCAAGTTCGAGCAAACATTTACTTTTTGGAACTCAAATTTTTGCGATTTTGCCAAAGTGAAAAGCCGACACATATATTTATTGACTCCTGGAGCTTTGACGTCCAAAAATAGGGGGGCAACTGATACGTCATCAAAAAATTATCTTGATCGGGCACGAATCTCGAGGAAAAACTCAAGTTGGAAACTTCAAAATTTATTTCGGAGACCATTTAAACTCCGATTTCAGCAAACTTATAGTCGAACTGAGCGTCTCGGAAATACGAATCCAACGACACCAAATTCGACTCAATCCGAGCCCAAGTGAGTCCAAATCAAGTACCCGAAGTGCTGTTGGAAGCATCAAACAGCAATTTGAGTTACCAAACGGTCTCCGATTTTGACGAGCTTATACTCGAATCGAGCGGCTTGACGAGACGAATCCAACAAGTCCAAGATCACAGAATTCTGATATCACTAAGACCTTCAAATGCTTGATAAATGGTTCATGATCAAGGGATTCAATATCGACCGTTCATCCGGATCACTCCTTATTTGCCCTTGATCCCTCACATATTTACGGGCTATGCCACTCCAGAAAAACTATAAATAGCCTCTCATTTCTCTTAAGAGAGGACCCCAAGCCAAGAAGAGAAGAAGAGAAGGAAGAGAAGAGAAGCCTAGGAGGGAATAACTCCTCCTCGACCACCGCCGGAACACCGCCGGAACTCCGCCGGAACACCACCGAAGCACCACCAGACGCCCGAGGGACGCCGGAGCCCTGCCCGACACGGGAGCAACGTCGGAATTCTGCCCGACGCTAGAATTCTACCCGACATCCGAGTGACGCCGGACTTCTTTCCAAGTGACGCCGGAATTCTGTCTGACGCCCGAGTGACGTCGGAACTCTGCTTGGCCTTGTAATTGATACTCATTGTAATCTGATCGTCCTGAAGTTAAAGGACGAGTCAGCCTCGTGTATTTCAAACAACACTAGTGGAACTTTTTCAACTGGGCGTGGCCCCGTGGTTTTTCCCTTTTTCAGGGCTTTCCACGTAAAAATCCTGGTGTTTCTTTCACTCTTCTGTTTGTGTGCTGGATATACGTACAACACTGAGACGGAAATATTAAACTCTATCGCCGCGTATATTTGAGTCCGCAACAAGTATAAAAAATTATAGTTCAAAAAATTTTTATACTAAAAAGCTACTTTAGAAAGTAGCAAGAAAGTTAACCCAAACAAAGGGAAAGCTTTCTTATAACTTTCTAAAGCAGTTTTTTAATAAAAAAAATTCTTGAATCAGAAATTTTTATAAAAAAAACCTGCTTTAAAAAATAGTAAGAAAATTGTGCAAAATTAAGGTTAAATAATATGCGGTAATAAACACAAGAAATTGGAATGTCACCTTGAATTTTTTCCAGTGAAATCTCATTATCTACTCGACAAGTTTTGTTAGTAATAAGGGTTTTTAAAGTCATCTTCCTATTAGCTAAGCATTCATTCCTATGATTATCTTATTGAAAAATATATTGTAGCTTTGAATGTGCGGCTAATTAAATTTATGGGATGGATAAACATGAACATCATCTCAATGCATTCGGGCTTTGATGAGCGACAAACATTGAGTGAGGCTGTAGACAAACCGGTTGAGGTCGGCCACTTAAAGTCGGCCGCATGAAGAGTGAATTCGGCCACTTGAAATATGAATTTGGCCGCTTATTACAACTTAAAGAGTAGCTCTAAAGCATGAGCTTTGTACCAGGCCCTAGCAATTACATTCTATAATCCTCCTGCTTCTTATATAGATGAAGTAAACACTTGCGCTATGAACCCACATATTAGTCATTAAAGTGGTTGTCATTCTTCCGTAGAATAATAACTCTAGATATGAGAACATGACTCTTTTAGTCAAAGGTCGATAATATTCTATATTCATCATTATTTTAGGGGTGTCAATTTCGGGTCACGGGTCGAATTCGGGGCGAATCCGGAACTGAACTGGAACTATTCGGGTCAACCCGAACCTGATCCAAACGGGTCGATTTTGCAGACCCGAACACGAATGGCTTCGGGTTCGGGTCAACCCGACCCGACCAGCGGACACGGAAGCAGTGGGAAGGTGGGATGCGGGAACGCGGGACGTGCTAGATAAGCAAGCCGGCAACTGGACGGCGGGACGCAGGATGCGTGGGCGAGCACTGGGGACGGTGGAACGCAGGATGCGCTGGCCTCGGGACGCGACGCGACACTGGCCTTGCGACGCGACACTGGACGATGCTCGAGTGGGCAGGCTGGGCAGCTCCGGTCAGGCGCGGTCAGCTCGTTTTAAACGGGTTTCCGGGTTGACCCGTCGGGTTTCTGGGTCAACCCTAACCCGAACCATTTTTTCAAATGGGTCGAATCCGGGAACCCTAACCCGACCCGTTTCGAAACCGGGTCGAGTCTAACCAGAAATTTTTGGGCCGGGTTCTAGTCGGGTTTTCATATTGTGTCAAATATTGACACCCCTGATTATGTTGATCCTATCGCGTTACAATTAGTGCATGAGTAGTGAGTGATCTTATGATTGATTACACTCTCCCATAGAGACCTTAGGCTTCGTTTAGTATAGAATTTTTATTATATTTTAGAAAACAGTAAGAAAGTTGTCTCAAACGAAATCTCAATAGCAATGCGGGAAAAAAAAAAGACTAAAATCAATCAAAATTTTTTGATGCTTTATAAGTACGTAATGTTAGTAGCAAGCTCAACTTGCCTGACTTAACAGCAAAGTTGATAGATTTACAGAGTTCTGTAATTCTAGAACGAATGTAGTAGATCATCAATCACAAAGGAGAACTCCTGAAGATAGTAATTCAATTTCTTAGATGAGAGAGGAGGACTCCTGAAAGTTTGAAGTCGAGTCATACATAGGACGACCAAGAAAAACTTGTAAAGATTGGAAGTAATTAATAGTACATTGATTGATAAAGTTTTGACATGCTCCAGTACACAAAATATAAAATCGATAGTGAAGGTAAATTGTATTCTTAAACGTGCAAGTATTCTATAAGATTAAGTTATGTCTGATGAAAAGATAAGCTAAGGTTTTATCAAAAGGTGGAGTTACATGCACCTCCTTATTATAAAAAGTTGATAAACTTATTTTAACAAGTGGGATAGAGCTTTAGTTTTGATGGTGAGATTGTCCAACCTACTCCACAGAGTTAGTGGCGAAGCTAAAAAATTTATTGAGAGGGGCCCTAATATTTTTTTGTTAAAATTTTCCCTTAATTTTTTGTGTCCGGGCTCGAGAATGGCGTAGATAGTTTAAAAAAAAAAATTCAATTATTATCAAAAAATGTATAATATTAAATAAAAGATAGTAAACTTATTTATAACCTCTATTCTTCATATTCTGAAAGAGTTAAATAATTATTTTATTATCAATAGAATCTAAAATTTTTTTCTCAATTTAAGCAATTAATAAATCATTCATCTATTGATTTCCAATCCTATTTCGCAGCCAATTTTTTATAATATTCATGGCAGAAAATGCTCTTTCAATGTCTGCTGTAGCAACAGGTAATACATATCAATGTCAGTTCAGTAGTCTAAAAATAACAGGATATATAATATCTTTCCAACTTTGGATCATTTTCTCAGTAAGGCTTCCTATATCTTTTAATGAAGAGAACAGATCATTAAATCATAAATCCATAATATAAGTATCTAATTGATTTTCAAGAATCGCCTGATCAAAAAGACTAAAATCAGTTGGATAAAATTGCGTCATTCTAATCAACTTGTTATTGTTGAATGCATAAAATTCATTATTAGGGTTCAAACAGGCAATATGCAAAAGCAGCTTGGTATGTACTTCTATAAAACGATTGTTTCAACTCTTAAAGCTACATATCAATCACTGTGTAGAAAATTTTAACTTGAACGTGATATAAATTTGTTATATCTTAAGTTCTACGGTGAGGCAGGCCACGAGTATTTGTCAAACCAAGTAGGATTAAAGTGTCTGTCTTCCATTTTGTATTTATTTTTCAAAAAATCATGATTGCGAGGTTGAAATGGCCCTCTTTGAAAATATTTTCTACAAACTTCATCTCGAATGTTAGGATTAAAGTCAGTAATAGGAATTTGTAGTCCTGGATCAAATGGAAGATTTTCTACACTTAGTTCCATATTTTTTGGTAAAAAAACGTCCACTCGAATGCGTTTTTCATTTTGCTCTTCAACCTTATTGCTATTCTCATCCATATTATTTGATGCTTTTAAATTCAAAGATCGCTTGAAATATCTTTCCATGATGTTCAAGCTCACACTCAAAGATGCCTTAAGAGTACATATCTACAGTTAATTCTCACAAAAAAAAGAGTATATATCTACAGTCTACTGTTATTCTATTAAGATATAAAATTAAGAATTCAAACAAGATATCACATTCAAACAACTCAACAAGAATAATGCTACTAGAGAAAACTATATTTTGCAGGCTACAACTCTACAAATGAAATAGAAAATACAGAACTAACATATACAGGCAAACATTACTAGATTTCTCGGAATTGAAATCAACCAAAAAAGAAAAAACTTTACCTGTCACCTCTCTGGGCCGAACGGCCGAAGACTCATGCAATGGTGCAGTCGTCGTCTTGAAAATGTGCGGAAGAGAACTCATCGGCATGCCTGATGTTGCCGGCAGCCTTCTGGGCCTCGCGAGAACGTCTGCTGTCAAGTGCACACATGAGGCGAGGGAGGAGGAGGCTGCGAAATGTTGGGATACGCGAAGAGGAGTCAGGTGCGAGGAAAAGCCCCTGAACCGGCTAAAACTTTTGTGGGGGGGGGGGGGGGGGGGGGGGCAAGTTTACATTAATGTGCTTCATGCTTATGCTTATGTTACATAATATAATTAAGTTATTAGACAAATATAAATAAATCATTAGATAATCACAATTATAATCATACTAAAAAAACTATATATCATAAATATTTAATAATTGAATTATATTAAGAGATAATTATAACATGTATAAAAATTAATCATAGCTTCTAATGCCCATTATTAAGGTTTCATTTGGGACAGCTTTGTAAAACGGTTTTTTCAATATAAAAATTTTTAAAACAAGAAGTTTTTATATTGAAAAGCTGCTTTAGAAAGCAGTAAGAAAGCTATCTCAAATGAAGTCTAAATAAAGTGATTTTAATCGATGATATCGCTATTAAGCTGCATGTAACTTGCATCCCTGATCAAGATTTTATTTTTACTTTTTAATTTTTGGTTCATCTATTTTACAAGTCAAGCAGATTAAATAAGTCTTTAACTTATGCTAGGTCAAGCATTCTTTCAATCAAAACAACCAGCAAGTAGGAAAATGTGGACTGTTTATGAAATTTACAAGGAAATTATAAGAAATTAGAGTAATTTCAACTTCTCTTTTTAAATGAGATGTAGAATATTTAGGTATTTTAGGAATTAGTTTAGTAGGTTAAATCCAGCAACATCATAACTTTGACTAATCAATGACAAGTTAGGTTCTTTTCAACAGTAGACATTATTTATGGCCGAGTAGTACTTCTTTAGGTAGAAAAATACCTTCACTATAGGCTTATTAACATCAAGGAACCATTTGACATCTTACCAGACCTCAAAAAGATATATGATGTTTAACTAAATCTTAATTGGTAAATAATAATTGCACTAAAAATATATAAGCAATTGAGATTTGAATGCTTTATTATTTCCATCACATAAATATATTTTGCAATTTCCTTTCTTTGTTGTATTATGAAAGATGACTTAAATCTTTTATATTATCTTATTTATGAAGATCCTTTATATATTTATATGGGTTGAAAATTTTATGATGATAGAAATTGAGGATTATGTCTTAAATTGTAAGTCCAACTCTTAAAAATAAAAGAGGTATATAAGTTACACGAATATTTTAGATTTGCATACATATTTTTTATGAAAATATATAGATAGATGAAAATTGTGAGGCTTTGCTAGACGGAATATACCCATTAATCTTTTGAGATTATAAAGATTTTGCCTTTTCACTTAATTGGAGAAGATTAAAATATAATAAAAAATCTCAATTGGAGATCGTCGCATGGGATGACAATACGAGCTCTTCATGTCAAGAAAGGATGGTTGGCGCTAGTCGATAATGTTGATGAATGATGATGACTGATATTTGATGTATGAGCTGGTTTTTGCTGTTCAATTGAGGAGTTAGGTGAAGTTATTCCATGGATGTTCTATGATGATGAAGGGGTGACAATTGATGTTGGGATTTGGTTGCTATTAGTCTTCGATCGACTACAAACATCATGTAATATTATTTAGTAAATTTTTTATATTGTAGTATATAGTCGTTCGTCAACAATAATGTAAAGGGGATGATGGACATTAATGGGCAATCAACTTCATTATTCTCCTTATAGGAACTGGGACTAGTAAACCATACATGAGGATGTCAAATGTCGGCAGCCAATAGATATTAGATGTCTATTATTGATTGGCATTAAACATTAGCAAATGTTGGATGTCAAGAAGTGATCAATTTGATTATTTTCCTTATAAAAATGGGTCTCTAGAGGCCTGGTAGGAAACTTTTGAATGTCAATGATTAATGATTGTTTGCAAATGAAAGGTGATGGCTGGTATTGATAATGAGATGTTAGTCAATAGACCTTAGTCAGTAAATGTCGGTCAATAAATGTCAATTCTCTAGAAAGTCCAGACAACAGTGGTCAGTGAATTTTGGTGGATCTGGAAGCTGGTGATGATTTGGTGGCTCTACATGCAGCTAATACTTTAAAATTCTCTATGATTCATGAAAAAAAAAAAAAAATTATGGCTTATTTGAATATTCCAAACAGGATAATCTAATCCGCATTTGAAAGTTTCATAAAACTATTTCATTCATATCAGTAGTAGATGCACCAGATCATGCCCTCAACTAATCGAAAAATGAATAGATGTTCTCTCCCTTGGTCAACGCGATCAACTGCGCAAACCATAGTATTGTCAATCAACCAACTAGATATTGGTGGCGGTGGTCTAACAGTGGTGTGATTCTACTCACCAACAAGGAATTCTCACATTGATGGAATAAAGATACCTCCTTGAAACTTTTTAGACCATGAATGCAACTAAGTTGATGGATTGAAAACCTAATAGTTGAATTATCTTGATCAAGACTTACAGCATAAGTTGTATTTCATTGTTGCCCAAAGATGATCACAATTGGAAACAATATGAGTATGGATTTGTTCATCTCAATGAAAGTGAACCAACTTTATTGGAGGTTCATTAACCAAATGCATGTAAGCCAAAAATAATTCTAAGAAGGTGTATGAATGAATCTTAAGGATAGAAGAAAATAGTGATGAAACACCATCATTTTTGTTGTGAAATATTCTCCTTCCTAAAGCCAAACTGTGTTAAGAAAACCTCATAATTTTGTCACTTATAGAGGTCATAATAGTTTTGCGAAGTTAAGATCTTCAAAATGTTCTAAAAAAATTACATAAAAATCGGAGAATTTCATCACAAATCTAGAGCAATGTTGAACTCCTGATAGTGAGACAAGTTTGATAATTGTTAGGACCTTTCCATTAAGTGATGAAGCAATGATATCCTTAAAGGCTTAAGATCTGTGCTTCAAGTAAGTCATGGAAGGATGGGGGTGAATTGGCCCCACTGAAACTAGGTCAAACAAGTTAGATTCAACTCAATTTAGCCACTTCCATGTCCAAACTTGCTCGACCCTTCGTCTTATAAGTGGCAATCCAAAGCTAGCAAGGGAATGTCTAATATTTTTGATTGGTGGAGATAGAAGTCTGTTGTTTGGGAATGAAGAACAATGTCCAACTCAAGGAATAAGATGTCATTTGATAGATATTAATTAATAAATGTAATTGATAAATGTCAAATAAATATAAATGTTGGATGATGTTGGTCAATCGATTCTTTGTGTTGGCAAATGAGCCCTGATTGGGCATTGATCTAATATTGACTTCAAGTGATGCTGGTTGACAAATGTTTGATGTTGTGGGTTGATATGCATTAATAAAGGGTGCTGATAAGTATTGAGAGATAATTAGCTCAGTCATCTTCTCATAGAAAGGTGGATCAAGGGACTTAGTCAAAAGTCTATAGTTAGCAAATGTCAGACTTCTTTTATTAACATATATCAAATATTAGCAAATGTCAAACATCGGGAGGCAGTCATCTTAATAGTTCTCCTTAACATGGGAGGTATAGGAATAGCAACAAGTGAATGTTAGTTATTGGTGGGCTTTGGAAATGATCTAGTTAGAGGAAAAAAATAATGATTGGGGTTGAGAGTAAGACATCAATCAGTATAAGTTAATCAACAAATATTGATTAGTAGACATTGATTGACTGTAAATATTGGTTGGCTAACGTCTAAAACATAGTGTAGGTTGTATTTTACTATCCCCTAAAGATAATGATGGATGTCATCAAGATTGGTTTGAATTTTTTTTAAATTTTGATGAGTGCAAATTAATTTTGTTGACGATTCATTATTGAGATGTCAGTCACAATAATTTTTAGAAATTTAAGATTGACAAAAAAATTGATGAATCACATTTTTAATGGTGAAAATTTTCTATTATGAGAGACTCATATGTTGTGAATGTTTCATAGTTATATTAGCTAGTAGAGGTGACAAAGGCTTTAAGAAATTTATATATTAAAATTTCCCCTAACTAACTGGATACAAATCAATGTTTTTTCATCTCAAACTAAGAGTAGATTTGAACTTCTCAAGACGACTTGAGTTTATCACAGGTTTAGGTTAGCCGACAAAGCAACAATATCAACACTGCCCTTCAAGGTTCTAAGAAAGCACCGCACATTGATCATGTGGAGAAAGGAGAGAGCCTGATTGTCCCCCTCTATGAATTAAGTTGAGCTAGTCTAATTCGGCTAATTCATGGCCCAAACCCGTTTGAATCATATGATATTTATATCATTGGATTCATGTCATCAAAATCATCCTATCAACCATAATTTGCTGGAGGAATCAAAGCTACTTTCATTTTTCAAAGAATTTTTAAAATTTTCATATTCAATGTTTAATAACTTTTATATCCGATTAAAATTGCATTATACTTAGTACTTTATCAAATTAATTTAATAAGCCATATCACACACACACAAAATACCACATAATAAAGCATTTACCTTCAAGCAAATACCCCCAAACTCTGTGATCCATATCAGTCTAACTTGAAAAAATCTTCAAATTGCCACATTTAAATTGTATATAATCTTGAGTTACAATCAAAATAAACTTGTACCCCCAAGACCAATCTTTCAACTAAATATAATAAAATTTAACTAGCCAGTTGCTTTCAGTTCTAAATTTTAAATATTTTATTTTATTTTATTCATTCAAGTGACTAAACAATAATAAATTTTTCCAACCAAATGAGGAGGTCCTTTGCAGTCTGTGCTGCAAAGGAAACCAAACTAGCTTATAGCTTATTTAAATAAAATGATTCTTCCATATTGCTTGCTGCTATAGCGTTCTCTCCTCTTAAATAATAGTGAAAATGATATAAATAAATAATGCCAAAGATGTCATCTTCTATCTTTGAAAGAAAATATGATTCAGAAAATCTTCTGTTTACTATAAATCAAAATGCAAGATATTTTCATATTAATTAAATGATGATTACTTTGGTAATGCATGCATCTTTGATTATATAATTTATTTTCATTTATTTTAGTTTATTATATTTGAAATAATGTTTATTATTTTATAAATAAAATATTTATTTTTAATTTCCTTATTTTTATATCTTATTTTCCTCGCTCCAATAAAGAGTTTAATATTCCTACATTATCTTTTAGGGCTATTTGATTTGAAGTAAAAGAGGTTAAAGCATTCGAAATATACAGCAGTTTTGAAAATATTAATGTTTAGTTTGAAGTAAAAAAAAATGCAGAGCAAAATTTTGAAGTATTTGAAAGTCGCCATTTAATTCAACTTTGATGCTTTTGAAAATTGTTATATTTTATTAATTTACAAATGCACTGTAAATTTTCTATCATTGTCACTATTGCTACCGCCTTCTACCATAATCACCGTCGGCCGTCCCCTGCCATTGCCCGCCACCAGCTCTTGCCCACCACTTGCTGCTAGTTGCCGTCCGCTGCTGCTGATGCTCGCGACATACAGACCGATTATACGGATAAAAAGTATATTATAAAGAGTATAAATAGTACACCACAACATGCTTTAATTATTTTTATTTACAGATAATTATTTCATCTAATAACAATTAGTTGAAATTATCATATTATATCATTTACAATAGAAATAACATATAATTATACGACAAGTTCTTACTTATAAAAATATTCATTATTATTTTTTAAAATAGTGATGTCCAAATCGAATCTTTTCATTAAATATTTTGTATTAAATCTTGAATTTGTTTTGAATGTTTGTTTTATTTTATTTTTTCTTGTCCTAATACATACTAATTTGTGGCCATCTCCTTAATCTTTTTTTATTTTAAATATTATATATTCAAATTTGAATTTGATTTGAATATTTATATATATTTTTTCTATAGTCTTATGCATACTACTTTGTGGACAGAATTATATATATAATAGATCAAACAAGTTTGACGGGACTTACTTTCTCATATGATTTGAACTTGCATTAAAGTAAACACACCAAATAATATTGCCTTCTACTAATCTATATTAACGTAGACATAGCCAATCAGATTGCTGATAAGCCTAATGACTTCTGAATTAGTTTATTTACGGATAGTACTTTTCTCTTAAACAAAGCAATTAGCTGTTGGGTCAAGAATTATCTCAAGTGCTATCCAAAGAGTATTATAGATTAGGATTGAGCAGAGAGAGAGAGAGAGAGAGAGCTTAGAGATTATTTTTTATTACAGAAGAACTATAGAAGACATGATTGATCTATTGGAGAAAGACTCAGGTTTGAGATGGTTTTTTTACTATTTTTTAAAGCAACTTCTTAGTACAAAAATTTATTGAACTCAATAAATTTTTGTGCTAAAAAGCTACTTTAGAAAGCATTAAGAAAGTCATCTCAAACGAAACCTCAATAGGTTAAATCAGGATACTGAAAATCAAGAGAGAGAAGCTCTGAAAAATGATAGAGACTTGATCAGAAAAATATATAGATGCATAGCCTCATGCCTGAATCAGATTATTGACCCCTTATTGATAGTAGGGGAAAAGATGAATGACACTATGGGCTACAGGAAATAATGAGAGAAGTCAACAAATATCTTAGTATAGTTGGTAAGCGATCTTGTCATTTGTTGCTAGGGATGAACTATGGGCGAGTTTCGAGGAGAAGATGGCGAGCAACCTAAAGCAAGTTCTTGCGAGATTCTCTAATTAGTGGATAAGTAAGGTTTTGTTTGGGACGGTTTTTTTATTGCTTCTTAAAGCAGCTTTTTAGTACAAAATTATAAAGTTGTTTTAAGAAACAGTTAAAAAATCATCTCAAATGAAGCCTAAGTAGCCATGATGATCGAGAATTAGCTTTTGTCAGATAAGAAACTTCAAGGGTACCTTAAGCGTATTGAATGTCTAAACACTAAGATCCAAGTTAGACATATTGATCTTGCTAGGCAACTTAATTGATAAGTGTGGAATGAGTTTTATATTTCTCAGAGGTTTACTCTGAACTATTCATTTTAATTCTGAGCAAAGATGTTTCTCATAAAAGCAAACTTCTAAAATTTCTTAAATTGCAGGCAAGTTTGAGATTACTTCTGAGAAAGAAGTTATGCTTGTGTTTTAGATTAGGCTAGTTATGTTTAGATATTATAAAATCTATTAATGTTTAAAATACAAAAGGATTTTTATGTGAGGGTCAGTGGATGCCATATCAAAAGGATGCTCTAAGGGCAAAGGATATTATTCTCTATGAATTAAGGAAGATAGGCTCAAGAGATAATGTAAAAAAGGCCAGCAAAATATAAAGATTTATAACTCCAAAACAAGTTGGAGGAAGATTCCTGATTTATACTCACCATTTCATGTGGTTGAACCTATATTGAAATAAACATGGCGAGGATAAAAGGACAAGCTTGATCAAGATCACATGGTTTTATCATCCTTAGTTATCATACTTCTAGTCTACTTGGCAAAAAATTTAGTTGAACCAAGCAAACCGAAGAATCATAGTTAACAACCATGGGTTGCTTTATTGGTGGGTGCCTCATAGACCATGTGAGTAAAGAATATAAGGTGGCCTAAATATAATATTGGAAGGACAAACTTGATCAAGATCGTATTGTTATGTAATCTCTGATCATCAAAACCCACCTTGTCTATATAGTCTAGTGTGACTTGATTTGAACTTATACCATAAATAGACTTATAAAATTATGATAGGATGTGAATCGGCCATATTCAACATCTATGCTTCAAGATGATAAGTTAACATTTTAGTCACCATATGTACTTAGACATATATAAGACAAATTCATTGATTTAAAAATCTGACCTAAATAGTGATCATGCATCATTTGTTAACTTCATTTTACAAATTAGGTTAATTTAAGTTTTCAGGCTTTAATAGATGGTAAATTTAATCTTATGATTTAGAATCACCACAAAATCACCTAAAGTCTTATATAATAGGAATATATTTATGCTTCGAGATGATGAGTTAAATACATAGTCACCATATGTACTTGTCACATCACAAAAAATTAAACCTTCCAAATTCATACATCCACGTTTCAAAATGTTGAGCTAAATTTTTAGTCATAATTGTTGCGTCCTAGAGTATTCGCGGCAGTAGAGAAATATAAAGCTTAATGTCTTAGCATTATACGAAGATCCAGCACACAATCAGATAAAAGAGAGGGTGTTGCATTCATTCGAGACACCAGAGTTTTTATGTGGAAACCCCTGAAAAGGGGAAAAACCACGGGGTCTGGCCCAGTTTGAATGAATCCACTATTATCTGCAGTCGATTACAAAGGAGGCCCTTCCTTAGGAGAAGGCCTTAGCTTGATGTCACAAATATACATCATATAGAGAGTATTACATGGTGGAAATTATAATAATCAACATAGACATATTTGTTCGGTCGGTAGGACCATAGTCGATAGACGATGGAGGTCAAAAAGACTGTAGTCGACAGGAGTTGGAGGTCAGAAAGATCGTAGTCTGATGACAGAGGTTGGGAGGACCTTAGTTAGTCAGGAGACGGAGGTTGGAAGGACCATAGTTGACAGACGTTGGAGGTCAGAAAGACCGTAGTCTGATGATAAAGGTGGGAGGACCTTAGTTGGTTTGGCGACGGAGGTCGGAAGGACCATAGTCGACTGGTGTTAGAGGTCAGAAAGACCGTAGTCTGATGATAGAGGTCGAGAGGATCTTAGTTGGTCGGGTGATGTAGGTCAAAAAGATCGTAGTCGACTGCGTTAGAGGTCAGAAATATCGTAGTATGATGACAGAGGTCGGGAGGACTTTAGTTGGTCGGGCGATAGAGGTCGAGAGGACTGTAGTCAACTGACGTTGGAGGTCAGAAAGACCATAAATAGGCCACTAAGATAGGAAAGTTTGTAGATGACCAGGTGTGAGTCCAATAGAAGTATGGGCATCATGTGGTAGTCCTGCAGAAGTTCAGGAGTTAGGTGGCGGTCCGGCAGAAGTTCGGGCCTCAGGTGGTGGCCCGACAGAAGATTGGACATCAGGTGGTGGTCTGGCAGAAGTTCAGTCCTCAGGTGGTGGTCCGACAGAAGTCTGAGCCTCAGGTGGTGGTCCGGCGAAAGTTTGGGCCTCAGGTGGTGGTCTGGCGGAAGTATGGGCCTCAGGTGATGGTCCGGCGGAAGTCCGGGCCTCAGGTGGTGGTTCAATAGAAGTTCAGGCCTCAGATGGTTGTCCGGTAAAAGTTCGGGCCTCAAGTGGTGGTCTGGTCAAAGTTCGGGCCTCAGCTAGTGGTCCGGTAGAAGTTCGAGCCTCAGATGGTAGTCTGGGAGAAGTCTGAACCTCAGGTAGTGGTTCGGCAGAAGACGGGGCATTGAGTGGTGGTCCGGCAGAAGTCCGGGCCTCAGGTGATGGTCGGGTAGAAGTCCGAGCCCCAGATGGTGGTCTGGTAGAAGTCCGGGCTTTAGGTGGTGGTCCGGCGGAAGTCGGAGCCTCAGGTGGTGGTTCGGCAGAAGTCCGTGCAGCGGTCAAGGAGGAGCAAGGGGGCAAGAGCGATCTCTGATTTCTCTCTTGCTCTCTGGCTTGGGGTTCCCCTTTCAAGAGAAAGGATGGGCCTATTTATAGATTTCCTAGCGTGGCATGGCCCATAAATAGGAGGAAAAGTAAGAGTAATTGCGGAGTGGTTTGAATGGACGAGCGAGGTTGAATCCCTTGATCGCAGACCATTTGCTAGACATTTGAATGTCTTAGTGATATCATAATTTTGCAATCTTGGGCTCGTTGGATTCATCTCGTCGAGCCGCTCAATTCGACTATAAGCATGTAGTGTTTGGAAACCGTTTGGTAATCCAAATTGTGTTTTGAACCTTCCAAAAGTGCTTCGGGCCCTTGATTAGGACTCATTCGAGCTCGGATTGAGTCGAATTTGGTATCGTTGGGTTTGTATTTTGGAGACGTTCAGTTCGACTATAAGTTTGCTGAAATCAGAGCTCGGATGGTTCTGATTTTAATTTTGGAAGTTTCCAACTTGATTTTGCCTTGAGATTCGTGCCCGATCAAGATAATTTTTTGATGCTGTATCAATATAAAGATAAATTCATTCATTTTGAAATATGATCAAAATAGTGATCATGCCATTTTTTATCATAATTTTAGAAATTAGGGTTGATTTTATTTTTCATGTTTTTATGGGGAACAAATTTAGTCATATGATCTACGTGTCATCACAAAATCACCCCAAGTGTTATCACTACAAGAAAGTCAGCTTTTTACGGCTGAATAATAATCGTCACAAATGTCGCCGGATTTTTTCCTATAAATTTTTTGATGTTTTTGTTGGCAGATTTGCGACATAAATTCCGCCAAAATTTTGCGGTTGCAAATCCACCACAAGTTGAGTTATAATATAAATAAATAAATAAAGCTTTTTAAACTCTGATATCTCCACGGCTAAGTGGAGATGGGCGATGATTTTTTACAAGTGGAGCACAGTTCGAATTTCGAGCAGGCCCATCAGGCTAGGGCTGCAAGCGAACTGAGCGTTCGACAAGCTACTCGAGGCTCGGCTCGATAAGAGCTCATTCATGATCGTTCAATTAGTTAGTTGAGCAAGCTTGAACACTTTCGTAAATACTCGATGTGTTAATAAACAAGCTTGAATAACAATGTGTTTGGCTCGATTAGGTTCGTGAACATGATCGTTTAAAGCTCATGAACATACTCAATATGAAGCTCGATAAGAAGCTCGATAAGAAACTCAATTAATGTTTGATATTTGACATCAAGTAAGCTTCATTTAAAAATATATTCATATTGATTAATGTTATTTTCATTTTACATAGACAATTGCTTTTATTATAAATGTGTTTGTTCATAAATATATTCATGAATGCGTTTGTTTGATTGTTTAAAAAAATTCATTAAATATGTTCACGAACATGCTCGATGTAATCGTTTGTTAGGAAGCTCGATAAAGCTCGTTTGTTAAGTTAATGAACATCTAAAAGTAAAGCTCGTTTATAGCTCGTTTGTTTAAAGCTCGATAAGCACTAAACGAACTGAACATGAATCGAACATGAACACTAATTAATTTAAATGAACCAAACATGAACACAAATAATAAAGCTCGAACAAACACGAACCAAACTTGAACAAGCTAATATTAAATGAACTCAAACATGAACACTCACATACTCGGCTCGGCTCGATTCGTTTGCAGCCCTACATCAGGCGAGAGATGGAACGGCCAGTGGGCAATTCGATCAGGCGTAGGCAACGGCCAACCCGATTGGCTCAACAGAATTTGTGATTTTTTTTGCTGAAATTCCACCTCAAATCTGCCTGAAATATTGGGGCTGATTTTTCCCGCTGCAAATAATTTTACGACGCCACTTTTTACGTCGGATTATATTCCGCCGCAAAAAATGTAACTTACATGTAGTGTATTTAGTATGAATATACATATAAGTGCATAAAAGTAGGTAGAATAGGTGCCAAAAGTGGGAACAATGCCTATCCTCTGGGAATACCATCATAAGTCTCTTGCAAAATAAATGTTAGTAGCGAACTTGTATCAACATCTCAATTTTGCATATCCAACATAGCACATCACAAACTAGTATTATTATATCAAAGCATCATATGGACCTCATACTATACTCAATCACCTTAATTGGCCAAAAAGAGCATAAAAGGGACTATTTGTCCATATGACCTTGCCTTTATATAAAGTAACACAAAGTGATCCGCTTAACCTCACTATTGAGTTGATTTTAGAACAAATTCTTTGATTCATCCATGAACCACTATAAGTAAATCCTAAAGGGTTTAGTGGATTGAACTAGTTGAGCTAAGCTTTGAATGGACTTGCCTTAGCACTTTGAATCACTTTATTCAATCAGGAGGTTATGAAGATGTCCTCTTTGGAAGTCAAGCCTCAGGTCCTTCTTGGGGAAGGAGGTGAAATTACAAGTATCCATATTTGATTTAATAGGATATTTGGTTTAGATTGATTTAATTAGCCATTAGTTTAAGTCCTAGATCTTTGATTCTAATGCTTTATTATGGATAATCAAATCTTTGATTAGGCAATCCTCCACATTTCCTATTGAAATTATGGACCATATGGATTCTCCCTATTAATGGATGGTTATTGCATAGAAAATTTGGTGACTAATATTTAGGATATTTATACACATTTAAAAAACAACATCCCCCTCATTTTTAATTAAATAAAAATAATAAAATAGATTTCTAAAATTTTCTAATGAGTAAATCTACCTAGGAAAATAAAATATTAAATTAAATTTTTAGAGAGTTAATATTAGGATATTAAACTAAATTTTTAATATATATATATATTAGAAATGGAAATTTGATCTGAGTTATTTCTTAAGATATTTTAACATATTTTAGCCAATTATTATCCCTTTTTAAAATTTATATAATTACTTTAAAAATATTTTAATAAATTAAAACCTTTAAATTATTTAATTAATCCATTTTAGGTTCCTTGATGTGTCACTTAACCTTAATATGGAGACTACATACATCAGCACCCTAAGATTTTGGAATATTAATATGATGCATCATAAAGTGGATTATGTTCATCCATTCAGTTATTTATAATACTTTAAATATAAATCCATAAAAATCATATATATATATATATATATATATATATATATATATATATATATATATATATATATATATATATATATATATATTAATCCTTAAATTATTAATGACATGAGTTAAAATCACCCTTGGTTATAAATTAAGCATTTTTCTTAAACCTTGATTGAAATAATAAACCTTAATTAGTTCACTAATTAGCCATGCTAAATTAGCACATAATAGATGTTGTTATAAGAATTATCTTATGCTTCCTAAGATTAAGGTGCAGTAATTAAGAACTACATTTTCTTAATTACCATTTGGTTATGTGATGTAATGATAGTATGTGGCATTATCTGGTTGTAATTATGTGCACTATGATAGAGATATTTTCTTATATGCTAAATGTTATGCCCAATGGCATAATTGATAGATAAAAAACTTGCTTAGCACATTTGATTAAATAAAGCAGTCGACGACTGCTAATTTTGATATTATATATTTTTAGAAAATATTATAGATTTAGGCTTCGTTTGGGACGGCTTTCTTACTGCTTTCTAAAGCAACTTTTTAGTACAAAAATTTTTTGAACTAAATTTTTTTATACTAAAGAGTTGTTTTATAAAGCAGCAAAAAAGTTATCCCAAACGAAGTCTTAGTTGACTATGACTTCGCTTGGGAATTACTTTTTTCCTATTTTCTAAAGCAATTTTTTAATACAAAAATTTTCTTAAACTAGAAAATTTTATACTAAAAAACTGTTTTAAAAAATAATAAAAAAAGTTGTCACAAACGAAGAATAGACCTTTACATGGATATTTGTAATTTGCTTACATTTGAATATTTGATTGATTAAAATAAAATTTCTTTAATTTGCGCTTTATATTTCATTTTTGTGATGTGATTAGCTTATAATTGCAAAATTTTCTTAGCAATATTGCTTTATCCATCAGAAAATCCATCGTAAAGATGATTTGCCATAGATTTCACATTGATTTCCAGTGGATTTTGGCACAGCAAATGAGTAGAATTCTCTTAGTGATGAAGCAAGAGTACCTGACATAGTCATTCATGGTCATGTTGGGAATGGGTGTGCTTCCAACACGCCGTGTGACACGTATATGACATGTTTAAAATCACATCTGAGATTTGTTTTTTTCTAAAATTAGAGTCTTTGATGCCCTAACATGCATAGGACATGCTTGGGACATGTTCTGAGTAACTTAAATCGATTATTTTAACTCTAATCCTACTCATTTTCAACTCTTTTCTTCTAATGGTATCATGTTAAGCCTTGGCAAGCTATATTCGCCATTTAGCTCATCTCTAATTTGTTTAAGGGTGAAAACAGCCTCCTTTTTAAGGGGTAGAAGATATGTTAGGAAATGCATAATGTTAGAGAAAAATTGAAAAAGAATTGTTTTTCTTAGAATTTTGAAAAAATGTGTTTATTGAGGTAGGGGAGTCAATGATTGGCCTTACCCGTCAACTTGACCCGAACCCGACCAGAAAAATTCAGATTCGGGTTGACCCGTTTAATAAGTTGGCCAGGTTTGAATTGGGTTTTTTGACCTGTTTATTAAACAGGTAATGTTCGGGTTGACCCACGAATTCATTTTTTACTCGAAGATAACCTGTTTAATTTTTTTTTCTTTATTTTTTTACATGTGGATATAATCTTATTTTTTTTAATCAAATATCCTAAATTTTATAATTAATAAGTTATAAGAAAATTTAACCAAAACGGGTTGACGGGTCAGGTTTGAGTCATTCGGGTTGGTATTTTTGACATATTTTTAAACGGGTTGGGTCCGAGTTGACTGGATTTAAGCTAAGTCAATTTTGAGTCGGATCCAAACTCGACCCGTCAATCTTTTTTGACACCCTTATATTGAGGGGACAAAAAAATTATAATGTTCATTTTACTAAGCGAAAAAAAAAGAGTTGCCAACTGCCTACCCTAAGCTCTTTTTAGGCCTAACTCTATTTTTATTTGATTAAAATAATTAAAATACTCATTCTACTCAATCTCCTCTAAGCCATACTCCTTGATTGAGTCTGGTGCTCCTTCCGGATTTCACATACCACAAAGTCTTTCCATCCTCACTGTTATCATCCTTAGACATTTTCTTTCTCAATAACTAGGGGTGTCAATTTCGGGTCACGGGTCAGGTTCGGGTTGAACCCGAAACTGACTCGGCACTATTCGGGTCAACCCGAACCCGACCCGTTTTAACAGGTCGGTCTTCCGGACCCGAACCGGACCCGCTTCAGGTCCGGGTCAACCCGACCCGACCCGAATGACCTGGTGCCAACAAAAAACTGCTAGTTTTCGGGTCCAAAAATGGGTCAATCTCTACTTTTCGGGTCAGAAACGGGTCAATCTCGGGTTGCCGGGTCAAAAAATGGGTTTTCGGGTCAAAATGGGTCAATTTCGGGTCAACAGGTCAACCCGATCCCGACCCAATTTTTTAAACGGGTCAAATTGTTGAACCCGACCCGTTTCGGGTTCGGATCGGATTTTCGGGTCGGGTCCAATATTCACACCACTATCAATAACTCTTTTATTCCCAGGTGTTACACTAATCCTAATTATAGATCTATGATGTTCCTTTGCAATTCTCCTCAATATAGAGATTCTTTTATTTTAAATTTGCATAAACTCTTCATGTTTTCTTAAAAACATATATATAACACTCAAAATTTTAAAGCACATAAAAATATCATTAATATTAATTTATTCAAAGCAAAACATATATTTTCATAAACATTAAAATGATATTTAATCAAATATAAAAGTTTAAATATTAGATATATAAATACATAAATATTTTGTGATATATATGCAAATTTTAAATTACTAAATCATAAAATTAGGGTTGTCAAAATCAGGTCATGGGTCGGGTTCGGGTCGAATCTGGAACTGACCCGACACTAGTTGACACAACCCGAACTCTACCCGTTTTTACAAACGGGTCAGGTATTTAGACCCGGACCAGAATCGTGCGGGTTGTCGGGTTGACCTGACGCGAAATTTGAAAGTGTTATAGGGCATTAGTTGAAAATAAATTTGAAAATTCGATGAAACCATTTTCATACTTACTTTTCCTCAAAGAAAAGTTCTAATTTTTTTTTTTCGCTTCAAATACGACCAAAAAATTCTGGATTAGGGTAAACCTGTTTGACACTTTCGTTCTATTGCCAGCTTCTTAGGTCTTTAATATCACATTTCTTTTCCAAATATTTTGTTCTTTTAAGCAAGCCTTTTTTTTTTTTTTTTCATTTTTGTTTAGATCCAATAGCCATTAAAAAAAATTATCACCTAACAATTTTTTGGCATTCTTGATCTGTACAAAGCAAAATACATTTAAAATAACAATGCATTTTGTTTGTTAAATATTAAAAGACTTACTTATCTGTAGCTATTATTGATATTTGCCTCTCCATTTGTTAATTAGCTGCGCGCCAGAACAAACGTTAAACAGCTCATCCTATTATCATTTTGAGGGTCGTCCTGACATTAAAAATATTTTAAAATAATAGTATGAATAACATCAGATGTATTTGTCGATAATTTTGATAAATTTTGTCTGATTTGAACTTTAGGGGCTATTTGGTTTTAAGTAAAGTGAATGGAAAGTACTTTAAATGTAAGAGTTTTGAGAATATTGATATTTAATTTGAAGTAAAATAAATATAAGATTTTGACTTATTTGAAATGCACCCCTTGGACAAATTTAGTGTATTCAAAATCTATAGATTTGAACGATTTCTAAATATATTCTAAATTCATCATCATTGTCTCCACCTTTGACTCTAGCCGTTGCATGACATCAGCCACGTCGTCTCCTTTGGCCCCCGCCACTTCCCGACCCCAACAACCACAGACTACTACAGCCAATGCCACCGCCCTTCATCGTCGGCCGTCACCATCGTCCGCCACCACTGATGGCCAGCAACCATCATCATCTTTAAACTTTACACTACGCTCATTTTACTTCGAGTCAAACCAAGAAAAAATTAATCACCTTCATTTATTTTACACTTATCTAAATAACTCAAAAGCATTTCAAATATATTGCTTTTATTTTAGATTCTATTCCTTTTTTAACCAACCAAAAAGCCCTTTGATTAATTATTATGAACAAATATTATTAAAACTATAACAAATTAAAATTAGCATTATCTCCTATATATAAAGTAGAGTTTTTTTTTTCCAATAAAAACATTTTTATTATTATAGAAATTAGATAAACGAATGAACTACCAAATTCTTAAGTTTAATAATTATCTTAATTAAACATGTTTGTAATCAAATTTAATTTTTATTAAAGTAATTTTGTTCTTAATTAATTGTCATAATGAATTTTCAATTATGAGAAATCGATGATTAATAATTAATGAACACATGCATAATTGTCATAATGAATTTTTATTAAAGTAATAGTGATTCAACTTAATTATCTTAATAAAAACATTGCTAATACTTAATTATTCTAACCAATAATTAAATATTTATTTTAGATTAAGTGTATGTTTATAAATTATTTGATATTTATCATAGTTGAGCTAGGGTTTTTGCTAACTTAGCCTAAGTCAAGGCTAAGAGTGCTTAGAATAAATGGGGTGTTTAGGTTGCAAGATAAACCAAGGACAAGAAACACTTCATTTGGAGCTTGAATACCCCTATTGTAGTCCACTGTAGCTAGTCTAAATTATTAGTAGTCAACTTTGCTAAAGTTATTTATGAATATCCTTATTGAGACTTCGTTTGGGACGACTTTTTTGCTGCTTCTGAAAGCAGCTTTCTAGTATAAAATTTTTAATTTTTGTACTAAAAAACTATTTTAAGAAGCAATAAAAAAGTCATCTCAAACGAAGCCTGAGTTCTCCTAATAAGAATCTCAAGCATGTGCTATTGAAAATCCCTATGAAGTGGATTACTGATTTGGATGATTAGTTGAGTTCTTCGAGAAGAATAGTCGGGTAAAGAAGGTGATTTATGGAGTCCCTTGAGCAATTTCAATGCTCGAGTTTTGAGGTACAATTATGATTTGTTGGTTTAGGCAACTTGTTGAACCTTAGTCATAAGCGAATAAGGGCAATAGGCGACTAAAGAGCTTGGTCCCATTAATTTTATTTCATTATTCACAATAAATGGTATAAGAATTGATGAAATAGCTTTGGTCAAGTAGTTCATGTATTTTGTGGCTCCCATAGGTGTTTGTGTTCATTACAAAGTTTAACAAGATCTAAATATTGCAGTTACATGAATTTTGTAGTTCTTATGGGTTATGATCGCCCTTTTATTATAGTTGAGCTCGATTGATTCTCACATGATACCTGCAATATTTGTTTGTAGGGGTGTCAATTCGGGTCAACGGGTCGGGTTCAGGTTGAACTCTAATTGACTTGGCCGTAAACAGGTTGACACTAACTCGACCCAGTTTTGCAAACGGGTCAGGATTGTCAACCCAGACCTGACCCAAGCCGACTTGCGAGTACTAGAAATCACTGGAGCCATCTGTGGCAGGACGGACGGCGGCTTCTGCGCTACTGGACAGTTGCACTCAGCAGCGTGGGCAGGATGACGACACTCGGCAACGCGAGTGATGCGACGACTCACGATGATGAACCGAGCGACGTGACGACTCGCGCTAACGCTTTATCGGTTATAAACGGGTCAATCTGGGTTAGTTTTCGGGTCAACCCAAACCCTAAATTTTTCAGGTCGTGTTCAAATCGGATTTCGGATCGTGTCAGATTTTGACACCCCTACTTGTTTGAATGGCTTTTGGTGCATAATACCTTAAGATGTTGTATTATTTTTTATTTGAGAGTGGTGATGGTCAATGTAGAGAACACTAACAAAAATAAAAACGATTTTTTGAGAGCTTTACCAATGGTTTTAACTGCTACATAAATTCGATGTTAGTAATTAATATTTTTTTACTAAAAAGCTGCTTAAAAAGCAGTAAAAAAGCCGTCACAAACGAAGCCTTAATTTCAAATAACTTTTTGTTCGAAGAAAATCATGTCCATACAAATAATAGTAAAAATAAAAAATAAATGCAACATAGTTTGTAATTATGTGATTTGAAACCTTATTTCTCTATTCATTATATCTTTCTCCTTGACTCACAAATTTCCACCATATTCAATCCTTGCTTCTATGAAAATCCTCATAACTCATCTTAAAATAATATTGTCACCCCTCTCAAATGGCATCGACTCTTAAGTCTTCAATGATTTTCTTTTCATTTAAAATATAGCTATGTTATTTTAATTATATGCTCTCGAGGAAGAGCAATAGTTCACAAGTGAGATCGTCGATCTTCATGAATTTAAATAATTTATGTTTTTTTATAGTCAGAAATTTACCTAACAAGAAAAAAAATACTACCATTATGAAAGGATTATGACCTAATAGTTAAAAAAACAACATCTTAAAAAAAACCTAATTTTAATTTCTATTTTTATTAAACTTCTTCTATATTTATGCTTGATATATCACCAAAAAATTATCTTGATCGGGCACGAATCTCGAGGAAAAACACAAGTTGAAAACTTCAAAAATTAATTCGGGGACCATTTAAACTCTGATTTCAGCAAGCTTATAGTAGAACTGAGCGTCTCGGAAATACGAACCCAACGACACCAAATTCGACTCAATCCGAGCCCAAATGAGTCCAAATCAAGTACCCAAAGCGCTGTTGGAAGCATCGAACAGCAATTTGAGTTACCAAACGGTCTCCGATTTTGACGAGCTTATTGTCGAATCGAGCGGCTCGACGAGACGAATCCAACGAGCCCAAGATCGCATAATTCTGATACCATTAAGACCTTAAAATGCTCAATAAACGGTTCACGATCAAGGGATTCAATATCAGCCGTTCATCCGGATCACTCCTTATTTGCCCCTGATCCCTCATCTATTTACGGGCTATGCCACTCCAGAAAAACTATAAATAGCCCCTCATTTCTCTTAAGAGGGGACCCAAGCCAAGAAGAGAAAATGAGAAGGAAGAGAAGAAGAAGAGAAGAGAAGTCTAGGAGGGAACAGCTCCTCCTCGACCACCGCCGGAACTCCGCCGGAACTCCGCTGGAACACCACCGAAGCACCACCGGGCGCCCGAGGGACGCCGGAGCTCTGCCCGACACGGGAGCAACATCGGAATTCTGCCCGACGCCAGAATTCTACCCGACGCCCGAGTGACGCCGGACTTCTTTCCAAGTGACGCCGGAATTCTGCTCGACACCCGAGTGACGCCGGAACTCTGCTTGGCCTTGTAACTGATACTCATTGTAATCTGATCGTCCTGAATTTAAAGGACGAATCAGCCTCGTCTATTTCAAACAACACTAGTGAAACTCTTTCAACTGGGCGTGGCCCCGTGGTTTTTTCCCTTTCCAGGGTTTTCCATGTAAAAATTCTGGTGTTACTATCTCAATTCTATTTGTGTGCTGGATATACGTACAACGCTGAGACGGAAAATTAAAATCTATCGCCGCGTATATTTGAGTCCGCAACAATTCTTTTATGTTTTATGTTCTAATCATAATATCTACATTTTTTTTTCTTACACAGGTCCGTCGTAAGGCCGATGGCTATTTTTGAGGATTCGTTACGTAGATGAAATTCTGGCGGTACTTAGCTTACTAATAAGGGATGCTTGGCGTAGCACACTCTGACCTCTGTTCGTCATATTTTGATTCATAGTATTTGTTTGTCACAAGCTTCATCATTATAAGTTCATGATTTCTGCGTACTTAATATACATATATATAACATAATGCTACACTCTTTTAATAGAATTAAAAAAAAAAAACATTTCCAATCTAGAAACTTCAACTAGTCAGGAGTGTCAATATTTGGCACGACCTAAACCGACCAAAAAATTCTGATTTATGGTCAACTCATTTGTCAAACGGGTCGGGTTCGGGTTCAACAAACCGACCCGTTTCAAAAATTGAGTCGGGTTCGGGTTCAACAAACCGACCCGTTTCAAAAATTGAGTCGGGTTCGAGTTGACTGGGAAATTCGAGAATAATCCGGAATTGACCCGACCCGACCCTAACTCCCGCTGTAAACAAAATCCTGCTTCCTGCAGTGACGTAATCACGAGTCAACCTAGCCTCGCCGTCCGTCTCTCCCGCGGCCCCTCCATCCTGCTGTTGGCGCTCGGTCTAAAGTCAGAACCCTAGGTTAGCTCCGCACTGCGCCAAGCACGTATTTGTAACCCTTAAAAATAGTTCTTATTATTATAAACGTTAAGAAAATTTTTTTTTTTTCGCAAAAACATAATTTTCATTTAAAAAATAAAAAATAATGAGAAAAATAGAGCCAAGCACGTATTTGTTTTCAGAAGCCGGCCTTTGCTTCGTTGAAAGGGAATCAACCAAGCATTATTTGTCAAATCCTGAATAGAAAATCTTCACGAATCTTTCATTAGTCTCCTTTCTTGAAGGAGCTTTCGCCGCTGATCTTCTCCGATTAGACCAAATAAAAAAATTGTGTTGCGTCAACACAGATTTAATAGTTTTATATTTGCATTGCAATTAGTGCTGTTTGTAGTATCTAAGAATTGCACAAATCTCAGCGTAAACTAAAGAACTGTAAAGCCTGTCTTAATACGAATCTTATCATGACATTTTAAAGCAATTATTTTTCATTTATTTATAATGGTCCAAAGTTAAAAATAACACTTTCATAGGAAAATTGAGTCTCCCGTAAGAAAACTTCATGAATATGAGGCTTTATTTGAGACAGTTTTTGTCATTATTTTTTTATTATTTATAACAAAAATTTTTACTAAAAAAAATTATTATGAAAAGCAGTAAAAAAGCTGTCACAAACGAAGCCTAAATACTTAGCTCAACCATAGCACAATTAAATTAGTTATTTGTAAGGGTGTAAATGAGTCAAGCTCGATTCACCCTTAGCTCAAGTTTGAGCTTGATTTTAATCATGCTCAAATTATGAGTTTGATTAGGCTTGTGAATCCACTCATTTATTATAAAATGAAGAAAATCATTATATAAATTATTATTATAATAACATGATAAAAAAAAAGAAATAACAGGAGATCACTTGAAACAGGGAAAAGAAATATTTTTTAAATAGTTTTAGTAATTTTATACTAAACTAATATATATATATATACATATAGTATTTTTAATATTAATTTTTCTTTAATGAGCTAGTTCACGAGCTAATGAGTCGAGTTAAGACTAACTCAAACATAGCTTGTTAGCTCATCAAACTCCATAAGGGCGGACCTAGCTTGCCTGCCCTCAAAATTTTAATAATTTAATTTTAGTAATGATATTTTAGGCAATTCATCCCCCCCACCAGCAACCCTATTTGCTCAAAGAAGAAAAAAATAAGATCGTAGGCCCGCAGCTATCGTTTTCGTTCGAACGAGGACTGGCGGAGAGTTGCAACCCGTGAGTCTTACTTGGTCCTTCCCACCTAGTGCCTGCAATCGTGCCCGAGGCCCAATAGCCAGCTCCAACGTAGGGAAAAAGAAGGATAGGGTGTATCCTCTGGTTTACATACTTATTATTTTAGCATTAATTTTATGAGTTTCTACTGCTATAGTGGAGATAGTATTTTCTGCATTAAGAACTGTCAAATATCAATTGTGTAATATGATAGATGATGATTGGCTCAACAACTATCTAGTGTCTTATATTGAAAAAGATGTGTTCAATTTGATTCACAATTAAATTATAATGCAATATTATCAAAAAATATAAAATAGATTGATAAGATTGTAATCCTTTTTGGCTTTTTCAATTTATCAATCATAATCAAATACAAAATTTTACTTTGAATTATACATTCATTTTACTTTTAAAATTATTAGTCAATTTATATGAAAATTTTGTCCATCCTTAAATTTGAGGTCTGTTCCACCCTGCTGCTTGATTCAAAAACTACTTATCAGATCTAGCTCAAGTCTACTCAAGAATTATTTCTTTTCATTTAGGCCACTGGTCTGATATCATCATCCACTCGAATCCTAAATCATTTTTAACTCAATATTATTTTTATACACTATTTTTTAATCGTTAATCAAGTGTATATTTTATATTAATCAAGATTATTTTTTTATGTTAATCAATATTATTAGTTATTTTATTAAAAATATATTTCGAAAAATCATTTTAAGTAAAAGGATATTGACTTAATTTTCAATCGCTTGAAATTTGACTGATTATTAAAACGAGATTTTAATTTTAAACATCATTATCACCCTAACCATCAATCAAAAGATTTTTTTAAAATTTGATTAATTTTTTTATTTAATCCATCTTTTTTTGGCCCACCAAAATTTTATAGAAAAAAAATCGTATCACGATATCGTGATTTATTTTATATCATGATATGATTTTTTATTTTGACACATAATTTTCATTTTATATTTTAGTGTTATTTTTTGATGCAATTATATTATTAGACAATATAATTAAACCCTAAAGAATACAGTCAACTTCTTGAATATTTAAAATATTTTTTCTACAATATTATACCTATGAATATCTATTAATTTAACTATATGATATAATACTTTAGATATATTAGTCTAATAATTTAAATATAGTGAAGGATATCACATAATATATAGAAATAAGAATATATGTTAAAAAAAAAAAAAATCGCCCCATCATGTGATCCAAAATTTTTTAACGTAGCACTCAAAATTTTCTCATTTACATATTTAAAACATGAAATTCATTATTTATATAATTTACCACCTTCATAATTATGCTAATCGAGCTTAGTTGTAATCAGTACATTGCCCTGGCGAGATCTGTAACTACTTGTTTATACATTGTGAACGGACGGCATAGGTTGAAGGTAACATGCAAAGCTGGCTACAGTGCCGAATGGGCAATGTACGGGTCAGGATTGTCAACCCGAGCCCGACCCCGTGCTGGTTACCGAGTTGACCTGAGCCGACTTGCGAGGGCTAGAAATCACTGAAGTCATCTGTGGTAGGACAGACAGCGGCTTCTGCGCTACTGGACGGTGGCACTCAGCAATCGGCACCGCGGGCGAGACGACGACACTCGGCACCGCGAGTGACGTGAAGACTCACAATGATGAACCGAGTGAAAATGAAGACTCGCGCTAACGCTTTATCGGTTATAAACGGGTCAATCCGGGTTAATTTTGAGTTTTCAGGTCAACCTGAACTTTAAATTTTTCGGATTGATTTTCAGGTCGTGTCAATTTTTGACACCCCTACTTGTGTGAATTTTTTTTTTAATCTACTAATTAGCCAACTTGCTTTTAGAGAACTCGTGGCTATAAATAGATTGTGGGCATGAGTGGAAACGATGCATAAGTAATAAACACTGAGAAATGTTAGTGGCCATGAATGAAATGATGGAGCGCGAAATTTTCGGCTTCAGCTCCACCAATTCTATCCCCATCAACGCCGATCTTGTCTGGAGAGACTGGTCACCGGGTATAAATTGGGACGATTTCACAGGCGCCGACAACTTCCACGGCCAAATTGAGTCCATGATGCCTGCCGCCGTCGACCTCCTTGATTGGTACACATGCGTCAGCCCAACGAGCACCAACTGCCCCGGCTCACCGGCAGAGAACCTTATACCTTCCTCCGACGACACCGCCACCGTTCGCCTCGTCCACCTCCTCAAGGCTGCGGCTGAATCCCTTACCGGGGACCTCAAAAACCCTTTTCTCACGGAAGCGATATTGGCTCGGCTCAAAGAACTGCTTGCTCGCAGCGCCTCAACTAGTATGGAACGCATCGCGGCACATTTCACCAACGCGCTTCACTCTCTCCTCGACGCCGCCGGTGACATCGAGGAGCCGCTGCATCAGCCTTGCGAATTTCTGGGAGCTTTCCTACTCATGCAAGACATGTCGCCCTGTATCAAATTCGGTCATTTTACCGCGAATCAAGCGATTCTTGAGTCCGTCGCCGGAGAGCGGCGGGTGCACATAGTTGACTTTGATATCGCGGAAGGCGTGCAGTGGGCGTCGCTGATGCAAGCGTTGGTGTCGATCAACAACGGCTCGCTGCCGCCGCATCTTAAAATCACCGCGGTTGAGCGTTACCGGAGGTCCGTTCAGGAAACCGGCCGGAGGCTAGCAGCCTTCGCGGCGTCTGTCGGGCTGCCGTTCTCCTTCGGGCAGTGCCGGGCGGATTACGACGGGCAGTTCCGTCCTGCGGGGATTAAAGTGGTGAGAGGGGAAGCTTTGGTGTTCAACTGCATCCTCCAGCCGGGCTCCGCCGCAGGATCTTCTTCTTTCATCTCCGGCGCTGCCGCGCTCGGGGCTCGTGTGGTGACGATTGTCGACGAGGAGAGCGAGGGAGTTGGGTTTGAGGGGAGGTTTATGGAGGAGATGATGAGGTATTCGGCGATCTGGGATGCGCTTGATGCTGGGTTTGAGAAACAGGGGAGGGAGAGGGAAATGGTAGAGAGAGTATTTTTGGGGCCGAGGATCGCCAGAGCGGTGGAGAGGGCGTATAAGGGGATAGAGGCGTGGGAGAACTTGGGAAAGCGGCTGGAGGCGGCGGAGTTTAGAAGGATGGGATTAAGCTTCTTCAACATTTGTCAAGCTCGTTTGTTGCTCTGCCTCTTCAGTGAGGGATACCAAATTGAAGAGGAGGGGACGAATAAACTCGTCTTGTGTTGGAAGTCTTGCCGGCTGACATCAGCCTCTGTGTGGTCAGCCCCGCCGCTACTATCGCCGGAGGAGGAGAGTTACGTCAGCAGTTGAAGTCAACCCCTGCCTCGTATTTTGCCAATTATTATCTTTGCGGTCAAAAAGAGATCCTCAAATGACCTAAGCATAGGCTTATTTCTGTAGTTTAACGTACTTGACGTGATCGATATTCATGTTCATGGCGAGAAATTATTCTATGCGAAGATCGGATCAACGGCAACATTTATCTGGATTTGTTACTCTTTTATTATCTTTTTTCTGTATTTTTGCACATACTCAGCAGAGAACAGCAAATATATAATTATGAATACACTTTTGTTAAGTATTTGCTGTATTTTTATGAAAGTGCACCAAAAATGCAACTAAAATAGGCTTTTATCATTATTCTAAAAGTTTTCAGCTATGTTCGCGATTATGTTAGCATTGAGTATTAATTAAATATATGATTTGACTTTTTTTTTGTGAAAAGCTGCTTCACACAACACTTCTTGTTATATTGGTTGAGAATTTTGACTAAGATTTTAGATTCGAGTTTTGTATAGTGATATGTGTGTGAATTTATATTAATTATACTTACTATTTTAAATGCTAATATATTTTAAGTATATTTTATATTAATATTTTTTAAAAGAGCTGGCTCACGAGCTGATGAGTCAGGTCAAAGCTGGCTCATTAGCTCATCGAGCTCAATTCACGAACCATTTATCGAGTTGAGTCCAAACCGGCTCATGAGTCACCTTGACTCACATACATCCCTACCCTCAATCGATCGAAAGATATTTCAGTCTAGCAATAATGTAAAAAATAATGTAAATTGATTTTCACCACTAACTCAATCACAGAATAAAAATATCATCAATCAAAAATATTTTGGTCTAACATAAAGTTCAAAGTCAACATGGCTTGTCAATCCACATAATATTTCAGCAAGAAATGAACATACTTTTCACTCAATCCTTCATAAATACCATAAGTAATGTAAGGCAAGATTCACCTAGCTCCATTCTTTTCTCAGAAAGATAAGAGCTCTCTTTTGCTCCCTCACTTATCATTTTGAGATGATAACTTCATTGATTTATTATTATTAAGCTAATCTTATTACTTATTATTATGTGACTTCAAGATCACTCAATTATGATTCAATGTAGATGCATAAGTGCCTAAAAATTATCTATGGTTCAGGTAATCCACATAGGTTATCTAATAGAGTTTTTGAGGAATTGGCTATGAATTTGGATATTTGTATTGAAGTTTAATAAATTAGGAGATTGTTATGCAATTCTTGGGAGGAGGAGAGGAGCTTTTTGGAAGTTCGTTTGCTATACAAATTTCTTAGGCGTTCAAGATTACATTAACAGCTTGATGAGTTAGGTTCAACAGGCATCTCATCTTTAAGAGCTCCTTTTGGCTTCTTCGAAAAGAACTACAAAGTTTTTTTGAGAAATTCATTTAAAGTTTCTAAGTTGGTATTTATTTGATTTATAAACAATTAGCAAATGTATATTAGTTATATATCATTTCAAATATAAAATTTTATCAAATATTTTTCTTGTGATATTAAATATAATATAGTTGAATGTCCTTTTAAATTAATGTTATTTTCTTATGTGATGTTTCACAAGAGAAATTATCTGAACAAATATGAATCTTGATGTGATATTTAAATTGAAGAATTTGAGAATTAAATTCATGACCATATGAACTCTAATTTCATCAAATTTATAGTTGGAAAAAAAAGAGTTTTTATGAAATGAACTCAATGGCATCAAAAGTAGTTTGATTTGAGCCCAAGTGATTTGAAATCATGCACTCAAAAATATAAGCTCAGGGGACTAAATGACCTCTAAATATTGAGTACTTAACATTAAAATGATTGTCTCAATGAATGAAATCCAATGAACGTAAGATCACTCAATATGGATATCATTAAGGTATTTAAATGAATAAGGAATGATTTTATAATTAAGGGGATCATCATAGATTGCCCTATAGAATGTTTAGGGTTTTAGCAAAAATAACTAAAATTTCAATTCTAAATTCTATAAATAGACCCTCATTATTAACATGATGGAGTCTTTAACATAGAATTGAAGAGAGCTTAAAGATTTAAAGAATATCAAAGCCTACCCAATGATGATTGATTCCAATGAACAACGCTGGCAACCTCTAACCATTATCGCCTAATCACCATTATTTGGCTATCATCACCCAACACCAATGCCCAACCATGGTTGCTAGTCATTCGACCATCATTACTCAACTACTATCACTCAAACACCATTGTCTGACCACTGCTGTTTGGCTGTGTCGCCTAACTATCACCACCCAACCACTGTTGACTTAATATCATCACCTCACCAATGTTGTTGACTACCAGTGCTCGATCGTGCACCTTTTGTAAGAAAAGACATCCACCAAGCTATTACTAATACAGCTGAAGTACGTTGTTGACATCAATATTGATGCACACCAACACAATAGGGCTAATGTGCATTATCAACACTAATGCCAACACTCACTAGTACCAATAAGGTCAATGCATCCTTAGAAACATCAATGTATAATATCACAAAAAAGAACAATAAATGCTATTGCACTAATGCTGACACATGCCATATCCAAGAATGTAGATGCAAGTTGTCAACACCAACACCAACTCACTCTATCAACATCAACCTTAATCCTTGTGAACGTAAGATCAATGTGCACTATAAAAACTAACATTGACCCAAAAAATGCTAACGCCCAACATCGACATCAAGATTTATACTAGTTTTTGATATATAATCTCCCCTTGTTTAAGAAGAACAATTGAACAAATTAATGATAAAAAATCTCTTGAGAAACTCTAATGCTTCAATGCTAATTTACTTCTGCTATGGAAGCCATCCTCCAAAATTCATATATACGATATTTTATTTGTTGTGATTTGATCCTGTTTTAGTTTAAGTTGCTTCTTAGGTTTATGTTATCCTTGTAGTCTCATTCCTCTATAAGTAGAGAGGATGTAATAGAACTAAGGAGAGGCCAAGAAATAAGATTAGTTCTGATTTGTTCTTTCCTCTCTTCCTCTCATCAAAGAAGTTCAAGAGGAATTTCATCTTCCTACCAAGATCCAACAAGTGATATCAAAGCTAGGTGGAGGCAAAGGAATGTTCTGGTCCAAATAAAGAAAGGTGGAGGTAGTGGCAGGCGTGCGGGTGAAGCCTAGGCACGTGATCAATCATGGAGCAAGGAAGACAAGAGCACGGCTACGTTTTGTTCATGCATGATTCGGCAGAATGGGAGGGGAGGCATGACTTCGATCGCGGGTTTGTTTGTGAGAGATGGGGAGCTTGGTGCCGCGATCTTGATCGCAAGATACAAAATGTGCGACTCGGGATTTGGACCTTTTCGAAGAAGTCTGGGTGAACTGAAGGTACCATAGGCGACGTGCGGGTGTTGTAGATGGGCCAAATGTGTGTGACGGACATGGGTACACTAGACGCGGTCGCAGGTTGCTTGCTGTAGGATTTCTTGTAGACGGAGCAGCGTGGGAGCATCTGGGTCACAGACGGAGGATCTACTGCGCCTAGGTCGAGTACGCTATAAGAGGCAGGCATGGGCCTGGTCCACGCAGGTTGTGCCACGCTTGAGGTGAGGATGTGCGGGGTACATCGCTCAGGGCTGACCGGCTAGGCACGATGCGAGCGGACACATGGGGCATGGGGCGCGATGCACGGGCTGACGCGTACAAGCCGTGGGGGGCAATCGGTGCACGGGGCATGACAGATGCATACGGGGCATAAATGAGCTGCAAGAAAAAGATGCGGGATCAAGTCAGTTCCCACAGGTGTTGCATGGAGGAGCGAAGGTCGGGTGCAAGCAGAAGGGGCTTGCTGGTCGGGCTAGGTGGAGGCAGAAGGGGCTCGTTGGTCTAGCCAGCACGAGCATCGGGGCAGGCATGCATGCAAAACAGGATGCACGGAGATGGGTTGCGCGGGCGACCGGCCCAATAGCCATGCATATTCACACAAACGAGAAGGAAAGGGGGGGGGGGGGGGGGGGGGTACCCTCTAAAAAATACAGTGTTTAATTGAGAAATTAAAATAAAGAAAGAAAAAAGGTCAGGACATATGAGGTAGGTAATCTTAGGGATTTCAAGGCTTGCATGAAAACTACTGAACTGTTATGGCCACTGGTCAGTAAAGCACGCTATGTTGAAGCCTACCTATAGATCCAGCAGTCCAATCAACAGCATGACGGCGAACCAAGCAATATCCACGACATTGCATACCAATCTATAAAAAAAATTATAAGAAGTGTAGAAAAACATAGTAGATGGTAATTGTGAGCTTCTTTCACTTTGTCTATGTTAATTTAAAAATCAAATCACTCCAGTTATTAATATCATACATTTTATAAACAAATAAATATTATAAAAATTAAAAATAAATGCAGAATCTCAGAATAGCCTGAATAATAACTTCATTTTTAAAATTTTAATATAATATAATCGGCATTTATCTGATTTATAAATGATTTGTAAAAATTAATTATGGCATTACATATATATATAGCTTTAAAACTGCCTATATTGGTCCAAGTCCAGATGAAAAAGTTGATGGAAAGTTTCTGGCACAACCACTCTTCTTTGGCCATTAGCTCGCTCATAAAGATGTTTCAAGCATTCATTCTTTTTATATCAATCTCAAATATAATCCCTCATCTCATCCCATAGATTTATCCCTAATTTCCTCAATCTGTAGCCCTATGTTGAATAAGACTTGCCCTTAAATTCGTTATAAGTCAAGCTAAGATTGAAAAAGTATCTTGGTACGAACATATTGAGACTTTTAGGTGAACAATATTTACTTTTTTTTTCTAAAGTTTAAATGTTCTATTTATATTTTTTTCCAATGTTACAAATTGATCAACATTATTACAAAAATAGTATAATATTGCAAAGAGAGAGAGAGAGAGAGAGAGAGAGAGAGAGAGAGAGAGAGAGAGAGAGCATGTAATAATCTCATAATTGATCATATTTAAGTATGATATTTTAACTTCCCTAACAATAAAATGTTAATGTTACAATAACTCATCAAGCTTCATATCATGAATCAATGCATAGAGTAATTGTTCCATTTCACAATAGTTCTCCATATGATTAGTCATGTAATACACGTGAGTTGATATAATCATAGCTCGCATATATGATGAAGCAATGAAAAGAGTTGCAAATTCTATTATTCTTTCACGAGAAATTCCTATCTGATTAATTTTGTAATACGTGTTAATTGATCTCATCATAACTCAAATCATGAAACAATGCATAGAGTTGGAGATTCTATACTAAATCTGCTACTTTGCTCACAACAGCGAACATGTTGTTTTTGGGTTAATATAATTACATTGGAATTAAGACTAATCTAATAATCACATCATGTGAAATTGTTAAAAGGTTCCCTTTTCAGTTATATATATATATATATATATATATATATATATATATATATATATATATATATATATATATATATATATATATATATATATATATATATATCACGCTCCCGTCATATGAGGAGAATGATCAAGTCATAAAGCAAGCTTACCTCTGGTATTCCTCGTCAATTGTCCTCCAGCATATATTAAAGAGTGAAATTGTTTAATCGCTGACATTCAAAACAAGCCTTCATGGTCATCCAGTCTACCCTCATATTAGAAGAATGATCAAGTTTATTGATCACGTTGCCCGACTTTCAACATTCCTAGACAATCATCTCCCAAACACATAATAATTAAAATAACTAAGTCATACCATATAGTCACCGGACATCTAATATTCCTCATTGAGTGTGGGTAAATGCATAACAAATTGTAACTTTTGCTAACAACCAGTACCAGAAATGGGCTTTCCCAAATGTCTGATCTAGCTTCTTATAAGAAGAATGATTAAGTTGGATTGCCTTAAGTTGTCTGGCTATTGTAGTTCCTTGTCAATTGATGCATACTAAAAAATGATATTTGTCAACCACTAACATCGTCCAACCTCTAGCATGTCTCATCACATGTCACATAATGCCTACCAATAAGTGTTGTCCAATGTCTAACACAAGCCATCCCAAAATACTTGGTCTTTAACCAAGCTAATCATCCACCATCATTTGATAACAGCTAAAATGCCTCAAGATTCTTACTTTCATTATAAGAGATGTCTTTCACATTTCATGTCTTTTATATTTTATTAATGCCTACTTAAGCAACAAGAAAGGATATCTTTTATAGTATTTGATTTATAGTAGTGAAATCATGTCAACTGGGCAAAAGCCTCATTATTTTCTCCTCCTTAGATTTTTCCAAGTAAAGAATATCATGCTCCTTAAAAGTTATTCCCTATTTTTATGTTTGTGCATGTGCTTTTCATTCAATGCAAAACTCTCCGTCTATTGCTACAAATTGTGAACATCTTAACATGTTATATATATAACAGTATAGAAAAAGAAAAAAGAAAAAAGAAAAGCCACCTCACAGAGAGATAGAGATATAAATCAGTTTACACTAGGTTTAACCAAAAACTAAAATATCAAATAGTCTGCTTTATAATCAAGTGGCTACATTTTGCGTGGCAAGTCTAATAGACAATACAATTTGACTATATATGCCTTACAATAATTGAAATTTGAAAAATATACCTGATATTTTTTCTTAGAGAAATATACTTAAAATTTTACTTAAGATGAAATTACCTCTAAATGAGGGAAAACCATTTGTATATTGAGTCCATTGTGAACTAAATTGGTTTGAATTCGAACATTTATTCGATCATGTTTCAAACAAAGGTTTTTTCCTTATGATTTGCGTGAAGGAGAAGCATAGTTCGTGATAGAAGCTCACCATGCAAGCCTCAATAGCACCGATACCATGTGAGGAGAAGAGAAGTCACAAATGGAGCTCACTTGGAAAAGCATTATGGATCCGAGGAAGGTATTGTAGGACAGGCGATGTGCTCACTGGTAAAGGTATCTTAAGACCAAGGAAGGCATCATAGGGCCAATGGTATGCTCATTGAGCAAATCATCGCTAGAGGAGACGGTAGTGTATGAAGGAAGAGAAGTTCATAATGGGAACTCGTTGGAGAAGAATTTGATGAAATCGATGACATGTAAGAAGAAAAAGAGTTACAAATAAAGCTTAATGGAGAAGACATCGTGTGACAGGCAACATGTTCGTTGGAGAAGGCATCATAGGACCAAGCTTGTAGAGAAGCATATTCATATACTTTAACAATATTTCAAATTGGAACCAATTCAAACAAAATTCTTTCTGATGAATTTTACGATGTAATACATATACACAGGCAAACTCCTGTAAATTTATTTCTTCAATTTTATCCCAATAAATTATTTGCTAACACTTTACCGGCCTGCTATATGATACGTGTCATCTTTCTATTGCATCAAAACCGTGTTCACCATACGATCTGAAGTTCCTGATCCAATCCCATGTTTTTAAACAGGCCAATTTCTCTCCGTCCCTCTCTCCATCATTCGAAATACGATCATCGAAGCACGCAGTTATAAAGACCCCATGTCCTACCACCGGATTCCGTCACCGCCGTCATGTCTCTTCTCCTCCCATACCAAACTTTTACGGTCCACAGCCGTGTACATCGCATTGCTTTCCCAAATACCCTAGTGCATTCCGCACGCTGCCCCTCACATCGCCGTTGCCATCGCCGGCGAAGCCTTGTCCTCCTCGCCGGATGCTCTCAGCCGCCGCTTCCTCCAGCAATGCGCTTGCAGAAACCCTTCGACATTTCCTTCAACCTGCCTAACCCCTTGCCTTTCCTCACTGTATCCTCGGGCTGGTTCCTCTGGGTCTGCGGATTCCTCGGGATCCTCCCGGCAGACTTCTCCGATCGCTGGAACTACCTTGTGGAGCTCTCGCGGGGATCGGAGAAGAAGGTGAAAACCCTACCTTACCATCTAATCCAGGCTGTGCTGGCCTCAGAGGACCGCCGCTTCTTCTACCATTTCGGCTTCGATCCCTTCGGCATCGGACGCGCCGTCGTTTTCTACCCTAATGGAGGCGGTGGGAGCACCATTACTCAGCAGGTAAGCGAATCGCTTTGTTGTAATTTACAAATCAACTTTAGTTACTTTGGAAACATTATATGCGAAGCGCTAGCTTCTTACTGTTTCAATTTCAGCTGGCAAAGAATATATTTTTGACAAGCGAACGGAAGATTTCTAGAAAATTTGTGGAGGGGATTCTGTCGCTAATTTTGGAAAGGAGATTTTCGAAGTGGGAAATCTTATATTCATATTTAAATAAGGTATGTAATCTGCATGGTTTATTATGATTAACTTGTTCTTGTGAAAATCCTTTTATCTGGTCAAAACAGTTAGCCTGTTGGGCATGTGGTAGAATTTTATATAGCTATAATTAGATGAAATGTTAGTGGCGTATTCTGAGGAAAAAATTGCCTAAGGATATCATGGCGTGCTTTGAGGCACGATGGGCTTCAAAATCTTTGAATTTGCGTTGAGATCACTGCAATACTTCTAATCACAAAGCAAATCTAGAGCATATCTAAGAACTCTGAAGCCCATTTTGACCTAAAATGTATCTGTATATCCTGATAACAGTTTCCCATATTCTCCTGGGAAATTAGCTTATGTGCCCAACATGCTACGCTTTTGTTCTTTTTAGTCTTTAAGGAATCATGTATCATGGACATGTTGATAGAATTGTATAAAATAAAAGATCCACCATAATGCAATGGCAGCATCTTCTTGAGCCGATGTCAAACCTAGAAACTTTGTGTTATTCTAGTTGCTTATCCAAATCTATCTTGTATGTTGAGGGATTCAGACAGAAGAGATGCTGTTTTGAATGCTTATGAGTGACATTTTCTTTCACGAGTGCAAATTCTAAGAATTTTCCTTCTTAATAAAACTATTAATATCGAAAGTGTGATATCTTATTCTTAGGATAGCATGTTCTTCTTACTAGATGGGTTGGATCTATGCGTGCAATCTGATCTTGACTTGAATTCAAGGCCTCACTGGATTGTAAATTAATATTTTGCTTGTATCATAAGTTGCTTTGTGTTCTTCCTTTTTTTCCTTAAATACCATATAGCCATGCGCTGAAGGCTTCATTTGGGACAGCTTTCTTACTGCTTCTTAAAGCAATTTTTTAGTAAAACAATTTTAATTTTTATACTAGAAAGCTGTTTTAAAAAACAGTAAGAAAATTATCCCAAACGAATCCGAAGATTATGCTTTGCAGTGATGTCAATGCTATGATAGAAATTTGGAAAACTTTGAGAGTTCTTCTTTTTCAATTGTTGAATATATATATATATATATGTTTTGGTGTTGTAAATATACTGTAATCTCAATTTACTCATCACATCTACTAATTCCTCCTAGTAATCATGTAGTTGCACTATACTATGTAATATTTGCTAATCCAATCAATGATCTTATTACAAACGCAATATCAATTTTGTTCTTTGCACTAATTTAACTTTTTGTTTGTATTGATAGAGAAGTGAACCATGTGTTAAATTTCTTTGATTGTTATGGCTCCTACTGTGATATTACTTCATGAGAGTTTTCAAATATATGAGCCTATAATACTCCAGTATTCTTAGGAAGACAGCACAAACACAATTTATTTTAGGGGCCCATCTGATTGCTTAAAGTTGGAAAACACATTTTTTAAAATGGCAAAATCTATTAGGTTATATTATTTTGGATAAATTTTGTTAGAAATCAGCAATGAATTTTAAATTCCACAAATCCCCTCAAAATGCCCTCCAAAATAATGATTTTTCATTTTCACGCACAAATGAAAACAAAATCATTATTTTCTAAAATATTTTTCCTATCTGCAAGCAACCAAAGGAGCCCTAATCATCATATTGATGTCAAAAGAAGAATGATTTCCAATTGCATCGCTCATGGGGGTCTTCATGGCGCAGATGTATTGGGGGCATGGCAACTATGGCATTGAAGCAGCATCTCTATTTTACTTTGGAAAGCATCCCCCCTTGCTTAATGTGGGGGAATCTGCATTGCTAGCTGGGATATTACCTGGTCCAGAGTCACTAAACCCAATTACAAATCCGAAGAAGTGAGATCAACTTTTTTGAATTACAGTCTACAACAATTTAGCGGTTTTTTTTCTTTTTGTTTAGTTTGCTTAATTTGTTAGCTAATGTATTCCTTATTTAAGTTGCAATAGAGAGGACAAAATCTAATTCCTTTGACTTCTAAAGGGGGAAGGATTCACAAGCTCGAGCATTAAGGAGAATGGTGGCTGCTGGGTTTTTGGATTTGGAGATGGCACTTGACATTGTGAGACAACCTCTTCGATTATTTAATAATCGTGATGTAGAAGAAGTTCAGGTAATTATTTTTAAAGCAATTTTGATTTGTAAGTTGTGGCTCAGTTGTTGATACGCTATAATCAACGTCTTAACTGTTTTTTTTTTTCCTCTTTTTATCATGGAGCGCTTAAATCTTTTTTTAAGTTTTTTATTGGGCTTGCTGTGTGTAAAGTCACTCATCCACCTGAGCATCCTCATCTTTGTAACACTTAACGTGATGCTTAGCTTTTAAAAGCCAACATTCTACGCCATGAAGCATTGCAGGTCACGCAATAGGCCTGATGCATTCCTCCACTTTAACCATCCAATTTGAATTCTACTAAATAATATTCACATCTTATTAGCGACTAGAATGCGAAACGAGTATATACATGCAAAGGTTGGAGTAGTTCTAGTGGCACATAAAATGTCGACCTTCTGATGACCCGATTAGGACAGTAGATATATTAAATCTAATTTATGTTAAAAAGGTAAAACTAGACCTAAAAAAATTTTGTTAGAAAGTATTAGAAATGATCATTTTTATTATATTTAAATGACAATTTGATTCTTAATAGAATACTGGAGAAAAAGAATTCATGTAACCGACCACACGAAATAGGATAAAAGCTTAATGTTGTTGAAATGCTTAAATTTTTTTCATTTTTCTTTATTCACGTTTCTGAAATATGTACCACAAACATCTCATATTGTTGAGGAAAGGGAGACGCCTATATTTCTTGAGGGGAAGAAGCAGATCTTTTACTTGCCAAAATGATGAAACCGCAGTGGCACAGAAAATGATTGTACAATTATCTGATAGCAGATCAAACGGGAATTTAGTCAATTTTACAATAAAATGTAGTGAAAAAATGTTTGTGCAGTTCCAATTTTTTTGTTCTCTCTCTTCATCTTTCATTCTTCTCTTCTATAAAATATTTATTTATTTGCCTGTATCTATTTTAGCTTGTAGCCTTATATAATTTCATGTCATTTGACAGTTGAATGTTTTTAATTAGACTTCTAAACCTTTCCAATTTTGCAGAAATAAACGTGCTTTGAAGCAAAGTGGAGAAACTTTTACTCATTATAATTAAATGCAGGACCACCAGAAGTGCTGTTAACCGACGTTTGTTCTGCTTCATAGTTCATAATTCAAGTTCATTGTGATGATAAGATCTCAATATGCAATTTCAGTCAATGGAATTGACTATATGGTCATGGCAGCAATTTCGTTTGGAATGGCTTTCTTATTGCTTCTTAAAGCAGCTTTTTAGTACGAAAATTTTAGTTTTTGTACGAAAAAATTATTTTAAGAAGCAATAAAAAAACCACCCCAATAGAAACTTTGATGATTTTTGGTGATTAATCTATTGGAATATAGCATTTTATCTATCTGTGGTGGCTATAACATTGCATCCGAGGTGCATGATGTTACACCTGTATTTTTTGTAAGACAAGTTAAATTGTACATTGTAAAAGCCCTTGAATATTATGAATGAGCAAGTTGAATCATCTGGTTGATGCATATGAAGAAGGTTGAAAATGCTTTGCATTTTTTTTTTCTACCTCATCTAAGGACGAGAATGATGAAGTAATAAATCACGCAATCTAATGCATGATTTAGCAACATCTTATGCAAAATGTAAGACCTGCTTAGAGAGTTTAAGCAGTGCATGTCCACCATAAAAATTATTTTGTAATTGAATCAGAAGTTTTAGGGTTTTTACCTGATTTGTCCAAACTATGCACCCAAAATACAAAGAAGAATATATGAAGCCATTGTTTTTTTTTTCTATTTTTGCTCATTCCTCCATAAAACAAAGGTATTTTTGGCCAAGTGTGAAGGCAATACTTTTCATCCGTAACACAATATATCAAAAATTATGTTGTAGTTGTACATGTGGACATGTTTTCAGAATCTCCATAAGTGACCATCTTTTGAATAGCTAAACGGTTGTTTTTCTATCAATGAGATATTATTATTATTATTATTTAACCTCTTGAGAGGTTTCTAAAGATGGATGGTAGGAATCATAATGGACTTACAAATCATTGAAATCTTTAGCTGTATCAATGATTCAAATTCGTAATGTATGGATTTCTTAGGGGATCCAATAAAGAGATAGATATCATATGTAAAGTGCCAATTGCCTTGGATTACTAGTCCTACTCTTATCAAAGTGATTGATCGTCCGAGTTGATCAATAAGGCAATCAAAAAAAAAAAAGAGGTGCAAAAATTCTACTTGATTCGTTTGAATACTCGGCCTTTTTATTGAGGTATATTGTACAATAATGGATTCTCCTTGTCTAAACCACTATATCTCAATGTTGGCTTGGGCAAGCCTTGCCAACTCGTTAATCTCATCCTTATTATGTAAAGTGGAGTTCTAATTATAAGAATCAATAATAGTAGAAGTAGATAAAGTGATTTTTCTTCTGTCCATGAATTGCTATTAATAAAGTTTAGCTTGACAAGGAATGAAGATGAAGCTTATAATGGGGAGTTGGAAGAAGACCTTGACCGAAATGTGTAATTGGTAGCATGTTTCCATTTCCAAGTAGAACTTGTTGAGAGCAAGGAATATTGTTGCGGTTGTTGTATAAGATTGATGTCAGGTGAAAACATGCGACGTTGCTCTTAAATCAAGTATCCAATCAATAGCATCTGTAGAAGAGCCAGCGACCAAAGCTGAAGCAGCAGGTGGCTGATATTGCAGATTTGTTCTATGCCAACACTTAAATGCAATGTCCAGTTTTTTGGCATAATTAGACATTCGATGTAGGGAAGATGTGCTCTATCACTGCGCAAGCTAGAAGTCAGAGTAGAAGCTGTAGGTGGTGTAGCAAACCGAGAGCGTCCTCATCCATGGGAGTAGAAACGCGAACGACCTCATCCATGAGAAGTAGCAAAGTAAGTTGTTGATCTGAAGATGTGCAAGTGGAACCTTCACGAGCAGATTCAGCCGCAAGATTTAGTTCCTCACTACATATCAATGCATAGAAATCATCTAAACTAATCAGATGAAGGTTGGTGTGAATCTTAGTCGTAAAGGATTGATATGAGAAGGTAAACCATTCAAATCACGTCTTCAGCATCTAACGGAGAGTCGGAATTGGCGATTGCATCGCATTAACTCTTGATTTTCAAAAAGATAATGGAACATTGTTTTATCCTTCATGGATATATAATGCAATTCATTCTTCAATTGAAGTAATCGAGATCGACTGCTAGATTGAAGTCTCCTTTCTATTGTTTCCTAGATTTCTACATTGGACTCCAAATTTAAAATGTAGGGCAAAAGATTTAGAGAAATTATAGAATAGGTTGTTGCTGTAAGGTTTTGATCCACAAGTATCCAAGTTTGATAATGTGGGTTAGGGATGATTTCACCAGCCTCATTGGTAATTTGCTTTGATGGTTTAGATGTAGAACCATCTAGGTAGCCATTGAAACAATTTGTTGTGAACAACTTCATCACTTGAGACACTTCCAAAGAGGATAATTATCAACATTGAGTTGAATATGGATGACCGATTTGACATTGAGCATAAGAAACTTAAGTTGAGGGGTGATCAATGTATCTAGCCTTGGAACATGTTGTCTCCATCAGAATAAACACCAATTTCAATGATGAGGATAAAGTATTGTAGATACAATATCACATACAAAACGATATTGACCATGGCATACCAAGGATAGAAGATTCATGAGAGAAGTTTGAGAAGTGGAATGATTGTGAGATATTAAAGAGCAACTCGACCAGTTTGCTTCTTGCTTCTTTATCTTGCAACAGCCAATATTGGCTAATTCAAGACTAGAAAGACAGAATTCTCTAACCTTGGTACATTTATCCTCAAACCTTCAATAACTAATGCTGATAATAGATAAACAAAATTTTACCGTTTGACTTCCGGGTTGAAGAAATGCGGGGGCAGAAGTGGACTGCTGAGGTTAGTATTGGATTTGGGCTTGGAATGGGCTAGGGAAATATTTTGAAGCTATATGTAATTAGGCTCTAAATGGGAGTGTTAGTGTGGGGTCGGTTAGAAGGAAAGAAGGGAGTTGAGGTTGTGTATGCAGCTATGGGGATATTGAGGCTCGCGGCTTTGACGTGCAGCAGGAGGAGGGGCTTGGATGACTAGGTTCGATGATCACTAAAGCGTGAGAGGTTGGTCGAGCGTGGGAGTTGGCTTGCGACTGTGAGCAGGCGACCAGATCAAATGTTAGGGCAGGGTCTGGAAGTCAGATAGGTCAGCTATGGGCTGAGAGTTCGGCAGCCTGTGCATGAGGTTCGGCCGAACAGAGGGCTGAGGCTATGAGTGAGGTCAAATGGATGTGTGGGTCAAAATCGGGAGTTCGAATGTAGAGACGACTGGACAGGAAGATCGAACAAGTGAAGGGTTGAGGTTGGATCTGTGCGGTTCGATTAGGTGGAGGTCCTACGGGTCGAAGAGGCGTGAGATCAAGATCAGTCCGGCTAAGGTAGGAGGTTGTTTTAAATTGTTGTGGACAGCTAGCTCATGAGGTGAGGAATTGTGGTTCGGAGGTTTGTGGTCGTGAAATAAGAGAGAGCTGAAGGGAAGGTGTCAAGTGTAGGAAGAGAGCAGGGGCTATGTCCAGGAAGAAGCAAAAAATATGACATCCTGTTTTTTATCCTTCTTAACAACGAAGTCAGTCTCATTTCATAGGAGTTTTATAGGTTTTACGGGAAGTGATCGCGTCGTCAGCACCAAATATAGTGATTTCGCGGGATTTATGAGGATCCTACGATGGGATACAAGGTATGAGGGATTTCGGCAGGATTTTCGGTGATGATGTGAATGGCGTCAATTTGCAGGCAAGTGATTTCTTTCTTTTGGTTTTTTTTTTTTTTTGGCTCCGAGTAGGGGTGCAAATGAATCGAGTCGAGCTCAAGCCAGGGGATGTTCGAGTCGAGTTCGACTACCAAACACCGAGCTCGAGCTCGAACTCGAGTCGAGCTCAAAATCCGAGCTCGAGCTTTACTCGTCTCATGTCGAGCAGCTCGTCGAGCTCAGTCTCGAGCTCCGCTGTAGAGCTCAGTCGTCGCATCCCTATTGTCCCGAGGTCCATCGTCATCGAGTCATCGTCGAGATCCGCTGTAGAGCTTAGTCCCGAGCTCCGATGTAGAGCTCAGTCCCGAGCTTGTCATCGTGTCCGCCATCGAGATCGGTCGTCCCGAGCTCGTTCGTCGTCGTCCCGAGGCTCCGCCGTCGAGATCCACCGTCCTGAACTCATAATGGCGTCCACCATCGAGATCCGTCATCTCGAGCTTGTCTGTTGTCGTTCCGAGGCTCTGCCGTTGAGATCCACTGTCCTGAGCTCGTCAACGCGTCCGCCATCAAGCTCGAAATCGTTCTGAGCTCGTCCGTCATTTTGGATTTCCCGCCTTGTCACCTCCGCGAGCTGCTCGTCGAGCTGTCGAGTCGAGTCCGAGGCCTGTTCAAGCTCGAGGCTCAATAAGCTGTTGAGCTCGAAATCGTGTTCGAGCTCGACTCACGAGCTCGATAAGCTCGACTCATAGATCTTGTTACCGAGTCAAGTCCAAGCCAACTTGACTCGGTTGCACTCCTAGCTCCGAGTAGAGGCCAACATGTTAGAATATATACAGAGATAAAGTAAGATAGTTTATTCTATTAAAATTCAACATATATATATATCATGTGTGTGTGCATAAAAGAATAAAACATGTTGCATAGACTTAATTGAAATGATTCTGTAAGTATTATCATCAATAACAAATGATTTCTTTTTTCAAAGAATTTTATTGATATAATGTCACAAACATATTACATGGTAGAAGTTAGAAGAGTCTTTTGGTATGGAGTTGTACGAAAGAGATTTTTTGCTTGTTTGTTTGATCAAAACACTTTTGAGGATAGAAAACCTGAGACCAAGACATCTAGTCTAAATCATGATGTTGATATTGAGAGTTAAGGTGGGCATCGATGATATGCATCATTCTTTTAAGTGGTGGTGTATGTTGAAATTGTTAGCAATTGTATGTGATGACGTTAGCAGGAGTTGTTGGCAAATTTCAGAGGATGGCTAGCCTGAGGAATATAAACGAGCAGCGAAGATCAAAGAATTGTTGCAGGGAGAAAGTGTTCAGAGGATTGTAGTCAAGCAATAAAGACTGAAGAATCATAATCGGGTGTCGATAGTTAGAGAATCATAATCGAGCAATGGTGATCAGAAAATCGTAATCAATCGATGGTGATCAGAGGATTATAGTCAAGCGACAGTTGTCAAAGGATTGTAGTCAAGTTGCTGATAGTCGAAGGATTATGGTTGAGCAACAGTGGGTGAAGGTACCATATGCAAGTCACATATGTTAAAGGAATGTAATCGAGCAATGTTGGCCAGAAGGACTATAATTGGACGATAGTAATTGTATGATCATAGTCGAACTATAAAGGTCAGAGGATCATCATTACATGGAAATGGTCGAAGAATCGTAATCAGGCGACAATAGTCGTAGTGAAATAGTAGGGTGACATAATGGAGGTTCATAATTTGACGAATTTGGCAAGAGGATCATAGTCAGACAACGATGGTCACAAGGACTAAGGTCAAGTGCTAGTGGTCAAAGGGATCATAATTGAGTGACGTAGATCAAGGAACAATAGTCAGGAGATGCTAATCTGAAGACCATCATCAAGCAATAATGATTAAAGAATTGCAATCAAGCATCATCAAGCGATGATGGTCGGACGACTGTAGTTAAAAAACAATTGTATAGTCGATGATAGTGGTTAGAAGGATTGGTGTTGGAAGACAAAAGTTGGAGAATTGTATTAGAGCTACAGAGGTCCAAGGACTATCATCAAGCAACTATGTCAAAAGATCGTGCTCAGGCTACGATGGTTTGAGAATCGTAGTCAAGCAATAGTGGTTATGACCATATACGAACAACAAAAGTCAGAGAATCATAGTTGAGTGGCAGAGATCGGAGAACAATCATCGGGTAATAGTAGTCAAAAGATCGTAGTTAGGCGACCGTGGTAATAATAACTGTGGCCGGACGACAATAGTGGGAGATCGATAACTCTGAAATATAATCCAAATTGTAACATAACTATCAGCCGATTATTGATTCTTTTGTTTAACTGGCAAAAATCAGAAGCATGACTAGATTGTATAATTTGAAAAGGTAGTTGGTTGTTCTAAATCATGCGATCCATGCAATAATAAATTCCAATGCAAAACTGTACTTCGGGGAATAGGACTTGCACTATCCAATACGCAATTACCAATTTATCTCAGTGATCATGAGATTACCTGCTGATACTATTGTGAACGACTCTTCTTTGCGTGCAAAGCCTTCGAGTTGGCCTTCAGCCAACAATTGAAAGGCCTGCACACCATTGGTTAAGAGAATGATAAAATACTATGGCCATGACTTGGGGAGGATGAGAATTCCCAGAAAGAAAGAAAATCCCAGTGACCAAGGTATGCAATCTTTCAGAACTCTTCAAACCCTTCAAGTTTAGAAAGAAACCAGGTTTAAAAATCAAGATAGTTTCAATAACAAAATGTCCATGTTTCGACTACCACATCCACTGCTGATCAACTCATTTAGTCGCTAGCAACAAAAGACAATTCTTCCAGAAGCTTTTATATATGATGATTATGGTTATTCGATAGCAGTGACTTTCATCTTACTCTTTAATTGAACTGTAGAATGCAGCAGTCAATAACTTTAATATCGTTATTTGGCCAAATCGCAATCCAATCAACGGAAAAAGCATTTAAATCATTCCCTATCCCATGCAGATGACCAGCGCAAAATGTTTTTAACAAATACTTGGTCTTGCATTTAAGCATACCCTTTTATATGTTTGGTTCCAACGAGAAGCTCGTTGCAATCAGAACAACAATTTCTTCAGTTCTGCGGGACAATAAAATATTAGAAGATCCTCCTAACATTTAATTCGGCATGCTTGGGAATAGGAGTCCAACAATCACACAATCCGTTCTTATATACTAAGCATGTTAAGTAAATGCAGAGAGAAGACTATGGAATAGCAAATTTAATACTTAAAAAAAACTTCATTGTAACCCAAATCCAGCATTAGAGCTCCTTGCGTGTCTAACAATGTCACGCCATTCATAAAAAAAAATGCTTACGAGATCTGAAATCAAATTTAGGAAAGCAAGGAGGATGCAAATGACTCCTCAGTATGGCCTGTACCTCCAATCCATTCTCGAAGACCTTCTGCTGCCACTAGCTCCATAACCATACTGCATAACACGTGGAGAGGAAGTCATTGTTAAGAAACACTATCAAATTAGCAAGTTTTTTTTTTTTTTGTTCAAATAGATTTCAAGTCCCTACGACTATATGTCCCGCCTCCAAAGCTAAACTTCAATACTTTATTAAGTAATCATCATAAATTATGGAGATTAGAACCAGGCCAGTTTGATGCCTTTTGGCAAAGAGATATATAACGAAACCATTTACTTGTCTACGTATATTCAGATGAGACTGTATTTTTTCTACGCATATTCAGATGAGACTGTATTTTGTCTACGTATATTCAGACGAGACTGTATACTCACATCATCAAAAGTTAAATTTTCGTAAAGCATGCTAGAGGAACGCATAGGGCCATAGCCACCATAGGCAACAGAAGGATCAATAAAACCACCACTACCACCAGCATCTTCAACTGGTGTTGCAGAGTCTATTGCAACCTGCAGGAAAAGCAACAATCAAAAACTCGAGAGGAAATGCAAGTTAAGCTTATTCTCAAGTAGAAACTAAAAATTTTGCAGAAACAGCTTAGTGACTAGATAACGTGGTAATCATAATTATTTGGTATTGATTATCATGAATAACAATAAATTCCCTCAGTCAATCGGCCCTGCACAAATTGCCTATATCAAAAAGCTCATTATGTCTCAGAAGTCTCTTATTTTTAGAAGCTAAACTCCACATTTCAACCTCTGTTATGCCATCTTGGCATACAATTTGCATCACAGCTAAGTAGAATTTATGCTCTTCTCATGCTCATAGTAAAATCCTTATAAAAAAGAAATAGTAGAACCTCACGATGGAAAATAAATATTGGTAATTCAGGCGTGTAAGGCAAAGATAGAAAGTTCTCCGATAAGACCAGTTGATAGTAATGATGTGGAAAGAAATATGAAGAGACCAAAGATTACATGCAACAAATATGCGCAAAAGAGACGGATGAAAAATAAATTTTAACAACATTTCAGCACGGTACATTGAATGAATGGGAGAGCAACTATAGTTGGGATAAAACCAATACGATGAGGATGATTCTCACGTCTTAATGCAATCTTCTACACCTTATTTATCACAAATATTAGCATTTAGAATTCATTAATAGTGATAAAACCTTAGTACCAAGAATTCACTCCAAATTACTATAACCATTATCTTAGTTTAGTTAGCGCATAGATTTTTTGTGCGGTTAAAGGAAATTTAAAACTCCTGATGCTACAATCAATCATATAACAATTTGCACATTAACCATGTATTCACAAACTTACACCCACTCACCCACCCCCGCTCGTGCGCACGCATTATATATATACCATGCATCATTACTTATTTATTTGATATTTCCCATGTGATTTATATCCCATTATATGCATTGATTTAAAATAAAATAAACAAAATGTGATCCTCGGGCAGCATCAAATTCACACTGATAATTTTCATATCATGTACACCACATCATTTGTCCTTATTTTTAAATGAAAATATACATGTGTTTTCATGCATTACATAAGCGTACCTTTATGCATGTATGCATCATATGAATTCTTGATTAAATCCACAAGAATTTACACATGATCTTAATGATCCATCTAATAAGCACAGTCATGTAGTAGGCCATTAGCCCTTTACATTTAAGCATACAGTCGGTTGAGTGAGGTGATGATTGTGTGCATTATGCCTACATCAGATGAGACCACAGTGACATTGGTCATCACTATCTACGTTATTAAATAGAAATTATGACATCATGCTTGATGATCAACATTATGAAGTCATTAGGAATTCTCAAGTTGCTTAGGGTACATAATGCACACATATATACCCACAATTCAAATGCAAACACTCTTAGGTTGAGCACCTGCACTTGCACCATTGCTCATGTATAAATGATTACGCCTGATTGTATTTACTAGAATTAGGACAGTGATGCATCTAATATGATACCTTGATAAAAAATACAAGCATGTGACGTACTTTGTTGTGCTATGTTATGATGTTCAGCTATGATGATCCTTGCTACTAATATATATTTTGTAAGAGACTTTGGATAGCATTTGTTAGGAGATGGATAGTATAAGACTTACGCTCTCTTAACCATCTAAATTTATTGCTTTATTCATGCATGTATTTTCTCTGTGATGTTTTAGGCATTAAGCGTTGATAAATAGATCCAATGACATACCTTCTACCCTTTAAAAATACGCAATTAAAATGAACCCTTCTCAAATCAAGATAAAAATTGTAAGGCCTCTCACTTGGTTGAATTTTGAAATAAATGTAAATAGCTTATCTATACCTCATTACATGTGATGAATAAGCATTTGTATTATCATCTTAAAGCATAAATTTATGACTCATCAGCATATGCCTAGTCGATTTATATCACAAGATGACATTGAGAGTTTGCATATAGCCTAAAATTCATATCAAGATAGATAATTAAAACAAAAGTACTACACACGCATCCTTCATATTGCATATTAGCCATGGGATGTGTTCATCTCCATTGAATCATTTGAACTTGATGACCTCCTTTTCACAAATACAATTAGGTGGGTTAGTGGCATTCTTAACCTAGGCAAATTGTAAGTCCAATCATTGGGCTTTTTAATCAGACATGATCTAGTTGTAATTCGCGTTGCAAGTATCTTTCCCATTACGAGGAAGAGTAGCCCTATATCGCTCGCCCCCCAAGCCATAAAGCCTAGGACCTGGGTTAGCCAAGGAAAGTAACATCAAATTACATATTGAGTTCAATTGACGTTACTCCTTCCTATGATTGTGGAATATAGGCCTCATCTATTAACCTAGATTAAATCCCTGTTTTTTTCTTCTCTTAGATGATCCAACCCATAGTTGCAGATAAAAATCTTTGGTTCAAGTTTGGTTGATTACATTCTTAAACTAACTAGATTCAGGGATAAGAAGATCCGTGATGATGAACTCACGGTATTTTGAAAAATGCTAAACAAAAATTAAAAATAAAAAAAATACTGCTTATCATGTTTGACCACCATCATAACTACATCCTCAAATGCATCCACTTTATCCCAATCGTCTAAGAAACATCTTGGAAATATTTGGACTGAAAGGAATAGCAAATGCTTCTATAATTCTGTTGTTAAGTTGAGAATGGTTTTACCCAACTTCTCAATTAAGTACTTTTTATTTTGTTGCAACATTTGTTGTCTTTCATAATAATACATGAAAGTAAACTCATGCATAGAGAGAATAAAAATTAAAGATTAGTTATTAAAAAAAAATTTAAATAATATTCTTTTTTCTTTCATTCATTTTTTAGATAACACTGTCGTTTTCAGGTCCCAAGTCCTGGATTAGAAAAGTGGAGAGTTGTGTTAGGTAGTCGACAGCCAATATAAAACTTGTCGAATAATTATGACATGAATCCTTTAAAAAATTGTGTTAATGCTAGGGCGTCCCTTGGAAGCGACGCGCTGTATGGCCTGAATACAGTGACAAGTGTGCAAGGGCCGCTGCATCGGCGCCCTGGTGCATTGTTAAATAGGCAAGGGTTCTCACATCAAGGACGGATGTGGGCAAAGAAGCTACTCCATGAAATTAAAATTAGGATAGGAACTTGGAATATAGGTTCCCTTATAGGAAAATTAATGGAATTAATAGATATTATAATTCATAGGAAGATAAATATTCTGCACATTCAGGAAACTAAATGGTTTAGAGAGAAGGCTAAGGAAATTGATAGTTTAGGATTTAAACTATGGTATTCGGGTAGGAGTCGTACTAGAAATGGTGTAGGTGTGACTGTAGATAAGAGTTTGAAGGATAATGTTATAAAAATTAATAGAATTGAAGATATAATTATAGCTTTAAAGATTGTTGTTGATGCTAAGATTGTTAATATTATAAATACTTATGCTCCTCAAGTAGGTTTGGAGATGCGGTCAAAATTAAAATTTTAGAATGACTTAGAAGAATTAATACAAAAGATACCTCTAGAAGAAAGAGTTTTTATTGGAGGAGATTTAAATGGACATGTTGGTAGAGAGGTAGATGATTTTAAAAGCATTTATGGTGGCCATGGGTTTAGAACGACAAATGAAGATGGTAAGACCATATTAAATTTTTCTTTAGCTTAACATTTTTTAATTGCTAATACCTTATTTAAGAAAAGAGATTAGCATCTCATCACTTATAAAAATGGATATAATAAAACTCAGATTGATTATTTTCTTATAAGAAAATTAGATCGTTTAGATTGCAAAAATTGTAAAGTCATTCTGAGTGAAAATTTATGTACCCAACATCGATTATTAGTTTTGGACTTTAAGATAAAGGGACAGAAAATAAAAAAATAAAGTAAAATGTTATTCTAGGATTAGATGGGGACATTTAAAGAATATTAACAAAAATATTTTTGAGAGTAAGATTTTAGATCTTAAGATTTTGTCTGTGAATGAGGATGCTAATGTTATTTGGGAAAAAGTGGCTAGTGATATTAAGATTTGCAAAAGATGTGCTTGGAGTATCAAAGGGAAAAGCTCCTAATAATAAAAATAGTTGGTGGTGGAATCCAAATGTGCAAGAAAAAATAAAAAAATAAGAAGATTTGCTATAAAAATTAGTTTAAATATAAAAATTCTGATAATTGAAAAAGATATAAAGAGGCACGTAAGGAATCTAAGAAAACAATATGCAATACAAAGATCTTAGCTTTTAATGGTTAATATAATAGATTAGATACTAAGGAGGGAGAAAGATATATGTATAAGTTAGCCAAACAAAGAGATAGTAGTAAGGATTTAGTTCAAGTGAAGTGTATTAAGGATGAAGATCAAAAAGTACTTTCCTTAGAAAATGATATTCAACAAAGGTGAATGAGATATTTTGTTAATCTTTTTAATGAAGAATGTGAAAATACGATTGACTTTAGTGACCTTAGCACCCTAAATGAGAATAAAGATTTTTATTTTTATCGACGTATTAGTAAAACCGAAGTCAGAGAGGCTTTAAAGAAAATGAAGGGTGGAAAAGCTGTTGGACCTGATGATATTCCAATAGAGGTGTGGAAATGCTTAGGATATGAAGGAATTTTTTGGCTTACTAATTTTTTTAATACTGTTTTGAAGACTAAAAAGGCGCCAGATGAGTGGAGAATTAGTGTGTTAATTCCTATTTTAAGAATAAAGGTGATGCACAAGGTTGTGCGAATTATAGAGGAATTAAGTTAACGTGTCATACTCTAAAACTATGGGAGCGAGTTATGGAGCGTAGGTTGCGACGTGATACTAATGTTTCTCAAAATCAATTTGGATTCATGCCAGGTAGGTCTACTATGGAAGCCATACATTTATTGAGAGGTTTGATGGAGAAATATAGAGAGAATAAGGAGGATCTATATATGATATAGAGAAAGAATATGATAAAGTTCCAAGAGAAGTGCTATGGAGAGTTCTTGAAAAGAAAGGAGTTAATAATGCTTACATTCAAATCATTAAAGATATGTATGCAGGAGCTATTACTTGTGTTCAAACACAAGGTGGTTTGACCAAGTATTTTCCTATTTCGATTAGATTACATCAAGGATTAGCCTTAAGCCCATATCTTTTTGCTTTAATCATGGATGTTCTCACTAGACATTTGCAAGAGGATGTACTTTGGTGTATGCTTTTTCTTGATGATATTCTTCTTGTTGATAAGACTAGAGAGGGAGTTGAAGGTAAACTTGAATTATGGAGGTACCTTAAGAGTCTAAAGGTTTTCGCTTGAGTAGATGTAAAACGGAATATATGGAGTGTAATTTTAGTAGTAATAGACCTAGTGAGGGAATTGTGACTTTGAGCGATCAAGTCATTAATAAAAGTACACATTTTAGATATCTTGGATCTATTGTTCAGAGTGATGGCGAAATAGATGGGGATATTATCAACAGAATTCAAGTTGGATGGTTGAAGTGGAGGAATGCATCGGGCTTGTTGTGTGATAGAAAAGTCCCCCTCAAACTTAAGGGAAAATTCTATAAGATGGTGGTTAGACCTGCAATGCTTTATAGTGCCGACTGTTGGCCATTAAAAGAGAAGCATAATACTAAGTTAAGTGTTGCAGAGATGAGGATGCTCGAGTGGATGAGTGGCTTTACTCTTAGAGATAGGATACGAAATGAGCATATACGTGAAAAGGTTGGAGTAGCTCCAATGGAAGATAAGATTAAAGAGAGTTGCCTTAGATGATTTGGTCACATAAAATGGCGGCCTTTCGATGACCCGGTTAGGAAAGTAGAGGTATTAGATTTGACTTATGTTAAAAAAGGTAGAGGTAGACCTAAAAAGACTTGGCTAGAAAATATTAGAAATGATCTTTCTTTATTAGATTTAAACGAGAATTTGACCTTTAACATGACACAATGGAAAAAAAGGATTCATGTAGCCGACCTCACGTAGTGGGACAAAGGCTTGATGTTGATGTTGTTGTTGTATTTATTTTTTAGATACTTTCTTACTAGGATAATACTCATTTGATCTTGAGCTGATCTAACCTTGGCTCAAGATCAGAATGAAGTCATTAGATATGATCTTTGAGCCAATCTTGAGTCAAGTTAAGTTTGTTTATAGGATAGCTCAATTTGATATCTGAGTAACCTTTAATCTTGGAGCCTAATCTAGAAGAATAAATTAAAAATTTATTACGTGATTTTAATGATATGGAAAAGAAAAAATTTCATAAATAATAATTGATTTAAGCTTTAATTAATAATGAAATATTTACTAATAATATTTAAATTTTGAGTACAACAACAATAACAAGCCTTTGTCCCACTACGTGGGGTCGGCAAAATTTTGAGTAATAATTAAAATAAAATTTTATTTAAAATTATTTTAATTTTATTACTAATTAGGAGATAATTTCGTCAAAATGATTCTTTAAATAAACTAAGGATGAAACAAAAATACATAATGATATATAGATTATATTAGATAAATTTAATGGATTAAAAAAAAAAAAATCAAGATAACCTCATTTTAAAATTGAGAACACCTTATCATAGACTTTAGAATATGTACATGGATATTAAGAAGAATAAATAATATATAAATTAGATCAGATATTAAATTGATTGCATGGATGTAACTTCATATGTTTTTCAATATCTTTACAATAAAGAGAAATATTGCCACTAACCAAAATAAATAGAAAGTGTCAAAACCTTTTCAGAAATTCATTTGAAAACAGAACTTTCTTGTTGTTTTGAATTTTTTTATGGGATTTTTTCTCATTCTGACTTCGGGGCTGTTCGGTATTGGATTGGATTTAATATTTGTGGGATTTAGTAAATCCCGTAAATCCGGATATAGTAAACCTTGAGGGTGTTAAATCCTGAAAACTGTTTGGTATGATAAATGTTAAATCTTGATAAATCCAAAGAAACTGTTTGGCAACATAATTCAAGATTTAAGGAAGTTGATTCATTTAGAAATTAAAATTAATGTGTTTTGAATTTAATTTGTATGACTCTTTGATAATTAGATAATTAGTAATTTAATAAATAATTTGATAATTAACATCTAAATAATTAATTTGATAATTTGTAATAATTAAACTAACTTCTAATCATATTACTAATTATCCAATTATATTCTTAAATTCTAATTAATTTGTTAATTATGTTTTGAAATTATATATTATTTAATTAATACTCATATTAATGATTTAATTAAAATTTAAATTTAAAAAAATAATTAATTAAATATTAAACTAATTTAATGATGATTAGACTACTAATTATTTAATTAAACTAAATTAGATTACTTAATTATACTATTAATTATTTAATTAATCTAATTAATTATTACCGTTTAAATAGTATTAATTTAGATTAATGTATAATTTAGGGTTTGCCTTTGCCGCTTTTTCCTCGTCGCCATTTCTTCGTGGCCGCTTCAATCGCATGTTGTGCTTGCTTCGCAATAACGGGAGCTCGCTTGCTGCTTCGCCTCCTTCGAAGGCGTCGACCGGCTGAGAGAGAGGATGACCACAAATCATAGAGGCTAGGGCTGCGAATGAGAGAGATGTGGCTGCGTCATCGCTATAGATAACGACTTTCACAAGTACTCCGCGACACGGGCGCCGCAAGAGAGAGAGCGTGATTGTAAATCCCGTTAAATCCACCAAACGATGGGATTTAGTAAATCCCGGATTTACACGGATTTATGTCGTAAATCCCAGATTTACGCATGCGTCAGATTTAGATAACCTCCTAAAACTGTTTGGCTGAATTTACCTTAAATCCTGCTTAAATCCCAGCGGAAATCCAATACCAAACAACCCCTTAGTAATATGTACATAGATATGGGCAGAGTTGTCAAACGTAAACCGCTCAATCCATCTATTTCCATTAGTGCCTCAATACGCAGCTGCTTGCTTCCAGAAGCATTCACGAAAATAACTGTGCTAGGTAATTGTAGTGAATGCCTCAAGTCATGCTACCCCTAGTATCAACAAAAATAGGTCAGTTGTGACTCATTAATTCCAGTAACAAATGTATTCTACAATTTCTAACTATAACATAATGATAACGATGTGTCAATGAGTACAATAAATAGATTTGCTGCAACGACTACACAGACTAAAGTATTTTTTTATGAAATAATTTAGCACTTTATGTCTTTATTCCATTTCTTTCTTTGTCCTGAGGTCTACCTAAGTCAAGGTTCCAAAAAAAAAAAAACTCGTGTACAAAAAAGTAAACAGAAACATTTTAACCATAAAAAAGTAATGCGAATTCATGATGCATACAACTCATAACAGTTATGGCATTTTCGAGTAAATTTTACACGACAGTTTGATAACAAGTACCTCATGCCCAAGGATTTCATGAGTTCTTCGTGCAACACGGTCTGCCACACTATCATCAGCAAACGTTACAAAACCAAAGCCTCTATGACCAGTTTTTTTTGGATCCTGATTGGTTAGAGGCAAAACAAGAAATTTTCAAATTCCACTCCCTTGGAAGTTTAAATTATCAACAATAGCAGCCGCAACAACAACAAGCCTTCATCCCATTACGTTGGTTCGGCAGTTAAGTTATCATATTTCTAATTTCTTTACCTTCGGAACATAAGCATCCACAATACGTCCAAATTTCCCGAAGTATTGGCGCAGATCATCAGCACTTGCCTCCTGAGGAAGTCTGCCAACAAAGATCTTTTTGCCCATCCCACGAGGACTTTCATATATGCCTCCTAAACCATAATCAATTCATACAACTTGTCACACCAATGTGAATGCGCACTTCTGCAACTGTTTCAAGATTCACAAAGCCTGATGTGAACATAGCAAAGAAAGGATAAGATTTCTGCAACTTACTTCCAAAAACACTTGGATGGTCATACAATGTCGGAGCACCTAGAACTGCATAACGAGTTGTAGCACTAATATATGCGTTATAAGCACCATATCCACCTTGTGACATTCTAATTGGACGTCTACTATCTTCTTCCTGAATGAACAAATACCAGCCTTTCAATTGATTGCGATTAAAACATACAGAATGTACTTTCACTGAAGAGAAACGTGAAGGCATTTAGAAGACAGAATAGGAGGTTGCCTTTGGATTAGCGCGATCAACTACTAGAGAAGAACCCCCAAGCTCATGGCTTTCAGCCATCAAGGTTTCTACAGAATCTGCTCACCAAAAAAGCATGCAATAAGTTTCAGGCAACAAAAACAAAGATTAAAACTTTAAATATATGATTCTGAGTTTTTGAAAAAAGCTCCAGCTGTTTCATCAGCAGAAACTTGAGATATTTTGCTAGGTGTTAGATTGATTGATATATATAATAAAATATCGCTCCAGCAAAATTTCCACAAGCTAGGACCCATACCTAACAATACTCCCGCCCTCCTCTTCTGCTATCAACTCATATTGATCCTTCGAATCCCTACTCCCACCTCATCAATACATGAAATATTATAATTATTCTATAATTATTATTCAGCCTACTCAACAATCCATGAACTATTATAATTATTTTGTAGTTATTATTCCATATTTTGTATATTTCCAATTAAAAAGTCTTTTAATTTTGTATAAATACTACACAAATATTTGAATGATACGCATAACAAATTATCTCCAATTCTTTTCAAGGTATCAGAGTCCTAATCTTTTTCATTTGCATTTCCATTAGAACAGATTTCATAGTTGCATCGCCACAATCCTACAACGTTCATTGATGCACTCTTCTCATTTCTTCTAATTTTCTATAACAACAGCCTTCATCACTATGTTGCCACAAATATATCCCATTTTTTTCAGCCTTCATTACGGCATTACCAAAAATTGGTCCTGTTATTACAGCTTTCATCACAACATTCCACATTTCTTTACTTTTCTTTTCTTTTTTTTCTTCTGTGAACAGAACCACAATTTACAATAACAATGCCCATATACCCATGATAGTTTTGTCTCAAGTTCTCTTGGAATTGATACATGCAATTTCAATCCAATAGGAATGTTGCAAACATCCATTTATCATACTAGCAGAATGGAAAGAATGGTCTAAAATGATTGCAATTTAAATGCAAGTACTTAAAGGAAATAAAAAATTTTTGGCATTTATAAAGCATAAAGGATTAAAAAAAGCATGCTAAAAGCACCTGAAAAAACATCGATGATGGGTACTAGTACTCAAGTCATCTTCTCAAACCTTCAAAGCCTTACAAATTCCCATTTTCATGTCCTAGATCATTGATTCAAGAGCTACATATCATAGGACTACCTTCTCTAATGAATTTATTTCATACACTCCTTGTCCTTGCAACAATAAAATAACAATAGCCAATGAGTCATTAACCGCTGTGGCTAGTGAAGAAGATATTCTTATAAGCAAATCCCTCACACTTTGAAATATCATCCATGCACCAAAATTATGTACCAACAAGTTACCCATTCAAAAGCTAAATAAATATTTCATGTGTGATGTCGCATTTTATCCCTCACATTATATCTTTTAAAAACAAGGCACAAGGAGGATGATTTGGTGTGTTAAAAAAAGGTATCATCTACCATTTAAGAAATCCAATGATCAAGAAAATACTATTTAACATTCATTATTATTTCTTCTCTCAGAAATCCTTAAATCAACACCTATGCCTTAGCCACCCATCATTTATTGTTCTAAAATTTCTGTTTCCTTCATTTAAAACAAAAAAAAAATCACATCATAGAATTTCATTAGTATGAACTCTTATTCATTTTCTTTCATTCATAATGACATTTGAGAAACATAATTTACAACTAATATCTCGTGGGATTAGTGATTTGTGTAGTTTACTGATGATTGTTCATAGATCTTTTCACTAAAGGCCAAAAAATGATAATCATCCTTCCGACTATTTCAACAAGACAAAAATTAATTTATTGTTTAAATTAAAATAGCCAGATTTGATAATATATAAAACTATTTAAACCATTCGCTCACATATATCCAAGAGAAATGAATAAACATGAATGGTTGAACATAAGAACAGTCACCTACTTGCTACCACAAGTGTTCTTCTTTTAAAAAAAATCCCAAAATAATATTGGCGGGTGATACTTTAACAGACACACACATCATAAATCAATTACTTGCAAAAATCCTTGAGTTCAAGAGTCTTAAATAAATTTTTTTCTCATTTCAATACTAAAACAACCTTATTCCCAAAAATATTTAGAGATGTTGCATTTGTTCACACACATTTCAAAAATAGAAAGAAAACTGTTAGACCGGTCCAGTGGACCGGTCAAGCCAGTCCCTACGGGACCAGCCCAGGTGGAACTTCCGCCTCTCCTATACGCGTCGAACGCACGCCCTTCTCCCCTAGAGCAGATTAGGAAGGATTTTTGAGGGAAGTAGGAGGTAAATTTGAATGCAGGATTGTTTGGGGATTTCCTTTTGATTTGTATGCATTAAATAGTTTGTTTTCCTAAAGTTAGGGCATCTTGAATTTGGCTAAAATTTGAGATCCCTTAGATTTTCTTTGGGCTCTAGCGGCATCTAGAGATTTGGGAGAGATCGATCCTCCTCTCGAATTGAGAATCACTTGCATCTTGTTTTCCTTGTTCCGTGAGTTCTATTCTTGCAATAAAATTTATGTTTTCTTGAAGTTCCGTCAGATTTTCTCGCTGTTTTTTACTCTCTTGATAGGATTTACTTGAAATCTTCAAGTGTTTCCTATCAAATTGGTATCAGAGCACGTCGATCTAGGGGATATCAATGGTCGAAAGGAAGGTTGAAGTTTTGGAGGGAGAACTTGGGCAACTCAAATCAGATTTTTGAGGAGAAGATTTTCAATTTGCAAAATCAAATCGCATCCATCAATGAAAGGATGGAGGGAAGGTTCGCCGTGGTGGAAGAAACGTCGAAGAAATTGCTTGAAGCCAAACCCAATCCAGCGACATCAAAAGCAAAGGAAACTACCGGCGGCCATGGAAGAGGTGGAAACCCTAACACGTTGAGGGGAAGGGAAAATCTAGAAGTACAGATCCTGGAGAGAGAAGACGGAATGTCTCCCCTAGAACCACTTTCTAGGGAGGAGATGAGTATTGGCTACGAAAGAAGGGGTGCTAATTTTGTGAGGAGAGAGGATTATTTCAATCGTCGGGGTGCTGATTTGAAAAGAAAAAGAGGAGATTTTGATGAAGGGTTTGGGTATGATCGTCGGAGGGAAGATTGTGACAATTGGGGAGCACCTCCTCTTCGAGGAATGGGAGGCTATGGGGAATTCAGGGGAAACAGAGGCGATCCGAGGATGAGGAAACTAAAGATGTCAATCTTTGAAGGGGAGAATGCGCATGGGTGGATCTAAAAGTTAGAAAGATATTTCGCCATCAATGGGTTGACGAAAGAGGAGAGACTGATGGCAGCGGGCCTATGTTTGGAAGGGAAGGCTTTGTCTTGGTACCAATGGAGGGACATGCAACGACCCATACGAAGTTGGAGAGAGTTCAAGGATTGTTTAGTAGAACGTTTCCGAACCGGCAGGGGAGGAGACTTCTACGGGCAGTTCTTCGTCTTGACACAGGATGGTTCAGTAATAGAATACTGGAAGAGGTTCGAGTACCTTGCCAGCCGATTGGACCACCTTTCTGAGACAGTGCTAAAGGGGAACTTCATGAAGGGACTAATACCAGAGATCCGGACAACGGTCAGAGTGATGAGGCCTCGTGACTTGGGAGAGACTATGGAGCTAGCTTAGTTGGTGGAGGATCAGAGGCACCTGGAGAGAGGTAGTGGAGGCAACAGCTCAATAGGCTCATACAAGATGACCACCACCTTATTGACATCTAAGGAGCCAACACCTAATACTCTTTGAGGAACTTCAAAGGAAAATACTGCAATAGGAAGACCTAGGACAACTTCAAGAAGCTCACAGAAATGAAATTACAGGAGAAGATGGCGAAGGGGCTCTGTTTCAGATGTGACGAGAGGTATACTCCAAGGCACAGGTGTACGGACCAAACTCTTCAGATTCTTACTGCTTGTGATGACAAGGGAATGGAGAAATGTGTTGTCTTTCCACCTTGCAGACAAGGTGGATCTTTGAGAGGGGAGTATTGTTAGACCAGTCCATTGGACCGGCCCAGGCGAAACTTCCGCCTCTCCTGTACGCACTAAACAAACGCCCTTCTCCCCTAGAGCATAGGGCTGCAAACGAACCGAGCCGAGCCGAGTACGTGAGTGTTCATGTTTGAGTTCGTTTATCATTTAGCCTGTTCAAGTTCAGTTCATGTTTGAATCGAGCTTTATTGTTTGTGTTCATATTTGGTTCGTTTAATTTAAGGCTGTTCATATTTGGTTCATGTTCGGTTCGTTTAGTGCTTATCGAGTTTTAAACAAACAAGCCTTAACGAGTTATGTTCGTGAATATATTTAGCAAACAATCTATTGAACAAACAAACCTTAAATTTATTCATGAACATCTTAAATAAACAATGTAGCAAACATGGACAAATATGAAATGTCTCTTGTTCATGAAATTAAATTTATAATAAAAGCAGTTGTCTATTTACAATAAAAATATGATTAATCTATATGAATATTCCGTGAGATTGTCACTCGAAGATGTGAGGTGAAAAAAATCCTAACAGCGAAACTCTAATAATAATATGATTAATTAAAAATAATTATATCATTATGTTATAATAAATTTAAAATATTTATATTATGTATATTTATCAATTTTATAATTAAATATTAATCGAGCTTTTTATCGAGCTTAATGTCAAGCTTGTTCACGAATTTCAAACGATGTTGTTCGTGAACTTAAATGAACCGAACACATTAGTGTTCAAATTTGTTTATTTAAGAATCGAGTATTTAAAATATTGTTCAAGTCTATTTGTTTAGTTAGTTAAACGATCACAAACGAGCTTTAATCGAACCGAGCATCGAGTAGCTCGCCGAACGTTTGGTTCGCTTGCAGCCCTACTAGAGCAGATTACGAAGGATTTTTTAGGGAAGTAGGAGGAAAATTTGAATGTAGGGACTGTTTAGGGATTTCCTTTTGATTTGTATGCATTAAATTGTTTGTTTTCCTAGAGTTAGGGCATCTTGAATTTGGCTGAAATATGATATCCCTTAGATTTTCTTTGGGCTCTAACGGCGTCTAGAGATTTGGGAGAGATCGATCTTCCTCTCGAATTGAGGATCACTTGTATCTTATTTTCCTTGTTCCAAGAGTTCTATTCTTGCAATAAATTTTGTGTTTTCTTGAAGTTCCATTAGATTTTCTCTCTGTTTTTGCTCTCTTAATACGTGAAATCTTCAACTGTTTCCTATCAAAAACTTAATACCCAGGCAAATAAAAGTATTTCATTGGATATTCTGTCATACAAAAAGAGTACAAATATTATCATCCTTCCATGAAAAAGGCGTATGTGTTCATTATATTACTTTCAATAAAAAAATATCACTATTTTGTTACTACTTACACTAACAAATGAGTTTTTTCTCCTATATTGCACTTATCCCTCATCCTAGCAAACAACACTATTCCAAAACCAGCTATTCCTGCCCAATCATTATACCAAAACTACTTTCTGCTCAACCATTATAAGTTTAATCAGAAAGAAAAGCATCTTAATCTACATATTTTCATTCAACCAATTATTATGATATCTATTCAGAGAACCATTGAACCTACAAATAAAAGAATAAGAACTTCCAATAAACATTTCTTAGACTAATTTTTCTCATATAAAAATCTCTCATAATCATCAATCTTTTCTTACTAACATGCATATTATCTTTATCTCTAAAACAATCTTTCAAACATGGGACCAAGCCCTTGCGCAAGCTGCGCTCACTTTCAATAGTATGGTTAACTGATATAGTACGATTCACCAATGGGACAGTACTTATCTTTGGTGTGGCCTTGAACCATCTCCATGCCATCCTTGTTAAATCATGGCTACTCGTTTCCATGATCTCCATATAGGTCATGGACAGATAACTGTAATCAGGTGGAATCTATCTTATTGGCATGATTATACCTAAATAAAATGTCTTAAAATGCTCAAACCAACCATCAAGCTTTTTAGTGTCGAATGCCGCATCATAGGTCAACAAGTCAATCTTGAATGATAGTCGAGCTTCCAACAAAAATTCTAACACGTGAAACTTGTCATACTCCATATCCTCACCATCATCAAGATTTATGCCACCTTTAATAGTGACACCTACACCATAGTTTCTCGCATAAGTGGAATGCGGTTATTCACTGTTGCCAACCATGAACTAACAAAATACCTCTTATGGGACTTCCAATCAGCTTTCAAGCCCCCCATAGCTTGTTGCTATCAATGGCACTAGATGGTTGGAGATTGCATCAACATATTGGCTTATATTCATGTATCGCTCCACATCGTTGATAACCTTGGTAATTGTCTTCATCATTTTCTTATAAAAGCAAAATTAGTTAATCTAACATCAAAAAAGATGAACAAATATTCAAGGAATCAATAAACTAGAGTTAGCTAAATAATCAAAGAGTAGGGGATGTAAGGTTGTAAGGGAGTGTATGACAAATTAGATGAGATTCCTCTCCATTGTTCCTTCACAACTACTAGGCTATCTATCCTAACAATCATAATTTCCAATCCAAACATTAAAATTATTGTTTCATGGTAGATTTTAATCAATTGAAACATTTTAAAATGAAATTTGATTGCTTGCTGACCCCACTAAACATGTAAACTCTTGATCTATGGAGAAAACCAATAAAGAGAGTAGCATAGGAGTCTACTAGGGCTGTCAATATTTGACACGACCCGAAAACTCGACCCGAAAATTTTGAGTATGGATCAACTCATTTGGAAAATGGGTCGGGCACGGGTTATATATTCTGACCCGATTGTATTTTCAAGGCAAGTTCAGGTCAACACGAAAACCTGAAATTGACCCTGGTCAACGCAAAAACATGCTCGTCCCATTGTCCTGTTGTCCGTCGGGCTCATTTCTCATCTCGTCGTCCGTGCTCATGCATCGCGCTCACTCATCAAGCTCACCCACAAGAGCATCGTGCCCCCTCATACTTGAGTCAGCAGGTTGGGTCGTGTTGATCACGTTGGGCTCGAGTCGGGCTCGAGTCGGGTTCGGGTCCAGACTTTATCCTAAATATTTTGAGTCAGCTCTAAGTATCGCCATATTCCATGTGTTACTGTTGAGTACTACTTTTGATGTTAATTTTATTTAACTACATCATTTTGCGTTCTATCCATGTTAACTTTGGTATACCTATCTTCCTGCCTAATTATATCACATTAATTGAAATACCTATCATGTTGGTGCCTCTTCTACCCACTATTATGCATGTCTAAATTACCTATATTTATTTTTAGTTATCTTATCTTTAATATGTGCTACTCCTATAATTGCACCCAAATAATATTTTCTTTATATATCCTAGTTTTAGGCTACATCCTAAGAATCGCATTTCTGACAAACTCAACTTGATTATTAGTGACTTCATCAGGACCAAAAAATTGGATCCATATAGCAAAGGTCATCTTTTATCCCAGTTTTAAAAATTTTGCCTTTTCATGATATTCTCCTATCACATAATACACCCAATGTGTATCAACAATTAAACAACATGAAAAAGCTATACCCCATCTATATTCTCATTTTGTTAGATGATAGATTAAAAATTAAATCTATCACGCATAAATATCACAATCTTCCAGCAATATTAACTCAAATTTATCAAATTTCATAGCCACCCAAATTGCACATCAAGTCGAGCTTTATTCTGCTAATCCTAAGCCCTAAATCCTCAAACCATTCCCTGTATTATTCCAAATTTTCACTTATATCAAATGAGAACTCGCCGATTAGAGCTGTCATCTACAAATAATATATGCAATGATGCCTTATTTTGAATATCCTTGTGAAACATCTCCATAACTAATTTAAGAAAATACAAACTTAATTTTTTTGTTAAGGTAAAACTATTGTGATTAGGAACTTCTAGTGACTCCACAACTGTTTCTAATGCTAATCAATATTATGTCATACAAATTTTTAATAATTTAAACATTCCTTAATACGCTCTTTTTTTATTGCTCACTAAATCAAATCTTGTGATTCCTGTTGGCCATATGGCTTCCCAAGATCAATAAAAAAAAATCCATACCCTTTTTTCTCTCTATGTTTATCCCATTAATTTCCCAAACATAAAGATTGCATCTTCTTTCCAGCATAAATCCAAATTAATTCTCCAATCCTAACGTAATTTTTCTAAAACTATGTTACATTATCATCTCTCATATAACTCTGATGAATTAAAATTAAAAACGGAATATAACAAATAGAAACAAGAATATAAATTAGCTAAAAACAAGTTGTCTTACTGATTTTCTGATTATTTTGCCATAACAAAAACAAAATTTAGGGGGCATTTCTAAGACTGATGCATGTATCAAAAATACGAAGATATAGTTGAAGGCAAAAAAAAAAAACAAAGTGATGGGAAAGAAAGGGGGAAAAAATACCAGCACTATCAAAAGTGATAAATCCAATACCACGGTGCCCTTTAGAACCTTGATCCTGCAGATAATGAAGATAAATATCATCACATGGCATTCTAGCGTGAACTTGCCATTATCATTTAAGTAGGCTTTCCCCAACATTAGCATTGCAGATCAGAAAATGATGGCGAAATAATTACCAATATTATAAATTTGAAAAAAATGCACATAAATGGGGCCTAGAAAACCTTAAAAGCAAATCAAATGAAGCAAGAAAAAATCATCCAGGATAAAGAAAATTAGTAGAATTCAATAAATATAATGGTAATGATATCACGACTTGAAAACTCGTAAGGCTTCGAAGAATATCCGGAGCCTTATCCTAGTTGCAGTATCCTAATAAGTACACTTCAAACAAGATTCCCATCATATGAAATATTATGTATGGATATGGTTCTCACGTCCTTTCAATGAACAACCCAAAAATTCTATTCAATACAAACAACAAAATTTGCCAGGCATGTATATCGAATAAAAAAAATCATCATATAACAATTAAATGACGCCTAACTATCAACCTCTTCAGCACCAACCTGTCAAAATATTTGGGCTTGCCTAGGTTAATTAGCCAACGCTAGCAAGACATGCATGTCGCTCAGCAAGACTACTAAACAATAAGTTATGGTAATGTCTAATCAGGCATCATTTCTGAGGATGAACGTGGCCTAAGTCAAGAATCATGGCTATACCCAAATTTAAGTTGAACCAAAATAGTTCATAGCATTAAGGGTGCGTTTGGGACGGCATCATTGCTGCTTTGCTTTATAAAAAGTTATTAAATCTTCGTTTGGGAGATTGCGGCAGAACCGTGTCAGAAAAAATTTGCGGCACAGAGCTGCTTCCCGCGACCTTTCCCTTTCTCCCGCGGTCCGCTGCTTTCCGCGAAAATATGATGTAAATACCCCCAGCTTGCATATATTCGCGACCTTTGCGCCTTCCACACCACTTCCGACCACGCAGCAACGTGAAGCGCATCGTATTTTGACCTGTTCTTTCTCACTAAGGTTTCCCTGCTCGAATACTTAATAAGCAGCTCGAGCACACCATCAAGAAACCCTTTCTCTACAGCTATGAGAAGCGCGGTCTCCTCCACCTCGCCCACCATCGCCGCATTGATCTCCGCCACCTCGGCGTCGAACTCCTCCCCTCCGGCCTCTCCTGTCATCTGCGAACTCCTTTGTAATAGAAAGGGATGCCCTGGTGGCCAGAGCAATGGGGGCTGGTTTTCTCGACGGGTGGCGAAGGCTCGCCGCTGGGAAGAGGCGAAGAAGGGGGTTACGTTCTCGCTGCTGAAGAGAGAACTCGTTGTTTATACAATTGGTGGGAACTGACAAAGAACCAAGCACCGCTCCATGAGCCATTTGCAGCGAGAACATATGGTTGATGGGGCTTCCTCCTAAACTGAGAGATAGGAAGCCAGCACCGGGAGAGCTGAGAGATAGGATGCCAGAAAGATAACGTGCTCTCAAATTTTAAAATAGCGAAAAGGAAAAATTATAAAAATATATTTAATTAAAAATTAATGAATAAAAATAAATTTAATCAAGCAACACTTTTAAATTTTATTTAAAATAAAATTATTATGTATTAATTTTTAGTTTAATTTTATTTACTATTATGGATTAAAATTTTAGCTTATTTGTTACTTAAAATCAAGCAGCTCAATGAGACGAATCCAAAGAACTTTTTTGTCGATAGGCTGCCAACGTATCTATCATATATTTTCTTAGATTATTTTAAAGGATGATATTACATTGTTTAAAAAAATTAGGAGTTCTTTGATATTTAAAAGTCATAAAATATTTTGTAAAAATGGATACAATTTTGATTTAGAATTGCTAGTTGGTTATCATATACATTTTAAAAAATTTTATCTTTTAAACAATTTTCTTTCATTTTAATATATATAAGGGTATCAAGGTAATTTGTTTCCACACAATTGCAGCACAGCAGCTCCACGGTTATACCATTCAAACAAAATATACTATTTTCTGTACAGCAACTTCAAAAAATAACTTTTTGTACAGTAACTTCACAACCTGCTTTACCAACAGCCGCAGTCGTCCCAAATGCACCCTAAATTGTATTTCATTTATAAGTTAGTTTATTTTAGTTACGTAGATAATATCCTGTCAGATAATTTTGGGTGCATATTTCCATTAATTGTTAGTATTAGATTTCAATTTTGACAAGATTAATTCTCAATTTAAATTGTATCCCTATTTATATAAATCGAGTAAAATGGATGTATTTTTATTATTATGCATTGAATTAAAAACTACTCAAAATTTTCCTCTTTCTTTCCCCTCACTCATCAGCCGGGAGTTTCCCTAACCTTCTCTCTCCCCCCTCCCCTAATTCTCTAACATGATTAACTATCAACTCAGTTTAACTACAATCTTTTTTTCTTGTATTGATCACATCACCTCTATAGTAAAACAAAGTTTTTGTCCCTGTCAAGTACCCAACATCGCTTATTAGTTTTTGACTTTAAAATGAAGGGGCAGAATATAAAAAATAAAGTAAAATATTGTTCTAGGATTAAAAAAGAGCATTTACAGAATATTAATAAAAATATTTTTGTGAGTAAGATTCTAGATCTTAAGATTTTGTCTAATGCATGAGGAAGCTAATGTTATGTGGGAAAACGTAGCTAGTGATATTAAGAACGTTGCAAAGGATAGGTTGGAGTATCAAGGGGAAAAGCTCATAATAGTAAAAATAGTTGGTGGTGGAAACAAATGTGCAAGAAAAGATAAAATAAGAAGCTTTGTTATAAAAATTAGTTTACATATAAAAACTTTGATAATTGAGAAATATATAAATATATTCGTAAGGAGTCTAAAAAAGCAATATGCGATGCAAAGACTTTAGCTTTTAATAATTTATATAATAGATTAGATACAAAGGAGGCGAAAGATAGATGTATAAGTTAGCCAAATGAAGAGATAGTAGTAAATATTTAGTTCAAATGAAGTGCATTAAGGATGAAGATCAAAAAGTGCTTTTATTAGAAGAGGATATTCAACAAATATGGATGAGATATTTTGCTAAGCTTTTCAATGAAGATTGAGAGAATATGATTGACTTTAGTGACCTAAATGAAAATAAAAATTTTTATTTTTATCGGCATATTAGTAATACTGAAGTTAGAGAGAGCCTTTAAAAAAAATGAAATGTGGAAAAGCTATTGGACCTAATGATATTCCAAAAGAGGTGCGAAAATGCATAGAAGATGAAGGAATTTCTTGACTTACTAAACTTTTTAATATTATTTTGAAGACTAAAAAGATGTCAGATGAGTAGAGAATGTTGATTCTATTTTTAAAAATAAAGGCGCTGCACAAGATTGTGCAAATTATAGAGGAATTAAGTCAATGTGTCATACTTTAAAACTATGGGAGACAGTTATGGAGCATAGGTTACGACGTGATACTAATCTTTCTCAAAATCAATTTGAATTCATGCAAGGTAGGTCTACTATGGAATTTATAAATTTATTGTAAGGTTTGATGGAGAAGTATAGAGAGAATAAGGAGGATCAACATGTGATATTTATTGATTTAGAGAAAGCACATAATAAAGTTCCAAAAGAAGTACTATGGAGAGTTCTAGAAAAGAAAGGGGTTAATAATGCTCATATTCAAGTTATTAAGGATATGTATGCATGAGCTGTTACTTGTGTTCAAACACAAGGTGATTTGACTAAATATTTTCCTATTTCAGTTGGATTACATCAAGGATTAGCCTTGAGCCATTATCTTTTTTCCTTTAGTCGTGGATGATCTCACTAGACATTTGCAAGAGCTTGTGCCCTGATATATGCTTTTTGCTGATGATATGTTTCGAGTTGATAAGACTAGAGAGGGAGTTGAAAGTAAATTTTAATTATGGAGGTCAACCTTAGAGTCTAAAGGTTTTCGTTTGAGTATTCTATAACCGAATATATGGAGTATAATTTTAGTAGTAATAGATCTAATGGGGGATTGTGACTTTGGGCGATCAAGTCATTAATAAGAGTACAGGTTTTAGATATCTTGGGTCTATTGTTCAGATTGATGGTGAAATAGATGGGTATATTATTTGTAGAATTCAAGTTAGATGGTTGAAGTGGAGGAATGCATCGGGCTTGTTGTGTGATAGAAAAGTCCCCCTCAAACTAAAGGAAAAATTCTATAAGATGGCAGTGAGAAGCATAATATTAAGTTAAGTGTTACAGAGATGAATGCTCAGGTGGATGAGTGGCTTTACTCTTAGAGACAAGATACAAAATGAGCATATACATGAAAATGCTGGAGTAGCTCCAGTAGAAGATAAGATTAGAGAGAGTAGCCTTAGATGGTTTGCTCACATAAAATGGAGGCCTTCCGATGACCTAGTTAGGAGAGTAGATGTACTAGATTTTGCTTGTGTTAAGAAAGGTAGAGGTAGACCTAAAAAGACTCGGTTAGAAAAGATTAGAAATGACTTTTCTTTATTAGATTTAAGTGAGAATTTGACTCTTAATAGAAAACAATGGAAAAAAAAAAGATTTATGCAGTCAATCCCACATAGTGAGATAAAGGCTTGATGTTGTTGTTGTAGAATAGAGTAAAACATATGAACATTGGCATGATGGCATCATAACATTGAATTATACACTTTTTTATACGACACTCATTATATAACTAGACCTCATGTGTATTATCCCTTGTAATTGCAACTATGAATTTGGCTCGAAAGGGAAATTCACTCAAAAATTGGAGATTGAGCTCAAATTGAAGTCAACGAGGATTTATGAGCTAAGCCCGACTCGAATCAAACTTGACTTGACTTGAGCCTAGATTATATAAAGTCAGCTTAGTTTGAATCAAAATGCATAAGGTATTACATTGTGACTCTGGAGTTTTTTTTTTTTTTTTTTGGTCCTGGACCATGAAACACGAACATGACACAAACATGCGATGTAAAATAATTATAAACAGGAAGACACAGAACACCCTGAACACTTATTTTATGAAATGCATAATCAATACATCTAATGCAAATATTTTCTATTAAAAAACTTGCTGCAATAATTTATAATATCATATGAATCATGTAGAAAGCTTAAGTCTCACCAAAATAACACTAACATTAGCTTAATTATAATTATATTTCAATATTTATCAAGTGTACTTATCCCCATTTACACACCAACAATAACACTAATCATTAGATATTATTTTAACCTTATGTTGTAACACAAAATACGAAAAACCCAAAAAAAGGTGTACAACCTTCAAAATAACTAGCATTGTATTGTCTAATTGAATCTAATAAACTCAACACCTACACAATCACTATCCAACCTGAGCCACAAATTTACTAAACCAAAATAGCTTACACATGTTGCATTCGTGTTAATGCATTTCTTGGTCATCTTGGGGCAAGTTTTGTCCATGTACAACTTCAAGTTTTGAATGAAAACATAAGACATGATTTTCAATATATCAGGCATGTGACAAAGCATGTTGGAGGCATGTAATGTCAGACATCTATACAACAGGAACACGAAAGACTTTTTGAAGTGCCAATGCTTCGTAAGTCACAGGGGAATTGATGATCAAGAATCATGGCTGGAGACAAGTCTAGATTAAACTAGATTAATTCATGAAATTAAATTGTATTTCTTTTATTAGTTTATTTTATTTTATTTAGGTAGACATTATCTTTTTGTACCATCTTGGGTTTAAATTTTAATTAATTATTAGGATTTATTTTCTAATTTTGAAAATATTAGTTTTGCATATGAATTGTAAACCTCTTTCAGTAATAGGGTACAAAATATGCCTTTTTAATCATGATGAGTTGAATTAAAAACTACTCCTAAATTCCCTCTTTCTCTTCCCACTCTCTGCATCCACAGCTTCGCTCATAGGAAGCTAAAACCTTCTCTCTCCTCTTGCAATTCTCCGAATCCAAAAGCATTCCAATTGTACCTTCTCTCAACATTGCCAAGTCCAATCCCATCTTCACCTCCAATTGTACAATCCACCTTCCCTCGCCTCCTTGCATCCACTATAGTCCCAATTCAAATAAAAAAATGTTAAATTTAGAGAATTTGAGAAGAAAAAGACTTAATTTTATTGCACAAACTTGTCCCTATTTATAGATCTATACAAGATATCTTAATAAAGAAATGAATAATTACAGAATAATGCTTTATTGCTCTAATATAATACTTCCTAAATCATCCATCTAAATATAGAAGGAGATCAACATGATCCAGGTGAACCTCCCATGAATTTCCATCTTAGCCGTGGGATCAAAATGCCAAGGGACGACTAAGATTTAATAGGTGAGCCTCCCACGAATTCCTATCCTAGCCGTGGGATCAAAATGCTAAGGGACGGCTGGGATTTAACACTCCCCTCAAGCTAGGGAATACAGATCCATCATTCCCAGCTTGGTAATCAGTCCCAAAAAGGTAGAGTTATCGAGTCTATTGGTAAGAATATCTGCAAGCTTGTCTTTTGATGAGACATGATCGATACATATAAGTTCACTGTCTAATTTCTCCTTTATGAAATGTCTGTCCACTTCTATGTGCTTGGTCCAATCATGTTGAACAGAATGGTGAGCTATGTTGATTAATGATTTGTTGTCACAGTGTAGCTTCATGGGTCCTTCCCACTTGATCCTTAAGTCTTCTAGAATTATCTTGATCCACAGTAACTCACATATTCCTAAGGTCATAGCTCTGTATTTTGCTTCTGCACTAGATCTTGCCACCAAATTTTATTTCTTGCTTCTCCATGTAACAAAATTTCTTCCAAGGAATGTGCAGTATCCTTAGGTAGATCATCTATCTACTGTCAATCCTGTGTAATCTACATCAGTATATACTTATGGGGTTATTCCACAGTCTCTTCTGAAGAGAACCTCTTTACCTTCCCCTTAAGAAAGTGCAGTATTCTATCTACAGCTTGCATGTAAATCTGCTTTGGATTTTACATGAACTGACTGACCATGCTTACAGCAAATATTATATCTGATCTGGTGGGGAAAGGTTGATCAATTTCCCCATAAGCCTTTGGTAAGCTCCTTTATCTACATTTGGATCTTCTTTAGCTTCCCCCAATTTGATATTTGATTCTACTGATGTTGGTGCCGGTTTACAAGCTTGTTTACATGTTTCTTTAAAAAGATCAGTAATGTATTTTTGTTGTAAAATGAAGATTCCTTTGCTAGAGTGGGTCACTTCAATTCCGAGAAAATATTTTAATCTACCAAGATCTTTGATTTCAAGTTCATTTGCAAGACATTTCTTTAGAATTACTTTCTCCTTTTCATCATTCTCAGTCAAAATGATATCATCCACATAAACTAATAAAATTGTGACTTCCCCTAAGTCTGAGTGCTTGAAGAATAATATCTGGTCTCCTTGGCTCTGCCAATAACTATTAAGTAGCATGACTTTTGACAATCTTCCAAATCAAACTCTAGGTGACTGCTTTAGCCCATATAGAGCCTTTTTTAACCAACACACTTTGTTACCACCAAATTGTTCATTAAATCCTGGTAGAATCTCCATAAATATTTCTTCCTCCAAGTCCTTGCATAGGAATGCATTTTTGATATCCAACTGTTCCAGATGCCAGTTATAATTAGCTGCTAGTGAGAGCAGGATCCTCACGGTGTTTATCTTGGCCACAAGTGCAAAAGTTTCCTAGTATTCAATCTTATACGTCCGAGTGTACCCTTTCGTCATTAGTCTTGCCTTATACATTTCTAGTGTACCATCAGCTTTATATTTCACAGAGAACACTCATTTGCAGCCGACTGATTTTTTCTCTATTGATAGGTCGGTGATCTCCCATGTATTGTTCTTTTTCAAGGCCTTTATTTCATCTTTCATGGCACTTTTCTAATTTTGATCAAATAAGACTTCAAAAATATCATTAGGAATATGAATATCATTTAGTGTAACCAGAAATTTTTATTTGAAGGTGAGAAGTTATTGAATGATACAAAGTTAGTTATGGGATACAAGGGAGATTTTTTTGGTGAACTTGTATTTACCTCAATTTCAAGAGACAGTTCAGATTTTTGGACCTGTTCTGGAGCATAATTTGGACTTCTATGCCTTGAATACACTTTCTCAAACCTTGTATTATCCATAATAGCTTTGTCCTTAGTTTCCATGGCTTTGATTTCAGGTTTAAGAGGATTTGTTTGAGGTAGAGCTAAAAGGACAAGAGGGGTAAGCTCACTTTCCTCATCTTCCTCAGTTTCAGTCTCCCTTGAAGATGAGGTTTGGTGAAATAAGATTTTTGTTCATCAAAAGTAATGTCAACAACTACAAGAGTTTCTTGGTAGAGGGATAATAACACATAACCTTTTTGGGTGGATGAATATCCAATTAAGATACATTTGAGTGCTCTTAGATCTAATTTTCCTCTATTTGGACTGTGAATATAAATATAGGCAGTGCACCTAAAGATTCTGGGCATGAGGTTGTTATGGGTTCGAAATTCATGGTAAAAAGAGGATAGAATCTCCATTAGTGTTTTTAGTCCCAAGGTTGTTGAAGGTAGTCGATTTATGAGATATATGGCGGTCAGAAGGGCTTCCCCTAGTAGGATTTGGGTATATTTTGGTGGAATAGAAGTGCACGGGTGGTGGCCAGAAGATGGCTATTTTTTCTTTCTGCAACTTCGTTTTGTTGTGGGGTATGAATGCAGGAAGACTCGTAAATGATACCTTCCTTTTAAAAGTTGGAGGATAGAGTTTGGTTAAAATAATCTTTGGCATTGTCGGAACAAAATTTTCTTATTTTTACCATAAATTGATTCTGGATCATGGTGTGAAAAATGGGGAGGATAGTGCTCACATCGGATTTATTTTTGAAAAGAAAGATCTAAGAGACTCGAGTGCAGTCATCAATGAAGGATACAAACCATTGAGCCCCTGAGATGTTAGAAATTTTTAGGGTCTCCAAATATCACTATGAATAAGGTAGAAAGGGGTATAACATCTCTCAATTTTGTTTGAAAAAGAAACTCGTTTATGCTTGACTAACTCACAAGTTTCACAATGAAAAGATTCATTTTCCAACTTGTAAAAAAATTTTGGGTACATATTTTTTAAGGTATCAAAAGATGGATGTCCTAATCTAAAATGATGAAGCCAAATAGTAAATTTTTTATTAAATAAGGATAACATAGAATAGCCATTATTGATAATAGCAAATTTGTTCAGCTCTTCAAGGTAGTACAGTCCATCTCTCTCCTTAGCAAATCCAATCTTCTTCCCCGATCCCTAGTCCTGAAGTAAGCAACAAGTAGAGTTAAATAGGACTTGACAATTATGATCACTGGTGAGTTTTTGTATAGAGATTAGGTTTGTGGATAATTGAGATAAGTGGAGCACATTTTTTTAGAGGGAGAAAGATAAGGGTATGTCTCCTTGGCCTGCTACTGTGGTAAGAGAATCATCAGCAGTGATGATTTTCTTATCAGTCGGATAAGGAGTGTAGTTGATGAAGTGGATAGTCGAGTGTCATGTGATCTATGGCTCCTAAGTCAATGATCCATACTCCTTTCTAATAATTTCTAAAGGCACTTAATCCAATAGATATAGAAAATTTACCTGAAAGTACAAAAGAAGAAGATACAAGTGATTTTTCAAGTGATACCAGGAGCTGTTTTAGCTTATCAATATCTTCTTTGTTGAGCTCTCTGAAACTGGACTATGTTTCTGAGTTTGGCTGACTTGTTATAGTACTAGCTTGTGATGTTCCCTTTTGTCTACTTCTTTGATTCCACTCATTACTTGGGGGCTATTCATGTAACCTCCAGCATGTCTCCTTTATGTGTCTTGATTCTTACAATAACTGCCCCAAAGGGAGCCTTTGTCTTGAGGTTTTGAGAAATCATTACCTCTTTCCTTCCATAACGCCTCTTTGGCTATCACCATTGTTGAACCTTCAGCAATCGTCGGCTTTCCTCAACATGAATGAGAGAAATGATCTCATTTAGTGAGGGTGCCTCATCTTTGCCAAGGATCTGAACTCTAACTTGGTCAAACTCTGTATTTAAACCTGCAAGAAAGTCATACACTCTATCTTTCTCAATAAAGCTTTTTAGGATAATCGTATATTCTGAACACTTAATCTCTATGCATCTGTAATGATCAAGTTCTTGCCACAAGCTTTGAAAGAGAGTAACATATTCAGTCACGATTTTGCTTCCTTGTTTTGTGCTTCCCACCTTGAATTTAATTTCGAAGATTTGTGCAGCATCCCAAGCTTTTAAGAAGGTTTGCCTAGCTGCATCCCATATATCTTTTGTAGTAGATAGGAACATGAAAGTATCGTTAATTTCTAGAGTCATGGAATTCCAGAACCATGACATAATCATCAAGTTTGCTTCATCCCATGCCCAAAAATTAGGATCTTCTTCATTTAGTCCTACCCCAAGGAGATTATTCATCTTTCCTTTTCCTTTCAAATAGGTCTTTACAAATTGAGACCACTTCAAATAACTCCTCATTTAAGCGATAGGAAGGTTGCATATTTTGGAGATCTCTTCCTTGGTTTACCATAGAGTCCTCCTTTTAGTCAAAGCTTTGGGAGAAATTTGTTTCAGACATTGTGGTGGCAAAGGGCAGCGATGAAGGCTATATCAAGCAGGGCAGCAATAAAAGTTGAATTGGTTATAGATAGGATAACAACAACAAGGGAAGGCCGGCAATGACGGCACGACAGTACAAAAAATTTAGAATTCCGACAACGGCAATGGCTCTGATATCAGGTTTAATTTAGAGAATTTGTGAGTGAAAAGACTAAATTTTATTGCACAAACTTATCCCTATTTATAGATCTATATAAGATATCTTAATAAAGAAATGAATAATTACAGAATAATGCTCTATTGCTCTAATATAATCCTTCCTAAATCAGTCATCTAAATATGGAAGAAGATCAACATGATCCAGGTGAACCTCCCACGAATTTTCATCTTAGCCGTGGGATCAAAATGCTAAGGGATGGCTAGGATTTAATAGGAACCTCTCACGAATTTTCATCATAGCCATGGGATCAAAATGCCAAGGAATGACTGGGATTTAATAGAAACAACTTCAAGCATCGCCCCCGAACCTACAATCATGTTCCAATTGAGCAGTACAAGAGAACCTCTTCATGTGACTCCCTCATAGAACAGCTATTCCCATGCTACTTTCTAATGCAAAGTATATCCCTAGCATTAATTCTTTTTGGGGCTATTTTGTTTGCTAAAAAAGAATACAATGTAAAATAAAGTGCATTTGAAATGATTTAGAGTTGTTTGCTTGAGTGTAAAATAAATGCAAGATATTATTTTCTTATGTTTGGTGTTGAGTAAAATGAATACAGTGTGAAGCTTGACGAAAGTGATTGGGCGGTGGCAATGGTGGTAGTAATGGTGGTGGCAACAATGATGGCAGCCAATAGTGGAGATAGACAAAAGTGGGTGACTGTGGAGGAGGCTTACAATAGCGAGTAGCAAAAAATTTAAAGTGCAATTTAGAAATTGTATAAATTGGCCAATTGTCAAAAGCACCAAAATGAATTAGAGGGTGAATTCTACATTGACCGATGAATTAATTGCATTTCAAATGCAGCATATCAAATAGGTGAATTTTCAAAACACATGCATTTGATTTACACTACACTAGTAATACAACAAACCAAATAATCCCTTAATCAAGATCAAATTCCAAAGATGACCGTATGCATCCCTATCACTCCTAAACTAATGCACATTAATTAATTATTACAGACTTATGGACTATCTACACTTAATTAATTTTACATTCCTATAATATAAGCCACTATTATACCATCTCCAAAACAATCACCTCAGCACAAATCAGTTAACATTCACAACATAACTAATACCTTTTTAAACAATTTTATTTACCACTCCAACTATGACATGCAATAGAATCGCGTAGCCAACATACCAAGTGCAACATACCAAGTGCAATAATGTTGACCACTAACCCACCTCCAGACCCGCCCAAACCCATTTTCCCTTTAGTTGCACGAACCCAGCCCGATCAGCCCCACCTCGCGCACATTTTGCCCAAATGACACAACTATTCGCTCAAACGACACAACCGCTCTCTCATTTCCTCAAAACTACATGCATGAGCGGTTGGGAGGATTCATTCGGTTCATTCGCACGCAAGCCCGCTCCTTCTCGTCTTCCTCAACCGCACACAAGATCCCCAAAGCCTTCACGCTCGACCAACTCCGCGCCAGTGCCTACTCCCTCTTGCTCGATCTTCACGCACACAACCAGACCCGCACAAGCCCACCGTGTCAACCCGTCTGCCCATGGCTATCAACCCACACGGCCGCGTGAACATGATCCACTTTTGTGCCCTCCGTCAGATCCTGCGACCGTCTCGATCTGGTGTGGTACGCAGCCTGCTCTCCCCATCTCTGTGCGATCTAGCCCAACTCAGCTTGTTGTCCGTTCTTTCTTCAATTCGTTTCCTATTCCATAAATGGCAAGTTTGCAAGAGAGAGAAAACAACTATCACAAGCAAATGAAGATCCGAAGATCTGTACTGGGACCAATTGTCTCAAAGCTCTCGGTTGTCAAATCTTTTAATCTGGTCGGGCGGATTTGAAAGGCAAGTGCCTTCCCAACCTACCTTCGCGGGGAGGGGATGCTAGGAGGCTGCTAAATTTTCAAAAAAAAATAAAAAAAGAGCATTTTTAAATTAAATCATATTTAATTAACAGGTACGGCGAGCAAATTGAAGACTTGAAGACTTATGCCGAGATCAATCGTCCCGAAGCCATCGACCGACGAATCTTTAATCCGATCGAACGGATTTGAAAGGCAAGTGCCTCCCAACCCTTCTACAGGAAGGGATGCTGGGAGGCAGCCGAAATTTTAAACAAAACAAAGGACCCTCACATAATTAATTTCAAAGAAAATTTATAATTTTAAATGATTTAAAATTTATATAACTAATTAATTGTATCATTCCAATAATTAAAAAAGGGGGTCCACACCACAAAAAATTAGCTGTCATGTAGTCAAACTATATATTCTAAGAAGCATATTTGGTTTCATAACTCATAAAACTATTCTATGAAGATAAAACACGAATATGGAAAGTCAATTAAAGTAATCAAGAGTACGATGCAGCTATTATGAACACAAGTCCATAATAAGTCAAACAAATAAAACTTAGTGTATTTAGATAATTCAATAAAAATACATTAGTTTAACACGAGAAAGATGCCAGTTCGCATTAAGTATCATTTATACATATCACAAAAAATGCATCAAGAAAACGACAAAAGAAGCCTAATTTACATATTTAAAGCCATATATATCAAAGGATGACATTTGAAAAGGCTCATATCATTAATATTTTATCATGAACATGAGACAATTTGGAGAATCTATACAGTTCAGTCAAACTAGATCTATTTTTGTGTGGGTGTGCTTTAAGGATTAATAATCCAATTTGCAGTCAGCAATGCCATGAGAAGATTTGCTCATTAATGAAAACATAAAGCGGATTGTCTCATGCAGGAGGTTCCAATCAATTGAAACTTACAAAATGACTAAGGGGAAAAATGTTTCAGAACGCATAGGCCATTAAACAAATAAAAGTGCACCCAATAATGACTTATAAGGTAGTTGTCTATGACAAGCAAACCAAAAAAACAACATTAAATCAATCCAAATCTAGCAGTGCAGGTTGTTTCAATGGCAAAGAGCTCAACCTGTTTCTAGAATTGAAGAAAATTAACAATTTGCTTTAACTTCAATGTAAGACTCATGAGAAATTTTGAAATATACAACCTTGAGGTAACATAAGACCAATGCATATAGGTTCAATGCATCCCATAGCCAAACTAGAATCATGCCTCTATGGTCTTTTCTTGAGAAGATTCATCTCCTCCTATCTTAGCAATGTATGAATAGAGTTTGATTCTTCAAGAAATTTGAGAAACAAATCTCTATTCAAACTAAGATCCTCAAGAGCATCTTTCAACTCTTCGATTGGATAAGCCTTTTATTAGTAGCTAATTTTTTTGCTATGATGAACTTTTGTTGCACAAGAGACATTCTATTATCCATCAGATTTGCACGACATTCTTCATGTTGTAGATAATAATTCTTTATTTGACCATTTGATGAAAGATGTTGCTTTACTCAAATCCTTGCACTTCTCATGCATGCAACATTCAATCCTGTAGTGCATCTGATGATTACAAGAACTTTCTTCCGACAGCCAATAGTCTTGAGGAGATCTATTCAAAGAGTCATATCAATACCAAGAGATGTCTCCTTCAATTCAAATGCACTAGACCACTCCAGTGCTATTAGCATCTTAATAGGAGCCTCACTTGGCTTCTGTCCAACACTCTTCCATGATTGTTACCCATCATCAAGGTTTAAAATTGCGTAAATAAGCCTCGAGGCGTTTTTCGTCCGTGAGGCGAGGCGTAAGCCTCGAGGCGGTGTGAGGCGTAAGCCTCACGGACAAAGAATTACGTAAATGAGAATTTAACTATTTAAGCAGGTAAATAACAGTTAGAGACTATCATACAATAAAAACATCTAAATAACAATTGAAATTAGTGGAAGACAATAAAATAGATGCTTCTCATAGCATAATTCAAAATACATAACTTTAAAATATAAGTCTATCAAAACTCCCAAAATACAAATAAGAAAGAACATCTAATCTCATCATTCTTCAATGTTATTCATTAAATTGGTTATCAAGGGAATCTTCTTCTCCAATTGTATCTATGAATGTCAAATCTTCATCATCTTCAATGTTATCCATTTTTCTCGTCCCTGTTAAATAAGAATGATTAATGTCCATTTTTCTCGTCCCTGTTAAATAAGAATGATTAATGTAATGTTAATTGCATATATATATATATATATATATATATATATATATATATATATATATATAATGTAATTGCACAAAATAAATTGTGACATACCTTTACTTGATTGTTGTGCTGCAGAACTAGTAGATGTGTGTGGTGTCCCCACTTGATCTTCTTCGCCCCTTAAGACATCCACACTTAGATCCTCTAGCTGCAAGTCTGATAATGGCAAATCTGTATCATCATCTATAAACCACTCATTATCAGAAGCTACATCTTCACACACCAAAGGGTCCTCATCATCCTTTAACCCCTTGTTCCTCATCCTTCTATCTCTCAACCTCTTGTTGTGCATAATATACACAAGGGAGTTCATTCTGAGTGTTGAAAGGCGATTTCTTCTCTTAGTTTGCATTTGACTATACGTGCTCCAATTTCGCTCACACCCAGAGGAAGAACAAGTGAGGCCCAAAACTCTAACAGCAAAACTCTGTAACTCAGGGGTGGAATCACCAAATTGGATCCACTATTCAACTATTTTCAAGAGGAAAAAAGATAATCAAGTGATATTAAAGTGTTATGATTATACATATAATTTGCAAAAAATAACTATACCTGGTGAGCGTTTCGCAACGGTAGATTTGGCTGCTTGCAAACCAAAGAATCCCTCCCTATTCCGAAATAAAATAAGCTGTAAATCTGCAATCTCCCTGACATTCAGGTCCGGTATTAATCGCTCCATGCAATGATACAAGCCTAGCTTCACCTCTGGATTTGTGGATTTCCTCTCTGAATACTAAAATTGAGGATTGAGATAATACGCCGCTGCATGTAGATGACGGTGTAACTGGACCTCCTACCGAGCATCAATGATATCCCAAATCTCTCTATAACTTGCCTCCTCTCCTCCCAAGTTATGTGCAATTAACTCCTTCGCTTCATCCATTGCATTATATATAAACCCCATTGCTGGTTTCTTCTCGGCATCCACTAAACGTAATACCTGTACCAAAGATCTTGTGCTCAATATGGCATAGGTCACAGTTGCCCAAAACTTATTATTTAGAATTATCCTTCATATTTCCTTCCTCTCAGTTTTATTGCCCCATGTTGAATTAAGAACCTTGTTCGACCCTTTCATCAAATTGCTCCTGTTATAGATGTTTGGCCGTGGTACTCTTCTTCATGTAAGCAATAATTTCCTCCTTCACCTTATCCGGTACATTCGCACAAGGTACTACATTCTTATGTGAACCGGATAAGTGTTCCTTCATGCGACTAACTCCTCCCTTCACCACCTTGTCACAAAAATTACATTTTAAATACACATATGTTTTCTCGCCGCCTCCTACATCAACTTGCACACTATATTTCCAAGAAGGATCACGCCGCAATGACGTATTTGTCTTTTCCTTTCCTCTAACCATGTTTCCTAATGCAAAAAAGGGAAAACTAACCAAAAAATTTCAAAATATTAAAAACCCTAGATTTCCTATAACTTGAAAAATCTTCCCTTATACTCAAAAAAAATACCTAAAATGCGTAGAGGAGTTGTCGTAGAGGGCGGCCGGACACTCTTTGCTCACCAGCGTGAGGCGGCGCCGGCGGGAGAGGCGGCGGGATGGGCTGGCCGAGAGGGCACCGAGCGGATTCTTGCGGGATCTGGCGGAAACCGGAGGCCTGGGTCGGGATGGGGGAGAGCGATTTGTGAGGGTTTTTTTTTATTATTACTCACTTAAGTGAGTGGGACCGGTTTAATGAGGCTTACGCCTCACTAAGAATTGCGCAATTGCGCCTCTGAGGCGCGCCTCAGAGCCAGTGAGGCTTAAGCCTCACCAATTCCCCCAATTGCTTAAGCAATGAGGCGCCCAGGACCAGAATTGCGCAGAGGCACGCCTCTTATTGTGCAATTTTAAACAGTGTCCATCATCAAATTAATCATCGAATATATATAAAGCCTTTTAGATGACATTCCACAATTCTGAACAAAGATAAATGTGCAACTAACTGAGAACCAAGCAAATAAATTACTTTCTTTACGAAATATCGCTGCTTCCGCATATGCTCCGATCTTTATGTCAAGCTCCTAAATGCAAGATCTGAGAATGCTTCATGGATTCGGTAGAAGAACCCCGACGATAGGTCCAATCTAACACTAAAATGCGTTTTGCATGTGCTTTGATCTCTACGTCAAGCTCCTAAATGCAAGATCTGATAATACTTCGTTGATTTGTTAAAAATACTGAAACACCCCTATGATGGCCGTGTTGACAGAAAATCTCGACCGGAGGGGATCCCAAACTTTTAAGATGCCTTCCAAATTCTTACAAAATACAGATACATTTTCAAATGATAACCAAATCACCCCGATGATGGCTATGTTGAAAGTTAATCTCAACCGGAGGAGATTATACATTTAAAATGGTTCCAAATTCCTACAAAATACAGATATTTTCAAATAACCACGTCACCCCGATGATGGCCGTGTTAATAGAAAATCTCAACAGGATGTGAACTTGCATTTCAAAATATCCATGAACCCTAATGAAAATATAGATATTTAAAATGACTTCGACACACACCGATAATGGTCGTGTTCAATGTAAATCTCAACCGGAAGGGTTAAAAAAAATTTTTAAATGCCCTCAAAACTCTAAAATCATACAAACATAAACTCAAATCCTACTAGAAATCAAAATCCTTAAAATCTGTCATCAAAAACTTAAAATCAAAATCCATTCATACTTCGCAATAAGTTTGATGAGGATGATAAATTGAAGAATAACTTTAGCTCACAAAGAGCATGTGTCTTATTGAATATTTACTAAAATTCAATCTCAAATGATTTATATCTCAATAAGTTTGATGAGGATCTACATATGATATTTATTGATTTAGAGAAAGCATATGATAAAGTTCCAAGAGAAGTGCTATGGAGAGTTCTTGAAAAGAAAGGAGTTAATAATGCTTATATTCAAATCATTAAAGATATGTATGAAGGAGCTACTACTTGTGTTCAAACACAAGGTGGTTTGACCAAGTATTTCTCTATTTCGGTTGGATTACATCAAGGATCAGCTTTAAGCCCATATCTTTTCGCGTTAGTCATGGATGTTCTCACTAGACATTTACAAGAGGATGTACCCTGGTGTATGCTTTTTGCTGATGATATTCTTCTTGTTGACAAGACTAAAGAGGGAGTTGAAGGTAAACTTGAAGTCTGGAGATCAACCTTAGAGTCTAAAGGTTTTCGCTTGAGTAGATCTAAAACTGAATATATAGAGTGTAATTTTAGCAGTAATAGACCTAGTGAGGGGATTGTGACTTTGGGCGATCAAGTCATTAATAAGAGTACACGTTTTAGATATCTTGGATCTATTGTTCAGAGTGATGGTGAAATAGATGGGGATGTTATCAGTAGAATTCAAGTTGGATGGTTGAAGTGGAGGAATGCATCGGGCTTGTTGTGTGATAGAAAAGTCCCCCTTAAACTTAAGGGAAAATTCTATAAGATGGTGGTGAGACCTGCAATGCTTTATGGTGCAGAATGTTGGCCATTAAAAGAGAAGCACAATACTAAGTTATGTGTTGCGGAGATGAGGATGCTTAGGTGGATGAGTGGATTTACTCTTAGAGACAGGATACGAAATGAGCATATACGTGAAAAGGTTGGAGTAGCTCCAGTGGAGGATAAGATTAGAGAGAGTCGCCTTAGATGGTTTGGTCACATAAAACGGCGGCCTTCCGATGACCCAGTTAGGAAAGTAGAGGTATTAGATTTGACTTATGTTAAGAAAGGTAGAGGTAGACCTAAAAAGACTTGGTTAGAAAATATTAGAAATGATCTTTCTCTATTAGATTTAAACGAGAATTTGACTTTGAACCGGACACAATGGAGAAAAAGGATTCATGTTGCCGACCCCACGTAGTGGGACAAAGGCTTGTTATTGTTGTTGTTGTTGTAGAGACGTGGCACGTGCCCTTTGATCGGTTATTTTTATCGTAAAATGACACTACTATATTACGGTCACAACCAAAGTCCGTATGCTCTCTAATAGTTAAAAACCCTTAAGTAATGAATTATAGGGTGCGCTTAATAAGATATAAAGCTCTCTACTAACTATAGTTGACTTAAATTTATCACCTTAGACAAACATCCACCCCGGGTCTACAAGGTATCCTTAGACGAAGCAACTCATAGCTGTCGAAAAAGTTCCTTCTGTCAGGTTGGGTCAACTACCTCCACTGACTAAGTAGACCAGGGACCATGACAACCCAGAATGACGTAACCATGGGATCTTGATCGGGCTCATCATTATTCCCCCATCACCCATTTTAAGTTTTAAATTTATGGTGATAAATTTCAAATCAAGAACTCTAAAATTCAAACCCTAAAATTATTGTTACTATACGCTCGGTAATTATTACGACCAATTTAACAACTAGCCATAATCGAAAGTTCTCTCTCGTTATCAGGAGGCATAATTAACCATAGGGGCTTGCGCCTATGGGAAACCAGAACTCAAATCATAAAGTCCTCACAAAATGACTCTGGGAAGTGTCTTATTTAAAAACTCAATCTACCTTCTGAAAATCTACTCCGAAACATAAATCTATTAAAACTCTCCCCGTCAATCAAAGAAGGCACGGAGAGGTCAAGGCATGAATTTTTGGAGCCCACAAATACATCCCAAAACCTTAGTCTTCATCCATGAATCAACTCTTTTATGTTTTATTTTAATGGCTAATTGCAAAATATAAATATGCTTTATGTCGAGTCATTAAGGACAGTGCCAGAAAAAATAGGAAGAAGCATGTTCAAAATTGAGATAGAACTTTCTATGAGTCTCACTGCTCCTGAGATCACATTCTGTGTTTATGTGCTTTTGTCATCTCCAGGGTTGCTTTGCGAGGTTCGAAAGAACGCCCTTACTGCTGCGGCTCAAAATTTCAAAAACCGAGAGAGCTCCAAAATCAGTCAATGCAATTATAGCAGGTAAAAGTAAAATCAAAATTAACCTAACCATAGTACTTCCCTTCCTCTTCCCTATTTGCTGAATCTGAAATATCTTTCTCAAGGACTCCTAAATCTTTTATAATAGAAAACAGGCTATTCTAGTTAGAATTAGAATGTGCAAACTCCTACATCTCGGCATTACATTTAAGTAACACTGGAGCTGTGTAAATATCATTCACTGCACCAAACAATTAAAAATGGATGAATATGAGAGAAATATGGTTCTGACAGCTTCAGCTCTGTTGGAACCAGCCATTTTAACAAGATTAAATATAACAAGCCCTAACTGCCAGGACTCCATACCATTACATTTCAATGCATCACAACTCAGATAGCAACAGGAACAATACAAAACAAAATTTGTAAATGAATAAAAGGCAACCATCAAAACCATCAATTGTATAAATAATCCAACAACCTGTCTCACCTTTGGCATATACAAGTCTGTTATCTCTCCATATGTTTCAAAATAACTGCAAAATTTCCGATAAACAAAAGTTATTTTTTCTTGCATTTCAACAGTTTAGACACAAGCAGCCATCAGCAATAAAAACTCAAAAGGGAAGTTTACCTTCGGAATCAATCAAAAAGCTGAATAGGGAAGTTTACCTTCGGAACATTGATTCTGTGACTGAGTGGGGGATTCTGGCCACAAAAATCCGAGTAGTATTCTTTGCAGGCGCCCTCATTTCTTCCTATAAAGTGAACTTATTATGGTCAGATACTAATTTAGAGGTATTTAAAAATCAATTTAGTCGGGAAGCAATAAACCGCTACACTTCCCTAAGATGAAAAATCTCTAAAAGAAAAAGCAAACTCATTCACCTTTGGAGTTGCAACCTTTACTTCAAGAGTTCTGTTCCCAAGGACATGCTCAATTTCAAGTGCATTCTGCAAAAGAGAATCGTATGCTCATGAAATTTGGACCCATTAGATCCAGTATTAAAGGAGTATTATTAAAGTTAATCAGACAATAAAAAATAATGAACAGAAACATTAAGCTAATAACAAAATACAGGAAAAGTAACTCATGGGTAGTAAAGACAGTTTCTTTTTAATCAAACAATATATATGCTGCCAGAAAAAATAATATTGCTCAGGAAAAAAGAAACACATGGATCTGTTTAACTACATATCCTCTTATTCCTTAAACAACCTCTATCAATATAGTCATCACAGCCTGTGAACTCCTCGACAAATCTACTTCAGCAAAGTGATCACAGAAATAGAATAGGATAGTGAAAGAAGAAGACCAAATCGCAAAATGATTTGTTCATTTAATATAATAGACTGACACAATTGGTTCTTGGAGAAGGTTTGCTACAAAGATATATCATTATTAGCTGTAGCAAAACCGTCGCCAACATGCTGCAACCACTAAGAAAATGAATCGCCTTGTACTGCTCACTCAAATTGAACTAGCATCATAGTTCTTACTCCTACTTTGGCTGGATCTTATTTGACAATCTCAACCTATAAGGATATACACCACCGCCTTTCCTAAATTAAAAAGCATATATCTTTATCCCGGAGCAAGCTTCAAAAGTTTGCTTGTGGAATAAGGGTTGTGATAGACCCGTGTTCTGAAAGGATGAAGTAACAAAACTACTTATATGTAATGCAACAATATCCATATAACAGTGTTCAATGACCAACGTAGCTGACACATGGCATACTATAGTCGCCAGATGTACAAATTTTATATTTGAATTCAAATCTACACATTAAAATATTCATCTTATAACAACTTTTGATGACCTTAAAACTTGGAACTTCTAGCTTTAAAATAATCAGATGACGTATTGCTTGTGTTACATGCCAACAAAATTCATTACACGATATGGTTTTAATTTTAAACACACTATATCATGTGTTAATTGAAATGATTAAATGAAATGTTTTGAATTTGATACTTGCTTAGTATATGATATGTTTCAACAATATTTATTAACCAGCTAGTCCCACATTGCGGCTGTTGACAAGCAAGGAATAGTGCATTTTAAAAAAAATCACCATAAATTAAGTTTACAATATGCCAATTTTTTGCTGGCTATTAATGGAAAAATTAAAATAGCAATACTTAAATATAATAAAAAATTAAATCCAAGTCGTATCATTTAATGAATATTATTTACACAACGCATATTATAATGAAAATTCAAATTCAAATCATATCATTTAATAAACCTTTTTAACATAGTACATAATAATAACAGATTCAAATTATATTGTTTAATGAATATTGTGACATTTGACTTTTTAATATCATAATTTTAATATTCTTTAATAATGGCTTAAGAGTTTAATAGTATAAAGAATCAATAAATATTAATGACAATCAAGACCATTATCTTATAAATTAAATTTTAGATCATTAGTTATCAATATTATATCATCACTTGAATGCAATGGCTTGAGACCAGTATAGGATGAAACAAAATGATTTAGGTGAAATTGTTTAGTTTCAACAAACATCACAAGGAATGTTGATGCAGGACTATATGCTTAATATGGATGAAATAAGAATATTGCACGAGTTCTTGATTGGAGTTTTAACGATACAATTAATGACACATGAAACGATAAAATAAAACAAGAGACGGGTGCCTACGTTTAGGCCAAATCACTAGCTAAGCACTTGGACAAACAAAATAAACTAGAAATTCGACAACATGCGTAATGATAAGAGTTCATTCAAAATCCTCACTCTAAGAATGCATAGAAAATCAACAACTCATATCCTACGTTTACTAAGCTTTAGCAAGATTAAGTGGAGCGAGTCCTTGCGTTTCTGTCACCACCTACAATGTTAGAAAACAAAGAGGTAATTGAAAAGGGAAGAAAAGTCAACCCTTATGTGGAGAGGAATCGTCGCCGAAAGAAATCCTTTGATTTGCTAATGATGCCGGTAATGATTTGTAGAAGACGATTGATGTAGCCTTTGAAGGGAGACGGTGAAGTAGCCGGAGGGATGGCGGGTGTGAATCGACCGACGGTAGTCCACCGGCCCTTGAATCTTTGATCGTCGATTGTATCAACCAAGGGGATGTGGATCCTCTCGAAGTACTCTTCGACGGTGGTTTCGTAAGCAAACCCTACGTCAAAGAATAGGGAGCGGAGTACGTCAATATTGTCTTGATCGTCAAGCACCAAGCCCGAATCCCAAGGGCGAACTTCCATTCATGCTTCTTGTGGAGTAGATGGGGCGAGGAGGTCGTTGCTTTGCTGTCCTTGAAGGTTCCTCCCAAGGGAATAATGGTTTTCCTTTGAAAATCAAGTAGGAAGAGCTAGGGGAAGTGGGCGGCCAAGGGAGGGATAGGGAGGAAGAGTTGTTTGTAGAGTTAGGGTTAGGGTTAAGAGAGATTTAAAATTTTCAGATCTGAAATTATTCTCAGATTTTGAAATTAGGAGGGAATTGGAAAAAGGAAATAGGGTTTAATGAGTGGAGGAGGATTGGAGAGAAAAGGGGAGAGAGGGGGGGCGGCATGGGCAAGGGGCCGGCGGCATCAATGGGGTGGGGAGGGATTTGGGGTGATTGATTTGGGTTTCTAAATTTAGAGTTAGGAATTATGAAAGGTTTAATTCCATCCTCTTTATTTGAAAATTCAAATAGGGATCAATTAGGAAACTTTCCTAAAATAAAGATGATAAAATAGGAAAGGTTTTTAATTCAAATTCAATTTGAATTTAAACTTCAATGCTTTCCAAATATATATCAAGTTAAATTAGGAAACCCAATTGAGGGGAAAAGGCAAGGGAGGGGCCGGCGGCTTGCTATGGGGAGGGGGCGGCGTGTAGGGGGGGGCCGGCGGGTAGGGATTGTGGAGGGGAGGGGGAGAGGGGTTGTGGGGAAGGGGAAGGTCTCGGCTTAGGGGGAGGGGGAGGCCGACGGCAGCTAAGGGGGAGGGGGAGGCGTGGAGGTCGACGGAAGGGGAGAAAGGGGGAAAAACAAGGGAAAAACCAAGAGCTCCCGAAGGCCGCTGTTGGGTACTACGAACTAACCTCTCCGAGGCTTCACGATACTCTTGAATTCTCAAGCACACGAGAACACTAATGCAGGAATTTTTCTTTTAATCAATCATTAAACTTAAAAAATACATAGAGGGGCTTTAAATAGCCTCACACAAAGACACAACATAAAGACGACGATGCCCTCCGGGCTTACAAATAATCCACCCTTGTATAAGGGGTAAAATAGGGAAATAAAACATAGAACTAATGAAAGAAAACAAAGACACAACAAGACTCAAAAATATAAGGACTCGATCGTGGCCGTAGATCGACGGCCACGTCTTCGATAAACTTTCCATGTAGAGATGTCCTCATCAAATGTTCTACCAAAATTAGACGGGTTAAATTTCAAAATAATCCCCCGACTATTCGTATATGGTCATTTTAACCCCAGAGTATAACGTTGCTCAAATTTAGTTCTTCGACTATACAAAATTGATCCAAAATAATCCATTTGGGAATAATTGTTATCAAATTTGTAAAGTCGAGGGACTAAATTGAGATCAATTTTATATCATAATTATAACATGAGGGACTATTTTGAATCAATTTTGTATAGTTGAGGGGTAAAATTGAGGCAACGTGATACTCTGGGACTAAATTGTCATACAAGAATAGTATGGGGACTATTTTGAGATTTTTTTTAAAATCAAACCATCTCTCAAAAAGGAAAAAAAAAAGCTTAAACCGAAGAGGTTTACCAATTCATAGTGTGTTTTAGTTAAAATGCAATCAAACCTAGTCTGTAACCCTAGTGCAAATTAAACATACCAACAAACTAATATGCATCAAAGCCATTATAGCTGAAACATGTTACCTAGCGAGAATTCTTTTTTAAGCGTTCAACCACGATTAAATCTTACATCCATAGCAAACCTTCTGTCAAGATATTCTACCTGAATTCAAATAGTACAAAACTGTTTTGTATATATAGAGCATTTTGCAATGCAAGTAGTTTTTTTTTTTTCTTTCTGATGTCTTTAATTTCATTCTTACTACTTTGTAAGTAGACAACAAGTATTGCAAGAGCAAATAAATTTTTATAGCTGTCACTATATTACCATCATCACTTGCCTTATGGCCCTTGCTTCAAAATAAACAAGGATATCAAACAACTTTAAATATATAATTTTATAAAGCGGAAAGAAAAGGGACTCCAACTAATTGTTGAAAGAAAAAAATGAAATCCACGATTGACAGCTTAAGATGGCTGTACAGTTTGAGTTCAAAGTGTGTTTCAGTTTAAAATGCAACCAAACCTAGCCTTTATCCCGAGTGCTTACATATTAAAACATGTTCAAATTAAACACGCATTACCTATCAACAGACTAATTTGTATCAAAGCCATTATAACTGAAACATGTTACCTAGCGAGGATCCTTTTTTAAAGGTCCAACGAGTAAATTATACATCCATGTCAAACCTTCTATCAAGATATTGTACCTTAATTCAAATAGTACAAAACTGCTTTGTATATATACAGCATTTGCAATGCAAGTGGGTAATCTTTTTTTTTTTTTTTTTTATGTCTTTAAAGTACATTCTTACTACTTTGTAAGAACACAACAAGTATTGCAAGAGAACATAGTTTTTTTTATAAATGTCACTGTATTACCATATCATCACCAGCCTTATGGCCTTTCCTTCAAAATAAACAAGGATATCAAACAACTTTAAATAGATAATTTCATAAAGACGAAAGAAAAGGGGCTCCAACTAATTGCTGAAAAAAAAAATCCCCAATTGACAGCTTAAGTAGCATGTATAATTCAAATTCATAGTGTGTTTCAGTTAAAATGCAACCAAACCTAATCTTTAGTCCTAGCGCTTACATATTAAAACATGTTCAAATTAAACATGCATTACCTACCAACAGACTAACTAGCATCAAAGCCATTATAGCTGAAACATGTTACCTGGTGAGGATCCTTTTTTAAACATCCAACCACGAGTGAATCTTACATCCATATCAAACCTTCTTACATCCATATCAAACCTTCTGTCAAGATATTCTACCTGAATTCAATTAGTACAAAATTGCTTTGTATATATAGAGCATTTTGCAATGCAAGGTAATCTTTTTTTTTTTTTTCCTTTCTTTCAGCTTGATCTTACTACTTTGTCAGCACACAAGTATTGCAAGAGCACATAATTTTTTTATACATATTACTATCATCACCTGCCTTATGGCCCGTGCTTCAAAATAAACAAGGATATTAAACAACTTTAAATAGATATTTTATAAAGCGGAAAGAAAAGGGACTCTACCTAATTGCTGGAAAAAAATCCCCAATTGACAGCTTAAGAAGGTTGTACAACTCGAATTCAAAGTTTGTTATACTTGGAACAGAGTTTTCCTTTTAACTTTGAAAAAACAGCAAATACTAAGAAAAATTAAGATCACCGAGGAATTCAAATATATAACCATATTAGAGCAAATTCATTAGTAGGCATATATTAAAGAACATATGATAGAAGCATAATCACCTTTGCATCATCTACAGAAGCAAATGTTACATAACCAAAACCACGGGATCGGCCAGTTGATCTTTCCTGTTTCACAGAGTAAAGTGATGTAAAGTAGATACAGAGGTTTCCAACCATAGAAAGATTTTATGTGAAAAAAAAAAGAGATAAAAGGAATAATCATGCAAGAACTTTTCCAAAACAAATGAGTGGAAAAGAATAAAAAATCAATAGCTATTAGCCAGGTAAAAGAAAATTGTAGTACGAACATTCTTAAGTATGAAGAAGTCTTCGTTAAGAAATTCAAATTTAGGAAAGTCGAAGCACCTTAGGAACAAAGATGAAAAGACAAACCATGAAAATATTAATACGGCAACCATGCACACGGTAATTTTCATTTCATTGACAAAACTACAACACTTCTTATGTTCTCATACAAAACAGTTCTTGATTAAGTAACAAAATTACACACTAAAATTAAATAATAGCAAATAATACAATACAGTACATGAAATATTTAAATGGTACTTCACATATTTAACAATAGCAGAGCTTGGGGGGCATTCTCAACAGAATCAAAGATCGAAACTATTTTCGAAGCAAGCACAAGCAGGCGAAACCGAAGAAATCAACAAACAGGAGGAAAGAACAGAATGTGGTTGTCAAAGGCAGCAAAGGAATTCTCTTTCAGAACTTCTCAGTTCTCACACGAAGCAGGCAAACCCTACTCTAAACCTTATACTCGACTCGATCGCTCGCGTGGTATTAAAATGTGACAAGTAAATTGAGGCAGCGCCTCGATATTGCCTCAAGGCGCTACGCCTGGAGGCGTATGCCTCATGAGAAAAGAACGCACGCCTCATCCAAACCATCGAGACATACGCCTCGTCCTCCTTTTTAAACAATGGTACCAAGAACAGGCATATGCATTCCATCTCCACTATCGATTGTAACCTCCAACATAGGACCGGTCTAAATTTATACTAAATTCCACTACGTTTATACTACCCATTCTGTAGCCACATGCAAACAACACTTAGCCCACCAACAACAAGAGAGGGGAAAAAGTTAAACCCAAGTAGAATGTTTCTATATCATATGATGTTGACTGGCCAAATGAATATAGATCAAATCAAAACTCTTAATTTCTAATAGACGAGTATCAACACCTTCTACATTCACTCAAAATGAATGAAAAAAAAAAACTAGTTTGACTCCAAATTGTGAGAACCTTTCTCATCAAAAACGAAAAGTACAATATACCGAGAGAAGATGATCTCAATTGTGCTACGTGGGACAAAGAAGATTCCTCAATCATGTTATGGTTATAGAATGCTTGTTCCAATCACAACCAATGAAATTTGGGTTTGGGGACACAATGACGTGAGCGCATGGTCAAATATTCATGATGCCACCTTAATCTATAAAATTAAGAGTAAAATTCATGCCACCAAACAAAATACACTCTCAATTATTGTGCATTAAAACAAAATGAAAATGTTGTGGCTTAAACTCAACCACTAGTTATGCATTAAAATGAGTTGTGGTGAAGATATGCAATGTTGACATTTGTGGAAAGATAAATAATTTATGAAATTTTAACTAAAGTGAATGTCTAATATGATCAAGTATGTATCCAAATACTTGGAAAAGACTCCTTTCCCATCCTAAATGAAGTTTTTTCTACTATTACAAATGACAAAGGGGGCAAGGTATATGTTAGACCAGTCCAGGAGGGACCGGTGTAGCCGGCCATAGGCAAAGGGTCGACCCTTGTTTACTACAGGCGGACCAATGGTCTGCCTCTGCTCCAGCCCGCTGTTGGAGTAATTTTGTCATCCTCAACGGATTGCATATTTTGTGATAGAGCACGATATAGAAAATAATATATTGTCTCAAAGGTCAAAAATATTATTTCCCTGTACACTCAATGAAAAAATTTACAATTTTAAATTTCAACATAAATTTTCTCCCATTCAATATTTTCATTTTTTTAAAAAACATGAAGCTTAAGATTGATTTTAAATTGTTTACATTTTAATGGGTAGAAAACTTATTTTGTCCTAAGAGCCTACTGCATCAAACACGTCCAGACCACCTCCAAGCAAAAGCAAAGAAGAAACTAAGAAAAGCATGCATTTTTAATGCGCAATCAGGTAAACAAACAACACATATATGTAAATCAACTAAAATAAGAGGGTCAATGTCCAAATTATTACAACCAGATTTGGTAGCAGAGTTGTCTTTCATTATATAACCCAGTCAAATTTATTTACACTCTACTTGTGGGGGAGCTTCAAGCTCTGATTTCTAGGTAAGTCTTTGGACTTCACCTTTAGTAGGCTCATCCTCTTGATCCACCTCTCTTTTAACTAAGCCCCACAAGTGAAAACATACATCATAAGTCGAATCAAATACATTTAAAAAAAAAGACTCAAGCTTGCACATACTTATCAATAGCGCAGAATGGCGCGCGCCATGGTGCACGGCGCAGTGCACCAACGACGCCATCCGCATGGCGCAGCGCACAAGTTCAAGTTGGCACGCACCAATTGCGCCATGGTGCACGGCACGCACAATTTCAATTTAGGTTAAATATTTTTTTTAATTTTACATAATTTTAATTTCTAAATAATATAATAATAAATATTATATTATTAGTCATTTATTAACTAAACCTAAAAACCTCACGCCTCAACCCTATTCACGCCTGATCCCTACAACTGAAGCTGCAATCCTCATGCCGGCACGAACTCCGCCTCCCTCATGCCTAATCAAAGCTGCAAACCTCATGGATGCCCAATTCAGCAATTCCTCATGGGATTTAGCGCGGATTTTGCCTCCCTTCAAGCGTCAGGGTACTCCTTCCTTTCGCCTCCCTTCACAGGTATTCACAGCTCTCTACTTTTCTCAAACTTCTCTCCTTTACTTTTGTTAAACTCCCACATATCTCCTTCCTTGCTTTTCCTTCTTATCCTTTTCCAATATTATTAGATTTACAATGCCCTACTTGATGTTCTTATAGCTATTTAAATGAGCGAAAGTTTAAATTCATGATTTTCTAGTCAGAATAGAGTCTAACAGAATCAGTGCTCAAAGCTACCATCTATCATAATGATATGAATGAAAAGCAAAATATGTGAAAAATTTATAAATATGTGACATCTGATAACATATGCCCTTAGAAATTCTTATATTCAAATAGGTATGGTTGTTTTATTTGTTCAGATTATCTTAAATATGCTTGTTCAAACAAGCTTGCTTGAATGTATTATTGTGGATGAAAAATTGGAATAATGCTACCACAAACAAATTTTTCATACAAATATCTATCAAACACCAATTTTTTAATAATTATTTTTTATTTTGCACCATGTTCAAAATGGCGCGCACCGAGCCGTGCGTTATACGCCATGACTCCAAGGGGACCTTTGTGCCATTCGCCGTTGACAAGTATGAGCCTGCAAAACAAAGAATTAGAAAACAATTTACATGACATAAATATCACATCCAGAATTGTCTAGCAGTTAATATGTTAAGCCCTGTTTCGATCCCATTGGTCACATCTCCTCTGAGGGTTTTAAGCAGCACTTGTTAGCAAGCCCTCTTGGACATGGACACATGCAAGAAGAACATGCATATACATATATATCTATGCTAATCACTTAAGGGCAAGTGCCCACAACGCAGACAGTCCAATATTCATCAAACTAAAACATCAAACACATACGCAGAAAAAGAAAAATCATAATCCTAGCATGCTTAGGGGCTGTGCACCTAAGTGTGTGTAGCTGTGTGGCATGTCACACTAAGGAAGTTGTTTTTGTTTTATTGAGGAAAGAAGACTTTTAATCTTAATCCAGGGTAATTTCTCTTTAAGTTGTTTATGACTTAAAAATGTTATTTAATTTTTTTATGTTTCAAATTTAGGAGGGTTATGAAGAACCCATAAAAAAACCACTACTTGCTTTGAGACAAGCCTGCTATTTATGATGTCCTAAGACACAATAATAAAAGATGAGTTAATCATCGTATCAAAAGAAACTCAACCAATTTTAGGGATTTTATGGATTTTAGAATTCTCTTAATGTTTGGATAAGAGATGAATGTTCACCTAATAGTGTAATATTTCTTTTTTTTACCTAATAGTGTAATATGAGCATGCCTAAGGGTTATACTTAAGATTTTATGAAATTCATCTAATAGAGTAAGATAAATTATGTGTCTATCTAAGTTTTAATCCTTAAATTATGTGTATATCTAAGTTTTAATCCTGCCTCTTATCTATTTATCCTTCGGCTAGGGTGTAATTGTCCAAGATCTTGCATTCTTTTATTCTCGGAGACTTTATTAGCTTGTCAGGTGTATTATTGCACACTTTTCAAACAATAAACAGGTTCGGGCTACATGATCTCGGTATAACTAAATCATATCTAACTGGCAACAGCTTTCTCACGATGTCAAGATAAAGTAATTCAAGGCAAGGGTTCATCCTACAAAATATCATGCACTATTAACATATCAACAAAACATAACTTATGCGAGATAAAACATAACAAGATGCATTGTCAATTGGTAACATCAATTATGGATATTGATTGTATCAATGGTTTAGATATAACTGTTTCAAAGCGGATGATAAAGAACAAACCTTCATTACAATACAGTCATCCAATTCCCCAAATTTGCTCATGTATTGCCTCAATCCTGCCGTGTCCACATCCCAAGGAATCCCAAGGACCTGTCAACAGAATCCACTTCAGAAATTATAAACAACGGAAGACAAAAAGAGAAATATTTGGTAGAGCATGGGCTGGATACTAACCACGAGCTTGGTCGCCATAAAAGCAGAGAAGGGAAAGCCTGAAGAAAATTACACTCACTCCCACTCACTCTGACCAGATAAGAGCTCCACTCACACCTCGAATCCTTTTCTCGCGTTCCTCTCAATCGCCCCCCAGAGGGAACTCATATATAAAAAACTAGCTATCCTCGTTCCTCTCTCAGGTCACCGCAATCTCTCAATGTCACACTCTCCTGCAGTACACAATACAGAGTAATTGTTTTTTCATACACATTCCTTCTCTAGGGCTTCTCTTCTTGGATTCTCGATCTATACCGGAGACGAGAAGAGGAAAAAATATAAGAGGTGTCGAGGAAGACATAATTACTACTACTATGGATGAGAATATCGCAGGCTCCTGGTGACGCTCTTGCCTCGCTCGACGCTTCCCAGCTCTCGCCCCTGCCTTCTCTCGCACTCTTTCTCGATCAATGTCGCTCACTCTCTCTCTCTCTCTCCCCACCGGGGTTTCGTTCTGCCAAGTGCCAACACCTACACCTCGCAGCTCGCATGCCCTTTGCCCCTTGGCTACTCTTTATATACGGGGGAATAGAAATACGCATTTCCATCACCAATTCGCACCGTTTGATCCATTAATTTCAGCCGTACGATTAACAAAATATCCGATGCTATTATCTCCATGCAAGCTACATACTCAAATTAAATGATGTACAAGCCTTATTTTAGGCTCAAATTTCTTGTTATTATTAATTGTGATCACGGCAGTATTTATTTGTATTTGAAATATCTTATAATAAAATGCAAAAGTACTTTAATATGTTTTATTTGCACTCAATCAAATATATTATATGTTTTTAAAATACATTTTAATAATTTTATATTAAAAATATTCAGCAAAACAATCATTAATAAATCTAATCTCACACTAAAATTTATTAAATTTCAGGCAATATGATTCCATGCCTTGAAAGTTAAGAAAAGAAAAAAAAGAAAAGAAATAATATTTTTTAAGTAGAGAAATTACATAGTGGTCGAGAAGTTTTTAGAAAATTATATATATGAAAAAAATAATGTTAATTGATAAATCACAAGAAAATCTATCTAAATAGCACAAATCTCAAAATAATATTTTAATTAAAATTTTTCAAAATTAAATTTAGGATCATCCAAATATGAATTTCAATAAATATATAGTTGAACAAAATATCTCAATAAGATGAATTTAATGACACTTTAGTTGGTCTGATCCAAATACAAATGAGCCAAAAATTTTGCACATGAAATATAGTTGGATACTTCATGATATTTAAAAGTAACAATTATTTTTATAATTATTAAGGAGATTAATAGAGAATAATTATATATTTATATTAATTAAAATTTATATTTTGTACAATTACTCTTATTTTTCATCAAGGTCATTTTCCTTATATTTATTTTTTTACACTTTTTAAAATCCAATAAAAAAATATTTAGAAAAAATAAAAATTTAAATCAGATAAATGATAAAATTCAATAACTAAATATTTAAAAAACCAATTTAAAAAAAGAAAGTAAATTAAAATTCAATAATTATAATCTTAACAAAAAAACAAAAAAATTATAAAATAAAATTTTAAATTTGAATAATTTATTAATTTTAATTTTAAATATAAAATATAATATTATATATGATTAAAAATAATTGTATATTTTAATTATTAAATTTATCAATTTTAATATTAAAAAAATATTATTAAATTATGTCAATTTTAATAATATTTAAAAGTATATTAAATTTAAACATTTTAATTATGATTAATAAATTAATTTTAAATTATATTTATATTTAAGTTAATAAAAATTACATTATTTAAAATACATATAATAGTTATAATATTCATCATGTTAATTTTTTTTAATATCTTAAATTAATTTCATTAAATATTTAAAATATAATTTAAAAGTTACTCAAAATTTTAAAATTAATTTAAATTTGCCAAAATATTTAAATTTTTAATTTAAATTATTTAAAGTTAAATACATTTTCTTTCTCTGCTTCTCTCTCTATACCTCTCTCTCTCTTTCTCTCTCTAGGTCTCTCTCTATATCTTTTCCCTCTCTTCATCACTCTAAGGCTTCGTTTGGTTATTTGCAACTTTTTTAAAAGGCAATTTTTAAAAACTTTGGTTCAAAAAAAGAAGTTTTGCAAAGAAGAAGCAGTAATAAAAAATTTTCTCAAAAAAGCGAAAAAACATAGAAAACAGTATTATTGAGAACATCCGTAAAGAAATCAAACGTTAAAGAAGAAAGAAAATTACAGTTTTAAAATGGAAAAAGCGCAAAAAATCTCCAATCAAACGAGGCCTAAGTTAGAAACGCAAAAAAAAGTATTTTAAAGGAATTTGCAATTTTTTTTGCGTTTTACTATTTTACCTATTTGCATGTATAATTCTTTTTACTTTTTTTTTAATCGTATTCCTTTTCATAATTTAGTGGTGATCCTTTTTAAAATTTGTCCGCTTCGTAATGTCGGCGCCTCCTCTCACCTCCCTTGCCCTTTGTCTTTATCTCCACCATTATATATAGATAAAGATGGCTGGGAACTTTTTTTTTGGGAAAATTCATGGTTGGGAGCTTGGAATACCGTTTAATTTGAATTGTTCGGTTGAAAAGGATATCCATTCGTGCCCTTTATTTTATGGAAAATTATAAAAATAAGTATATTTTTAAAAATATTTCACTTTGAGCAGCATAATATAATATCATAACACATCAAACAAAGCACAAAAAAAGTATTCAGATTAAAATCTGATATGCTTGTGCCTAGGGGTGTCAATATTTGACACGACACGAAAATCCGACTCGAACCCGACCCGAAAAACCAGACTCGAACCCGACCCGAGTCCTAAACGGGTCGGGTTCAGGTTCAGGAATTCGACCCGTTTGAAAAACGGGTTGGGTTCGGGTTGACCTGACGGGTTGCCGGGTCAACCCGAAAATCCATTTCAAATGAGCTGCCCGCGCTGCCCCGGCTGCACGCAACCCTGCCCCAGCTGCCCGCGACCCTGCCCCGGCTGCCCCCGCCCTGCCCGGCTGCCCGGCTGCCCGCGCGCCCGCCGAAGTTGCCCGCCCCTGCCCAGCCGCCCGCCCGCGCTGCACTCGCCCCCGTACCAGCCCGCACCAGCGTGCCTCGCCCGAGTTCGCCCGCATCCGCGCCCGAGTTCGCCCTCGTGTCGGGTCGGGTCAACCCGGCAACCCGCCGGGTCGGGTCCGAGTTCGGATTTCCGACCCGTTTACCTATCCGGGTCGGGTTAGGGTCGACCCGTTTGAACGCGGGTCATTTCGAGTTTGACCCGAACCCGACCCGTAACCCGAAATTGACACCCCTACTTGTGCCAATGTTATTATACATCTAAAATAGCAATACCTTTTAGTCTGAAAAAAAAAAAAAACTTAAATACAATATATATAAAAAGCCCATATCTATATTAGTTTTATAGTTTAACAAAAAAAATTTCACACATAACAGTAGCATCTCCATTAAATAAAATGTAAGAGCCTTGAAGTATTACAAAGCTTTTGCATTAGACTTTTTGCCTATACACTATTTTACATATCGACTGATGGATTTAAAGTTGTTCATAGATGACACCATTACCCTTCTTGTAAGACTATCTAGGTGATTCTGGAACAATGAAGGAAGAAGTAAGTGAGAACAATGAGCCTCAAAATCCTATAGTTTCTTAGTGAACAATATTTGGTATAAAATTATTAAAAATGCATCTCAACCTCTTATTTATAGGGTTAAGAAGGATAAAGGACATGCTACATCTAATGAATAATGAAATAATACATGATTTGACTGCTATATATATATTGAATTAAATACTCTAAAGGCTACGCTGGAACAACCATCTTTGATCAAGTCTACCTAATTTTTGTAACTAGCTATTACTTTTCCAATCTAAGGAAACCCCTTTCCCTAAAAAAGTTCAACAAGGCTAACATAAAAGAGGTAATATTCTTAAGCACATACTGCATTTTTCTGCATGTAATATATGTTATCTGAAGTTCATGTAATTTTATGTTAATGATCATTAATTAAGTTAATTAGTAATTAGAAGTGTTAGAATGTTGAATATGATAAAAAGTAATCAAGGTTTGGGGTCTAAGAAGTGAAAATCTAAAGATTGAAAAGTTTTCTGTTGGTGCCAGGGTTGACAACGCGGTGACATTGAACTATCTGGCTTCTGAATAAAAATAGGTTTTGAGCGTATGCTATCGCAACACCAATTCTCAAAAAGGATATTCTAGGAGAATCTGAAAGATTCTTGAGGGGCATTGTGGCACTAGGAAATCGAGCGCTACGTTGCTAGGCAAAATAGTGGAAATATTATATTAAATATATGAATCAATTGAGCCATTTTTCATTCCATCCAACCATTGCTGAAGAAGAAGAGAGGAGGAGAAGAGAAAAGAGAAAGAAAGAGAGATGGATTTGGAGGTGGAATCTCGGGATTCGTCATTTGGGCCAATTCAGGATATTGTAGAGCTCGAGGTAGACTCCTAAACTCTTTTTTCTAATTTTAATTCCAGTAAGTTTATAAAAAGATATGAAGAAAAATCCATTTTTCTCAAGTTTTACAACATTTTCATTATGCGATTATGAAATCGAGTTTTCAACAATTAGTTTTTCCTATATGATTTTTTGAGTATATTATTGAATTAAGGCTTTTATAGAAAATGCAATAACTATATAAAAGTTTTGAACTGTTTACGAGAATGTTCTTCTGAAATTAGAAATTGAAAAAAAAGAAAAGTTTTGTGAGTAGTTTGCTTTATAAGTAATGTGGTTGTTGCTGGAAATTCATGCATTTACTAAATACTGTGTTGAGTACGGTTGCATTGCATCTACATTCTGTATTATGTTACATCAAGAGATATTTTGTCTTGAAGTGTTAAAAAGGGCACTCTATCTTATGCTGTAAGTGCCCTAAATGTGTTCTTTTGGCTCCATTTGCCTGATGTTGATATGAGAGGATTTTGGCCCAATTTACAGGAAAGTAGAGGTATTAGATTTGACTTATGTTAAGAAAGGTAGAGGTAGACCTAAAAAGACTTGGTTAGAAAATATTAGAAATGATCTTTCTCTATTAGATTTAAACGAGAATTTGACTTTGAACCGGACACAATGGAGAAAAAGGATTCATGTTGCCGACCCCACGTAGTGGGACAAAGGCTTGTTATTGTTGTTGTTGTTGTAGAGACGTGGCACGTGCCCTTTGATCGGTTATTTTTATCGTAAAATGACACTACTATATTACGGTCACAACCAAAGTCCGTATGCTCTCTAATAGTTAAAAACCCTTAAGTAATGAATTATAGGGTGCGCTTAATAAGATATAAAGCTCTCTACTAACTATAGTTGACTTAAATTTATCACCTTAGACAAACATCCACCCCGGGTCTACAAGGTATCCTTAGACGAAGCAACTCATAGCTGTCGAAAAAGTTCCTTCTGTCAGGTTGGGTCAACTACCTCCACTGACTAAGTAGACCAGGGACCATGACAACCCAGAATGACGTAACCATGGGATCTTGATCGGGCTCATCATTATTCCCCCATCACCCATTTTAAGTTTTAAATTTATGGTGATAAATTTCAAATCAAGAACTCTAAAATTCAAACCCTAAAATTATTGTTACTATACGCTCGGTAATTATTACGACCAATTTAACAACTAGCCATAATCGAAAGTTCTCTCTCGTTATCAGGAGGCATAATTAACCATAGGGGCTTGCGCCTATGGGAAACCAGAACTCAAATCATAAAGTCCTCACAAAATGACTCTGGGAAGTGTCTTATTTAAAAACTCAATCTACCTTCTGAAAATCTACTCCGAAACATAAATCTATTAAAACTCTCCCCGTCAATCAAAGAAGGCACGGAGAGGTCAAGGCATGAATTTTTGGAGCCCACAAATACATCCCAAAACCTTAGTCTTCATCCATGAATCAACTCTTTTATGTTTTATTTTAATGGCTAATTGCAAAATATAAATATGCTTTATGTCGAGTCATTAAGGACAGTGCCAGAAAAAATAGGAAGAAGCATGTTCAAAATTGAGATAGAACTTTCTATGAGTCTCACTGCTCCTGAGATCACATTCTGTGTTTATGTGCTTTTGTCATCTCCAGGGTTGCTTTGCGAGGTTCGAAAGAACGCCCTTACTGCTGCGGCTCAAAATTTCAAAAACCGAGAGAGCTCCAAAATCAGTCAATGCAATTATAGCAGGTAAAAGTAAAATCAAAATTAACCTAACCATAGTACTTCCCTTCCTCTTCCCTATTTGCTGAATCTGAAATATCTTTCTCAAGGACTCCTAAATCTTTTATAATAGAAAACAGGCTATTCTAGTTAGAATTAGAATGTGCAAACTCCTACATCTCGGCATTACATTTAAGTAACACTGGAGCTGTGTAAATATCATTCACTGCACCAAACAATTAAAAATGGATGAATATGAGAGAAATATGGTTCTGACCCATAAAAAAACCACTACTTGCTTTGAGACAAGCCTGCTATTTATGATGTCCTAAGACACAATAATAAAAGATGAGTTAATCATCGTATCAAAAGAAACTCAACCAATTTTAGGGATTTTATGGATTTTAGAATTCTCTTAATGTTTGGATAAGAGATGAATGTTCACCTAATAGTGTAATATTTCTTTTTTTTACCTAATAGTGTAATATGAGCATGCCTAAGGGTTATACTTAAGATTTTATGAAATTCATCTAATAGAGTAAGATAAATTATGTGTCTATCTAAGTTTTAATCCTTAAATTATGTGTATATCTAAGTTTTAATCCTGCCTCTTATCTATTTATCCTTCGGCTAGGGTGTAATTGTCCAAGATCTTGCATTCTTTTATTCTCGGAGACTTTATTAGCTTGTCAGGTGTATTATTGCACACTTTTCAAACAATAAACAGGTTCGGGCTACATGATCTCGGTATAACTAAATCATATCTAACTGGCAACAGCTTTCTCACGATGTCAAGATAAAGTAATTCAAGGCAAGGGTTCATCCTACAAAATATCATGCACTATTAACATATCAACAAAACATAACTTATGCGAGATAAAACATAACAAGATGCATTGTCAATTGGTAACATCAATTATGGATATTGATTGTATCAATGGTTTAGATATAACTGTTTCAAAGCGGATGATAAAGAACAAACCTTCATTACAATACAGTCATCCAATTCCCCAAATTTGCTCATGTATTGCCTCAATCCTGCCGTGTCCACATCCCAAGGAATCCCAAGGACCTGTCAACAGAATCCACTTCAGAAATTATAAACAACGGAAGACAAAAAGAGAAATATTTGGTAGAGCATGGGCTGGATACTAACCACGAGCTTGGTCGCCATAAAAGCAGAGAAGGGAAAGCCTGAAGAAAATTACACTCACTCCCACTCACTCTGACCAGATAAGAGCTCCACTCACACCTCGAATCCTTTTCTCGCGTTCCTCTCAATCGCCCCCCAGAGGGAACTCATATATAAAAAACTAGCTATCCTCGTTCCTCTCTCAGGTCACCGCAATCTCTCAATGTCACACTCTCCTGCAGTACACAATACAGAGTAATTGTTTTTTCATACACATTCCTTCTCTAGGGCTTCTCTTCTTGGATTCTCGATCTATACCGGAGACGAGAAGAGGAAAAAATATAAGAGGTGTCGAGGAAGACATAATTACTACTACTATGGATGAGAATATCGCAGGCTCCTGGTGACGCTCTTGCCTCGCTCGACGCTTCCCAGCTCTCGCCCCTGCCTTCTCTCGCACTCTTTCTCGATCAATGTCGCTCACTCTCTCTCTCTCTCTCCCCACCGGGGTTTCGTTCTGCCAAGTGCCAACACCTACACCTCGCAGCTCGCATGCCCTTTGCCCCTTGGCTACTCTTTATATACGGGGGAATAGAAATACGCATTTCCATCACCAATTCGCACCGTTTGATCCATTAATTTCAGCCGTACGATTAACAAAATATCCGATGCTATTATCTCCATGCAAGCTACATACTCAAATTAAATGATGTACAAGCCTTATTTTAGGCTCAAATTTCTTGTTATTATTAATTGTGATCACGGCAGTATTTATTTGTATTTGAAATATCTTATAATAAAATGCAAAAGTACTTTAATATGTTTTATTTGCACTCAATCAAATATATTATATGTTTTTAAAATACATTTTAATAATTTTATATTAAAAATATTCAGCAAAACAATCATTAATAAATCTAATCTCACACTAAAATTTATTAAATTTCAGGCAATATGATTCCATGCCTTGAAAGTTAAGAAAAGAAAAAAAAGAAAAGAAATAATATTTTTTAAGTAGAGAAATTACATAGTGGTCGAGAAGTTTTTAGAAAATTATATATATGAAAAAAATAATGTTAATTGATAAATCACAAGAAAATCTATCTAAATAGCACAAATCTCAAAATAATATTTTAATTAAAATTTTTCAAAATTAAATTTAGGATCATCCAAATATGAATTTCAATAAATATATAGTTGAACAAAATATCTCAATAAGATGAATTTAATGACACTTTAGTTGGTCTGATCCAAATACAAATGAGCCAAAAATTTTGCACATGAAATATAGTTGGATACTTCATGATATTTAAAAGTAACAATTATTTTTATAATTATTAAGGAGATTAATAGAGAATAATTATATATTTATATTAATTAAAATTTATATTTTGTACAATTACTCTTATTTTTCATCAAGGTCATTTTCCTTATATTTATTTTTTTACACTTTTTAAAATCCAATAAAAAAATATTTAGAAAAAATAAAAATTTAAATCAGATAAATGATAAAATTCAATAACTAAATATTTAAAAAACCAATTTAAAAAAAGAAAGTAAATTAAAATTCAATAATTATAATCTTAACAAAAAAACAAAAAAATTATAAAATAAAATTTTAAATTTGAATAATTTATTAATTTTAATTTTAAATATAAAATATAATATTATATATGATTAAAAATAATTGTATATTTTAATTATTAAATTTATCAATTTTAATATTAAAAAAATATTATTAAATTATGTCAATTTTAATAATATTTAAAAGTATATTAAATTTAAACATTTTAATTATGATTAATAAATTAATTTTAAATTATATTTATATTTAAGTTAATAAAAATTACATTATTTAAAATACATATAATAGTTATAATATTCATCATGTTAATTTTTTTTAATATCTTAAATTAATTTCATTAAATATTTAAAATATAATTTAAAAGTTACTCAAAATTTTAAAATTAATTTAAATTTGCCAAAATATTTAAATTTTTAATTTAAATTATTTAAAGTTAAATACATTTTCTTTCTCTGCTTCTCTCTCTATACCTCTCTCTCTCTTTCTCTCTCTAGGTCTCTCTCTATATCTTTTCCCTCTCTTCATCACTCTAAGGCTTCGTTTGGTTATTTGCAACTTTTTTAAAAGGCAATTTTTAAAAACTTTGGTTCAAAAAAAGAAGTTTTGCAAAGAAGAAGCAGTAATAAAAAATTTTCTCAAAAAAGCGAAAAAACATAGAAAACAGTATTATTGAGAACATCCGTAAAGAAATCAAACGTTAAAGAAGAAAGAAAATTACAGTTTTAAAATGGAAAAAGCGCAAAAAATCTCCAATCAAACGAGGCCTAAGTTAGAAACGCAAAAAAAAGTATTTTAAAGGAATTTGCAATTTTTTTTGCGTTTTACTATTTTACCTATTTGCATGTATAATTCTTTTTACTTTTTTTTTAATCGTATTCCTTTTCATAATTTAGTGGTGATCCTTTTTAAAATTTGTCCGCTTCGTAATGTCGGCGCCTCCTCTCACCTCCCTTGCCCTTTGTCTTTATCTCCACCATTATATATAGATAAAGATGGCTGGGAACTTTTTTTTTGGGAAAATTCATGGTTGGGAGCTTGGAATACCGTTTAATTTGAATTGTTCGGTTGAAAAGGATATCCATTCGTGCCCTTTATTTTATGGAAAATTATAAAAATAAGTATATTTTTAAAAATATTTCACTTTGAGCAGCATAATATAATATCATAACACATCAAACAAAGCACAAAAAAAGTATTCAGATTAAAATCTGATATGCTTGTGCCTAGGGGTGTCAATATTTGACACGACACGAAAATCCGACTCGAACCCGACCCGAAAAACCAGACTCGAACCCGACCCGAGTCCTAAACGGGTCGGGTTCAGGTTCAGGAATTCGACCCGTTTGAAAAACGGGTTGGGTTCGGGTTGACCTGACGGGTTGCCGGGTCAACCCGAAAATCCATTTCAAATGAGCTGCCCGCGCTGCCCCGGCTGCACGCAACCCTGCCCCAGCTGCCCGCGACCCTGCCCCGGCTGCCCCCGCCCTGCCCGGCTGCCCGGCTGCCCGCGCGCCCGCCGAAGTTGCCCGCCCCTGCCCAGCCGCCCGCCCGCGCTGCACTCGCCCCCGTACCAGCCCGCACCAGCGTGCCTCGCCCGAGTTCGCCCGCATCCGCGCCCGAGTTCGCCCTCGTGTCGGGTCGGGTCAACCCGGCAACCCGCCGGGTCGGGTCCGAGTTCGGATTTCCGACCCGTTTACCTATCCGGGTCGGGTTAGGGTCGACCCGTTTGAACGCGGGTCATTTCGAGTTTGACCCGAACCCGACCCGTAACCCGAAATTGACACCCCTACTTGTGCCAATGTTATTATACATCTAAAATAGCAATACCTTTTAGTCTGAAAAAAAAAAAAAAACTTAAATACAATATATATAAAAAGCCCATATCTATATTAGTTTTATAGTTTAACAAAAAAAATTTCACACATAACAGTAGCATCTCCATTAAATAAAATGTAAGAGCCTTGAAGTATTACAAAGCTTTTGCATTAGACTTTTTGCCTATACACTATTTTACATATCGACTGATGGATTTAAAGTTGTTCATAGATGACACCATTACCCTTCTTGTAAGACTATCTAGGTGATTCTGGAACAATGAAGGAAGAAGTAAGTGAGAACAATGAGCCTCAAAATCCTATAGTTTCTTAGTGAACAATATTTGGTATAAAATTATTAAAAATGCATCTCAACCTCTTATTTATAGGGTTAAGAAGGATAAAGGACATGCTACATCTAATGAATAATGAAATAATACATGATTTGACTGCTATATATATATTGAATTAAATACTCTAAAGGCTACGCTGGAACAACCATCTTTGATCAAGTCTACCTAATTTTTGTAACTAGCTATTACTTTTCCAATCTAAGGAAACCCCTTTCCCTAAAAAAGTTCAACAAGGCTAACATAAAAGAGGTAATATTCTTAAGCACATACTGCATTTTTCTGCATGTAATATATGTTATCTGAAGTTCATGTAATTTTATGTTAATGATCATTAATTAAGTTAATTAGTAATTAGAAGTGTTAGAATGTTGAATATGATAAAAAGTAATCAAGGTTTGGGGTCTAAGAAGTGAAAATCTAAAGATTGAAAAGTTTTCTGTTGGTGCCAGGGTTGACAACGCGGTGACATTGAACTATCTGGCTTCTGAATAAAAATAGGTTTTGAGCGTATGCTATCGCAACACCAATTCTCAAAAAGGATATTCTAGGAGAATCTGAAAGATTCTTGAGGGGCATTGTGGCACTAGGAAATCGAGCGCTACGTTGCTAGGCAAAATAGTGGAAATATTATATTAAATATATGAATCAATTGAGCCATTTTTCATTCCATCCAACCATTGCTGAAGAAGAAGAGAGGAGGAGAAGAGAAAAGAGAAAGAAAGAGAGATGGATTTGGAGGTGGAATCTCGGGATTCGTCATTTGGGCCAATTCAGGATATTGTAGAGCTCGAGGTAGACTCCTAAACTCTTTTTTCTAATTTTAATTCCAGTAAGTTTATAAAAAGATATGAAGAAAAATCCATTTTTCTCAAGTTTTACAACATTTTCATTATGCGATTATGAAATCGAGTTTTCAACAATTAGTTTTTCCTATATGATTTTTTGAGTATATTATTGAATTAAGGCTTTTATAGAAAATGCAATAACTATATAAAAGTTTTGAACTGTTTACGAGAATGTTCTTCTGAAATTAGAAATTGAAAAAAAAGAAAAGTTTTGTGAGTAGTTTGCTTTATAAGTAATGTGGTTGTTGCTGGAAATTCATGCATTTACTAAATACTGTGTTGAGTACGGTTGCATTGCATCTACATTCTGTATTATGTTACATCAAGAGATATTTTGTCTTGAAGTGTTAAAAAGGGCACTCTATCTTATGCTGTAAGTGCCCTAAATGTGTTCTTTTGGCTCCATTTGCCTGATGTTGATATGAGAGGATTTTGGCCCAATTTACAGAAAGCAGATGTGGGAGGTTAAGTAATACTATAAATACTTTTTTGTCCTCATCTGCTTAAATGTTGCATTGAGTACTGTTGCATTGCATCTGCATTCTGCAGTACATGACATCAGGAGATTTTGTTTTGAAGTGTTAAAAAGGGCACTCTATCTTATGCTATAAGTGGCCTAAATGTATTCTTTTGGTCCTATTTCCCTGATACAAATATGGGAGGGATTTTGGCCCAATTTAATGAAAGAAGATGTGGGAGGTTAAGTAACACTATAAATGCTTTTTCGGCCCCATCTGCTTGATACAGATGTTGGGAGACTCTCTCCTCACTTGCTATATACAAGTGAAGGGGCTAAAGGGAGATATAAGTGGAAGTAGAATTATAATCGTCACAACTCAACCCAATATGACTCAAAACTATGCATATAAGTGGAAGTAGAATTATAATCGTCACAACCCAACCCAATATGACTCAAAACAGCATAGATCATACCGTGTCCAATTATAGCAAGAATCAAACTCCAAGATCTAATTGGAGAAATATTGAAACAAATCTTTCAATTTATACACCACATAGAGCCACTACTAAATATAAAAGTAAAGTGAATGACTACTGAATCTCAAAAAAAAAATTCTATTCATCTTTTTATCATCCAAAATACATATACAATATGAGATATCTGCAACAGCGCTTGGCAACAGCTAACATAACCAAATAAAAGTCAATCCTGCAAAATAAAACTAACTTAAATGACATACCTATAGCATAGATCATAGCATGATATCCAAAATTACTCAACTCGCTCCTTAACATTTTCCTGGCCTGAAAACGAAAGCAAAAGTAGGAATAAGCTAACAGGACTCAATAGGCTATCGCAACCTAAAATAAAAATTAATAACTGAAATCAAAAGAACTTAAAATACTGTGTTGTAATAATAACTGAAGTATTTTATGAAAAATGGAAACTGAAATATATATTAATATTGAATGCATTTAAATAACCACTGAATTGCACTAAAATTGAGAAATAAACAAATATCCTATAGCAAATTTTAGAATAGCCCTCACGCTCCAATTTCTTTTCACATTTTTTAGTTTAACATAATCTCTACTCAGTAGCCCCTCAGGCCCTAACATTATAACACATAGCATAACATAATCCCTCCTCGATAGCCCTTCGATCCCATCATAGCAGAATCCCTCCTCATTTGCCCTCAGCCTGTGGCATAACCGAATCTCTTCTTACCTCCAAAATGTCATATTTCTTTCAATATTATACACATATTCAACGCAATTCATTAAATAAATTATAAATGGACTTAATTCAGAATTGCCAAAATGCGTTAATAATAGGCAACATAAATAGTATTGAGCAAAAATTCATATAAATTATAACAAAATTATCAGAGATTATGTAAAATATTATTTTAAGACTTTAACTGTACAATTGCACTATTTTTAGAGTCCAGATTATTTCAATAAAAACTATACAAATTTCAAAATCGTTGGGAAAAATTTTCAGAAAATATTTAAAATGTTCAGAATCTCAATCTCTATAACATATAAAAAATTACGTGGTGAAAGTCCTACCAATAAAAAGTTATCTTTATTTTTTGGCAAAGGAAATATCAATTTTGTTGGAGAAATCCCAAAAATATCGAATTATTGAAAACTAAGATAGGCAAAACATAACATACATCGAGCCGAACAACTTTTCCAACTAGCTCGACAGGTAAAAACAACCCGAAGCAGCTAAAAATGGAGTTCCTCTCTCTCTCTCTCTCTCAAATCCCTCTCCTCTCTCCCACTTCGGCTAGCATAGCATTTGTATTAGTGGAATAGTGAAAATATTATATTTTTAAAAGCAAAATTTGCTCTAGCACTGCAGCGTAAGATTAGAGTACTTCAATGTTACTATTCAACACCTAGACACCACTGCAGCGCTGCGGCTCTCGAACACCCACCACCTAAGTGCTCCAAGGGGAAAAATTTCAAAATTCACCAATTTGCATTCCAAACCCCTCAGACTTATTCTAGAATACATGCAAACCCTTTCATACACCCAAAGCTCTCCTAAACACATGCAATATAGTTCATATACCAAAATCAACAGGTTACATGACTTTTAGTCGGGTCAGACGGGTTTGAGCAGTATTCTGATCCCGGAGATCTCACAATAAGTAGGCATTCAGACATGTACATTATAATCATTATATTTTATACATTAATGCTTTAATGAATTGAGTTTAAAAAATGTTTTGAAATATGCATTTATGAACTATGAATCTCTATATGAATTTTGTTGGGCAAAAGAAAATGAAAGCGAAAGGCAAGTGAATCATTGAGAATAAGTATTTTATATAATGTCTGGAAGCTTCTATGAAAGTGAATATATGATTATGAAAATATAAGTGTTAGTTTTGAGATAAGATATGTATTGAAACTCTGATGAATTTAAGTGTACTTATACTTATAAGTCTTTATGTTTTCCTTTAATTAATTGTTTTTAAATATTTGCATTGATTATGAATACCTATGAGGGGTGAAGGAGGGAGTCCATTGGGATGGTTGAGCTCACCTTGTTGTTTTAAAATGTTCCAGGCAAGGGAAAGAGTTCGATGGAGTAAATCAAGTTAGAGGAGGATTGTTTGAGCTTGGAATATAAGGTACTGATTTTTTCTTATCCAGCATTTACTTGGTTGATATATAGACTTCTATGATTTGAATTTTTGTAAGTTGATGTTTTGAGAAAATGAAAATGGTTGACATTACTTTTATGATTTAGAGTATTAGTATCTCTAATTATTATTATTTAAGGATGCGAGAATTAATTAAAAGTTTAAGTCCAATCCTTCTATAAGATCATAGGGCATCACATTGCAAACCTCAACACACCCGTTGGTTGTCTACTTAGGGGCCTTCACTTGCCTACACCGACTAATGTCACAACTCTCTAACTTGATCCTAAGTTGAGATCACTCAAATTGTTGTGCTTAATTTGGTCAACCTTTTATAAATTATGGGGTATCCTCTTAAGCTAAAGTTTTTTTAGCATTAGTCTCCATGCTTGCCTGAGTTAAGAGCACTGAACTTCTAATTCAGACGAGTTCAACAACTTATTTTTCATCTTGTCATATTGGCTTATTACAATGAGTGGGTTTCTTCAATGTTAAAAATGAAAATATTAGATATTTATGAGTTACTTAGCCTGAAGTTAACTAGGCATGTGGAGCCTTGATTTGAAAATTCTTAGTGAGGTAGCATTGTCTCCCAATGTGGTCATTGCTTGGTCTTCAATCGGTTAGCCATAGTTGAAGATAGCGAGTGCTTATCTTTTATAAAGATTTTAATCTCTTTTTTTATTGGGGCATCATATAACTTATACACAAATTTTCTTTCCCATGAATTTGACTCGTGACTTATGCAAGGATGTATATTTATGTGCACTGATGAGGGTATCACTTTAAATCTATAAAATTTTGTGATATATCATTATTGATTTTACCTTATAACCACATGATGCTTCATCTTTTGATTTTCATCATCCTTCATTAATTTTGGGGCACAAGATCAAACCCCTCGGCAAGAAGTTTGACTTTGACAATGATTTCATTGTTTGAGCTTCATCATAGGACGTGTCTCCAAATTTATCAAAGGACGGCAACTTGTGCTTTTATCTGAATCAATTTCATTGTACATTGTGACTCCCTCTTTTTGTTGAGGTATCAGCCATCCTTAGCAACTATGGACTAATACTCGCCTAGTTGTGCCTAGTAGCTTTGTCATCTTGGCCACCTTTTCTACCCCTTGTACGAGAGACAACTCCAATAGAGCATTTTCCTTTTTCATAAAATTTGGGCTAGAAAGCTCAAATATGATTGTGTTCTTTTCTCACCTTCACGTCTAAGAATTCATGGTTTGAGGTTGTCAAGTAACAAAAAGGAGAATCTTTTTTGTGATGCCGGATATGGGGTGGTCCAAGGTCAATACTCCTAAAGTTGCTCTCCATGCCTATTTAAAAACTCTAATATTTTCCCTTGAGAAGTTTGAGCTTGTCTCAAGCTTGTCAAGAGAGGGGCTGGAGTGCTAGACTATTCATGCTACATACTCGACACACCTATTAGAGCAGCAATCTACCTCCTGTCGAGAGAGTCTTGTCCCTTTACATGTTACTTAATCTTAGTTGTTTTTAAACCTAGTATCTAATTTTCTTTATTTTCCAATGGTCAAAGTCCCACCTCAAACTTCTTTGCTCGAAGTTGACAAACCTTCGCAGGCCAAGCAAGGATCAATCTGGATCAGATATGACACCACACCGCTCACAACTAGAGAGACAAACCAGTGAAATACAAGATTTGAGAGACTCACTTGTCAAGGTCTAAGTGCGACAATAGGAGATAGTTGAGTTGTTTTCGTCACTCTAAGAATGAAATGCTAAGTTAGAAATTTTGTAAAATTCTCATAGGAAAATAGAGGGACTTTTTAAACCATCTTGAAACGTAATAGAGGCTCAGCTTAGCATACAAGAAAGAAGATGTTATATATATACACTCATTCCCTTATTGAATGGATTTATGTTCTCACTCGCATGTATGTTTTGACAGTGAAATTCTTGCTCTTGCTCAAGTGTAAAGGGAAACTTAGTCAAGTGCAGGCTTTCCATCTACTTCGAGGCCTTAACTCTCTCATAGAAGCAATCTTACAACTATCAAAATTAACCCTAAGACTAAATCACCCTGATCCTAAGCATAAGCCTATCTCATTTAGCTAAATTTTACTTATGAAATAGGTTTCTTTAATATTGATCTAAATTATTAATATGTCTACTTTCAAGTTTAGAGCCTAGCTTCTCTAACAGTTCAATTTTTTTTAACAAAATTTGATCAAATTTGAGAAACATAATGATTCATGATGGAGGCATACAAATGAGAAAGAATACAAGAGAGATTTCTCACAGAGGAATGAGTTTACTCAATTTTCAAACTTGAATATATTAGATTATTAAACTTTCTCTTTGTTGACTTCGACTAAGTTAAAGTTTCACTTAGCGAGTTTAATCTTTGGAGGAGTTGAGTGCAGTTCAAAAAATTTCTCAAGTATATACTAAATTCTAATGGTGAATTTCGAATACTAAGGGTGGGTTTCATGTTAGCTGTAAAACCTCAACTCTTTCATATTTTCTATTTCTTCGCCTTACGGATTTTTGGTCAATGGCATTGATCCACACTCACCACATCTAAAAAACAAAAAATTTTGAATCCAAAGGCTATAGAAGCCTTGACCCTGCTTGTAAGACTAGTCATGCAATTTTAGACTAAGAAAGAAAGAGGTGGGTAGGTGAGTAGTGAAAGCTATGAAATCTAATTGAGTTACAAAAGCTATAGAAGATGAATCACCTAAGAAATAATAAAATGATATATAATTTTCTATTATAAATACATACGCAAAGCTTTAATGGATACACGTTGACAGTCATATTTGACGTTGCTTGGAGACACCTCCGATGAGTGGCTGCAACATATATCTTTAATAAGCATATTTGATGAGCGACTTAGGCGAGTGCCTCCCATATGATGAGTAAGGCCTATGGTTGTGGTGCTATTTAAGTTAGTGGAGTTATTATTATTAGATAGATGAGTATCTCCTACTTACTATGTGTGCGTCTTTTATTCAAGATATGTTCTTCTACGATGAATATCTCAAACACACAAGTTCTTTTGAGACATGTACCTCAAAGATGCAAGCTCTTTTGGGGCGAGAGCCTCCGAGATGGATCCATCTTGGTTAGGGCAACTGTACTCTAGAGAAATCCCTTCTTGAGTCGAGCGAATGCCCTATTTGGTCAAGCTTCTCTAAGACGAGTTTGCTTGATCTCCTTTGATTCCTTAATGAACTCAATTGAGCTCCATAACTCACTCAAATTCATACATTGGGGTATACATTAAGGAGAGGCATTTATAAAAGTAAAAATTTTGGCACCATATTTTGATAAATTTTTCTATCAGCATGAATTCTAAAATAAACAAACTTACTTTATGATGTAAAAGATATAAATTTTGAAAAGCATACAACATTTCTTACATGATTACATTACCACACTATACATAAACTCCACCCTGACAAATCGGGAATGGCTACTGTGTAATAAATACAAGCCAATAGAGAACCACGTCTTTCTCACAAAAACTGATACACAAAATTGCCCGGTAGATAAAATTTACAAAAAATTGCTATAATTTAATCTGTAGTAGTCTTATCAAAGTAAGCCGTGATTGATTTTAGCTTTCCATTTAAATAATTATTCTCGACCTGCAAGCAAAAAGCACGATTAAGTTTTAAAAAATCTGTAATGAAAGGATTTTAACAAGTCTTCCTAATGTTTTTACATGAATTATCTCAGAAAAGATGGCAAAGATATTAAAAAAAAAAAACTGCAGCTAAAAGAAGATCTGATAACCAAAAGAAAGACAGCTCTCTCTCTCTCTCTCTCTCTCTCTCTCTCTCTCTCTGTATTCTGGGATCCTGCTACAGAAACTATCATTTTTATCTTTTTAAATGTTGTTAGTCGTGATTGTAATAGAGAAGTGTAACGGTTAGAGAGGTGCTATAATGCCAATCATCATGAAGGAGCAAAATCAACAAGGAAACAATCAGAAAAAAGTACCTCCAGGTTCCATGGAGGATCAGCTAACATAGAAAGGTCCACCAATTGGCTCAAATTAACATTTCGAGGAAGAAACATTACAACTTTAGCAGCAATCCTGCTTGCAATTTTAAAAAGATAATACCTGATTCAACAAAAAAAAGTTATGGGAAAGGATAACATTGTAATTAAAAAATTGAAAGAATGAACATGTAAGAAGGAAAAGACCAACCCATCACGAGGCCTGAGTAAACTCATATCATAAGCCTGCATTTTAGCATAATCTGGACCACCCCAAGGGGGGGACAAGAAAACAACATCACCCTAAATAGAAACAAGTAAAAAATGTCAAAAAAAATCATCCAGCCAATGAAAAAGAATAAGAGAGAAAATTTATTATAGGATTAAAACACCTGAATATCTTTTTGAAATTACCTTAAGTTACAAACTCACAAACTGTATGTGAACAGTGTTAAAAATACATACACAAAGCATAAGGCCACGAACGAGTATAATGCACACACATGATATATGAAATAAGCAAAGGATGAACCTATTTGTACTAGTGAATCAATCTAGAGGCAGAGCTGTTAATTCGACAAGGCTAGCTTATCATGAATTTTATTGAACTCTATTAAATGAGATACCTGACATAAATGGGTTATACATGATAACCCAGGAATTTAAAAGAACTTAAAAATCAACCCATCAAACTTTATTAGGGATCCATTTAAATCCACATTTGAATGTAAAAATTAATAAAAATTTTACGTTTAAGTAAAATTGTATAAATAAAACTATTAAAAAAAACTTCAAACACTTGATTAATTGTATAAAAATCTCATTTTCATATGTTAGTTGATGTTTATTTTATACTAATTTATGAACAAGAATGCTGGGAAAACCAACTATAATTCCTTGCCATATTTTGATCTTGCAAACTATGTATTCCTCTCCTATTCTTTCGATATCACTTATCATTTTCAAGATTAAGGACTTTGTAATCGTAGGAGATAGAGATGAATCTTAATTGAGAGAGAGAGAGAGAGAGGGAAGGAAGAGAGAAAAAGAACGAGAGTGAGATTGTAGAGAGACAATGTATGAATAAAATTTGAGAGAGTTGAAGTGACATTCATCAATTTGTTGTCTAATTTTAAAAAAGAAAATTGGAGGCCTTTGTGATTAGCAAGTGGCCAACTAAAGAGTAACAGAGAGGAGAATTGGCTCTTTAAGATATTAAATCCCCATTAGCCTTATTCCAACTATTTTGAGTGGACTTCATGATAATCATCTTCATTAATTTTGAGTGGACATTGATCAATTTTGCTCTTTTTCTACCCATGCTATCCTCACTTAACTTTTTTTCCTACTCCCACAATAATTTTATCTACCCTTCTCAATAATGCATTTTGTTGTGCATGAGTCTATTATTCACTATATAAGTCTTAAATAAATGCTATCCCACAATTTCTCATATAACATATTTTCCCACTCTACATTTTATTATTTTGAAGTACATCGATCTTATCATTCTTATTTTTGTCACAGTTAACTTGATTATCAAAGACTTTTTATCGCCGCACTAGATCCATATATCATAGTGAGCATAATCATAATTTAATAAAATAAACATTTTTAGGTCCTCGTGAAATTATTTTATCACAGTGCTCCGAAAAAAGTCACCATTTTATACATCAAACCTTAAATATTAAACCTATAACCTATAATTAAAACCAGATGGTTCAAATGGTTGAACCATGAACTAATTCTCCAGCCACTCTAGTGTCCTAATTGAACCAACACAGGAATGAGACTCGATCAAAGCAAATGGAACCAATGTTGAACCACTGAACTATTGAATTGATTGAGATTTTACTGAATCAACCAAATACATTTAGAATCAAATTATCACCATTAACTATTGATCATACTATTAAAAATTAATTTTTGACATAACGGATTTAAAATAAATAAAGGATTAAAATTTTAAAAGCTAAAATTGTTATATCTCAAGCATCAAAAATTGTAATCACATACGCACAACCTATCCCAATTCTTGATTTTTCCCGACTCAAAGTCGAATCTCCAGCAACTTCAATGGTTCAACCTTTGCAAGTTCATTGATTGACTTTACCCTTCAACTCCGGGCTTCAAAGGCTCACCAACCTCATAGATACAGATTTCATCAACCTTCATAGAGTCTCAATCTGTGAATCGTGAATTTGTCGGTCTCATAATTTGATTAATATATAATTTTTTATTTTGTGCTACTTATTTTTACTTTCTTTATAAAGATTTTTAATTCGTTAGACCTATCTAAATAGCAACAAAAATCCTTCATCCCATAACTACGACGCACCCACACTTTTTCTCATAGAGGCGTGCAGTATCCGGCACAATACGCGTCCGACAGACCTCCGACACGTGTCGGACAAGCAAAAAATGCGTCTGATTAAAAACATATTAAATACAAATTGGACACGAGTGTCTTAAATATTTTATGAATTTTTTAAAATATAATTTCCTTGTATTTAAATTTTTATTTATTTAAAATATAAAATATAAATTTTTTATTTCCTATCCACAACACCGCACTCAATACCTTATTCATCAAATATTCTCATTTTTATTTCTCTTTGGCGGGTCACGACTTTGGTTTCACAACAATACTCAATATCATCTCAACATCGACATCTAACGTTGTTACAACATTGACATTTCATCTCAATATGAAAATCTGACACTGTCTTGACATTGATGCTCAACGCTAGTAATTTCTACACCCACAACTTGACAACTCATCTTTGTCTGACGTCCATCTTAACATCAACAACCAACACCCTTTCAACATCGACGATAGACGTCCTCTTGACATTAACACCTGATACTCACTGCATAGCATCGATGCCCGACTCTCGACAGTATTGTCGTCTCCTCTCTCAATGACAAATACACAGCATAAACATTCGACTCTCGACATCTTAATATTAATCATTTTAAACACAAATTACAGTTAAATGACTTATTATTTCTAAATTATTTTTAATATTATACTTATACAATTTTATATACTATTTTTAAAATATAAAATTCTAATAACATGGCCAACCCGTATCCATGTCCTATATTTTCAATAATTGACATATCCCGTGTCTGTGTCCTATCGTATCCGTGTTACCGTGACCGTGTCTATGCATCTAGTGGACCCAAAAATATGAATCTCCTACACATAAAAAAATTGATAGAATAAGCCCTCTATGTTGTGTTATGCAATAAATCCTATCGAATGTAACAAGAACAATGAACTACGGACCGAATATTGCAAAAAAGTCGCATAAATGTCATCCGTTCACAAAACAGATTGCCACATGTCCAAAGAAGCACCTCCCACACTCAATTTTAATGGATGTCACACATGCAAGTCATTCAAATGTTGCTCGTAAAGACTGCACTGACGAGTTTGAAACACTGAATTTACCTAGAAATGGCACATTGCCATGATTGTCACATGAAGATGAAATGTAAAATTTGCCCAATGTGAGGAAACAACACAAAATTAGAGGTGCAAAAATGTCAAGAATTTACGAAAAATAGTAAATACACATTACTTTTTATTTTTTTATATTTTATTATTTAATAAAAAAATTCAAAATAAAATTTCTCCTCACCCGTAGTTGCTTGACATCATGTCCATCTCTTCGTCTATCTCATCTAGCCCAACCCATTTTCATTCCTTAAAAAAAAAAAGCTCATCTACTATACCCATTCCAATAATCTCTACTTTTATTGTTGCTCTCATGCATCCCACTCCCATATTCATACTTCTCGTCTCTGCCTAGAAGCACCAACCAAACCCTCCTCAAGCCTTAGCTGATTTCCCCTCTTCCCCTTACTCACCGACAATCCTACACCACTCCCCATCTCTAATTCTCCCATCAACCCCCCGAACTCCCGCTCCTTTGCTCGCTGTCCCTAGCAATGCCAATTGTCAACCAACCACTACCCCCTCATCCACCACCAACCCCTCCCTGTCGCTCCAGCATCTCTTCCTCCAATCTTCCCCTTCTTCCCTAGTTGCCATCATGCTAGCAGCCACTAGCCACTCCAAACGCCAGTGCCCAAACCGCCACCACCACGCTTACACCTCACTCCGTTTCTCTTTCTCTTTCTCTCTTATCTCCCGCTTCTCTCTCTCTCTCTCTCTCTCTCTCTCTCTCTCTCTCTCTCTCTCTCTCTCTCTCTCTCTCTCTCTCTGTATAACTCTCTCTCACTTTCTACCCCTCTCTCTCTGTAACTCTTTCACACTTTCTGTCACTCTCTTTCTCACGCACTTCTCCATGCCCTTCTTACCCGTGGTGTATAAAGTGCATGTATCTCACCTCACCGAGTCCTCACCATCGTATCGTCATCATCTACTTCTTACGCCAAAGTATAAAACATACAACATTCAAAACTTTCAAAAATCTTGATTGCAACACATTTGGTGCAACGAGCAAAACTTGTGTGCAATTTTCTTAGTACGATAAGGGAAACTTATAAGCGACAATCACAACACAATGAGTAAGCAATGTGTGCACTTTTCTTAATACGGCTAGGAAAAATATATAGAGTTGCAAATCTCTCGTATAGATCTCCCATGTGCCCCTTTATTGGCATGATAAGTTTTGAAAATAACAATTTTGTTTCTTCAAATACTGACTATGTACAACTTTCTTAGCATGGTGGGCAGGCCTAGACTCCCCGTATATGCCCCCTATAGGGGCAGATATTGGGAGATTGTTGAAATTTATACTAGCAAAGGACCTAAAAAAAATAAATTAAAAATGCCATGTAAATAAAAAAACAACTAAAAATGAAAATGATAAACACTAAACTCGCAATTTTAACAATATGAAATCATAGATTGTGGCATGGATCGTGATGAATCAGGACGAAATTTAAAAAAATACAAAACTTATAGTAGCTCAGTGGTAACAAAAGTTTTTCTCACTGAATTTCAACTATTTATCGACATATTTTCTCGTCGAAAATTGCCTATTTTCTTGTTGTGCATCTATTTTAATAAACTAGTGCTAATCAAGTTTAAGCTATAAGATCTTCATTTTATTATGATATTAAATAAACAAAAAGGTACTTGCTTAGTGATATAATATTCAATAATCAAAGTATTACCTTGCTTGGTGATGTGCATTTTTATCTTAATCTCATACACTGATGCAGCATCATGTACTTTAGAATATGCTTCTTTTAACATGCTCCAAATACCTTTCGTTTTGGTTAGGAATATGTAGGTTTTGCTGACTTTTGGTATCATTAAATTCCATGGCCAGGATATAATTAAGGAATCTTCTACATCCCAAGTCAAAAACCAAGATCAACATTGCTTGGTATGGGGCCAATCAAGCAACCCAACTTTCTCTTTTCTTTGAGAAATATTTTCACAATCTAGACCAAATTAGGTGATTTCTTCCATTCAAGTTTAATGATGATTGACAATTTTGGTACTCACCTACTAATGTTTGATTCGGGCTTTTTGATTGATCAACAAAGTCTAATATAAAAGATATTTTCTTTAAAGAGAAAAAAAATTCCTCTTTTGAAAGTTGGTAGTTGCTTGTGATGGAGCAACGGTGCTTACAATGGAGCAATAGGTGGAGGCAATGATGGATCAAGAAGGCAAAAGATTGGCAGGGAAAAAAGAATTTTTGGGGTTGCTCAAATAAAAAAATTGAAGAAATATGTTCAAGATTCCTTTATTTCTGGAACTGTAATATCATGAAGAGATGAAAAATGATTGAAATTTTGTGTATTTCATCAAGAGTTTTCCCCTCTATTTATATTGTAGAATTCTATGCTACTATTAGTAAATTCTACATAACATAAGAATTAAGAAAAATACTCCATAGCTTGCACACAATTATTTTCCGAAGAGAGATTTTTGTCCCCTTCAAGAGGCCTATGGATTGTCAACTGTCAACAATAATGGACTACTAGCATTAAAATCCCATGGATTGCAAAGTTGGCCTCTAAAATTACCAACACTTGGTGATTCTATTCATTGTGCCATTCTAAATGGGTTCTTCAAAAACTATTATTTAATAATATCTTAAAATAACATTTTGCTTTTTTATAATGTCATCATCTTTGACCAAGAACATAGTAAAAACCTAAGAATTTCATTAATAACAGTGAAGGATAGGTCTTAATCATAAATGGACCAAAAGATCAACGTCAATAGCTCAAGAACAACAAAGGCTAAGGAAGCCCCAACTGCATCAAATGTCACCAATCATAGAGTCAAATAAGCCTCCCATAAAAGTTGTGACTAGTTAAAACCAATCAATTGGGACAAATATAGCCAAAGTTAAAAACTTGTCAAACTTATATATATATATATATATATATATATATATATATATATATATATATATATATAACACATGTTATGTTCAATGAATCTGAGAGCACATATAAAGACCTGCAACCAGGGGTGTAAACGAGTCGAGTTGAGTCGGGTTTTGGCACTATTGAGCTCAGCTCTTCAGTCGGAAAGCGAGCTCGAACTCGAGCTCGTCCCACTATAAACGAGCTCGAGCCGGCTCGCGAGCTTTGGCAAGCTCAGTTCGTTTTCCGAAAAAGCTGCATCATTTTTTACAAAATCCAGTTTAAAATTTAATAAATAAAATATAAAAAATTCCAGCACAGTCCCGTTCAAATTTATTACAAATTCCATTTTAAAATTTAATACAAATTCCAAAAAAGCTGCAGCATAAGAGCATTTATTCCGCCAGCAGGGTCCCGTTCAAATTTAATAAGTAAAATATAATGACAAATGGGATTAGGCGGGAAGATTAGGCGCACGCGGTCCGTGACGGGATTAGGCGGATTCCGCAGAGCCGCAGATGCGACCGCCTCGAGCCATGCGAGCGCCTCGACCTCTGATCGCCTCGAATTCGAGCGGGATTAGGCGGGAAATCAAAACATTTAATATTAATTTTTAGGTAGAATTATGCATGTTTAGATTTAATAAATAAAATAAAAAGTATTTTAAAAATATTAATACTGAATCGAGCCGGCTCGCGAGCTTACGAGCCGAGCCTTAATCAAGCTCGAATTTGAGCTCATTTAACAAACCAGCTCGAGTTTGAGCTCGAGCTCGACTCGTGGGCTCGATTTGCTTAGCTCGCGAGCCCATAAACAAGTCGAGCTCAAGCCAGCTCGCAAGTCGGCTCGGCTCACTTACACCCCTACCTACAACACCTACTTCTAAGCTGCATAAAACGTGATCCCCTTAGCCAGCTCATCGTTACAACTAGATATATAAATGAGTCGAGTCAACTATCTGCCTAATTGAGTTAAGCTTGTTTAGTCCTTATTGAGCTCAATCTCGGCTTACTGCTCGAACTTGGCTCAATTGTTGAGCTCGATTTCTCAGTTTTAAATTAATTTTTTTAGTTTTTTAATGTTTATTTTTAATATATAATTAATTTTAAAATGGTAAAATATATTATATAATGTTAATTTAAATTAATTTTTAAATATATTTTAAGTTAATCGAGTGGCCCAATGAACTTACGAGCCAAGCCAGGCTGAGCTCGTACTTGAGCTCGTTTAATATACGAGCTCAAGTAGAGGCTCGAGTTCAAACTCTTGGCTCAATAAATTCGACTCACTAACGAGTTGAGCTCAAGCTGACTCGCGAGTCCAGCTCACTTACACCACAGTTGCAAATGCTGCCCCTCTCTCTTGCATGGGTTCAATCCAACATAGCTAAAAGAGCAAAAGGATTATAAGAGCTTGAATAAATGTGAAAGCACTATCAATTTGACGACATAGTGAACAATCTTCTCTGAGGTATAAAAGGAGGTCTACACAACAAGCTCCCCTGCCTTTATAATTCTTTCTTGCCATCTCAAAGTTCTCATATGTTAATTCGTCGGGATCCTTTTGTCCATAGAAAGCAAAGCTAGACTAAACCATCCATTTTCATCTTTTTATTTAGGGTGTGGAATTCATTTTATGTTGTTGTCAATTCAAAGAGGTTTTCTTTAACCCCAATAAATCTAGTTCAAAAGTATCACATACACCCAAGCTCTTTTGCATAGACAAAAAGTCTTCACTTGCTTAAGTATTACCCTCAAAAAACACCAATAATTCCTTCTTTCTAAGCATAGATAGGAGGCCTCAATATACATTACCTAGCGCCCCTCTCAATCAGGTTTCTTCATTATCATTATAATCAATGAATTATGTGGACTCAAACATCAAATCCACTATAAACCTCCACAATTCCTCTTATATATAACTCGAAATAATTCAAACTAGGAACTCTCAAGTGAAATTATATACGATCAACTAGACAAATAATATTCACTTCTCTAATTACCCACGACTCACAAGGAAAATGCCTAACATATAAAAAACATTTTAAACATACAATTGAAGTAAGCATATAGCCATATCTATATTGCAAAAAAAAAATGGTCGCACGAATCATCTAAGATAGAAAGTAATATTGCTCAAGGTATGTATCGTAGAAAATTTATATAAAGTCCATATAAAGCTCATTTGAGTAGGAAGCCAATAAATGGCCAAAATTGCAATGCATGTGTGGACCAATCAAGGAGCAACATAGCAATCAAACACAATGTCATTGCTCAAACTAATATCATGTCATATCACCTAGTGGGACTAACTATTCCACATCACGCCATGTTAACATGCTCCATGAATATGTGATCCTCATGACACGTGATGCCCTTTAGACTTGCTGCATCATTTGGATTTGATCATCCATGTCAGCACCCAATTGATTATCTTGCAAGTGCTATTTGACATGAGGCACTCCATGAAATTACCAAATTAACGATTGTCAAAGAGAAAGTTTATGTTATATCATTGACTAAATATGCCCATATATAGAAAAATAATAAAAGAAAATGATAAAGAATAAGGAGAATATTCTCAATTATGAGGATATATTAAAAAATAAAATATATTTCTAATCTAATAACTTTTCTACAATAACACTCTACTCCTTGCAAGCTAGTGCATATATATTACTATATTAGTAAGCTCATTACAAAGACTAGAAAACGAAGAGTTCCTAAAGAATTTGTAAAAATATCATATAATTATTCTTCACTTCAAACATGTGTACTAATTATCCTTTTTGATAGGACGACATATCTAATGAACTCACAATCCACTTTAATATGATTGGTTCTTTCATAGCTGCAATGCAAATAGTTGCTTAATTATCATAGTTAAGGATCATAGACTATGTTATAAAGAAGTTGAATTATTCCATTAGAGTTTTAATCCTCATCATTTTGCATGTAGAATGAGCCATGCCCATGTATTTAGCTTCAGAGTTGGATATTGCTAAAACAATTTATTTCTTACTTCTACATGGCACGAGATTTCCACTATAAGGTCACAGCATCCTGAAATAACCTTCTCTAATATTCAATAGATCCAACATAGTAAACATCAATATAAGCTTTAGTCCTTAAATCATTCTTTTTTTAATTGATGAAACATTTCTGCGGAGATTTTTTATAAATCTTAAACTTTTACAAAATCCAAGTTTTCCTTATTTGGGTTTTGATTATTTTGAATTATCAAGCAACCAAGAAAGGATGCATCAGGTAAACTAAAAATAAGATATACAAGCTTGCCAACTAGATGTCGATTTTGAGAAAACATATTCAGAGCTTTTATCATTCTTGGATGATTGCAGGCTAACCATCGAAGAGTTAATAGGCTTACTCCCAAGAAGACTAGCTTCTTAAAGAAGGCATTTACTATAATTTCTTTTAGAGAGAGAAACATCTTCTTCATTATATGTAAACTTAATAACAAGGAGAAAAACTTTGGAGGTTGCGGAGTATGCATAAAGGAGCATATGTGGAAAAATTCCGCATGATGGATAAATGGTTAAGACTTAGCAGAACATTAATGCCTTTTTGAGACAATAGAGGGGAAAAATTAATTGATTCTCAAAATAATTGGTGCCTATATATAGACGAACACGAATAACAGAAGGGGAAGGAATTAATATTAAATATATTCTCAATTAAGAGAATATTTGATGAGGACATCGACCCGAGATTCCGACATGTGTACCGTCGGAAGAATCGTAGATCGATGGCCACGATTCAGAGTTTATATTTTTGATGTATTTTTATTCATGTATTTTGCTTTGAGTTTTCCTATTGTACCCCTACTAGGAGTTGAGTCTATGTTGTAGCCCAAGGGCACTTTAGTATTTTATTTTCTTCCTTTGGCCTATTTATAGGAGGCCCCTTGCATTGTATGAGATGATGATTGATTAATGAAAATTTCCTTTGTCTTCTTCTTCATCTTGTGTGAGCACTAGAGGAGAGAAAGAGAGCTCAAGGTGAGAGCAAGCGAAATACCCATCAGTCGTTGGAAGAGTCCTCGGCTCGTGGCTTCTTTTCTGATTTCATTCTCTTTTCCTTCTCCTTCACCACCACCACCCACTAACCCCTCCCAACCTCTCCACCGCCGGCCAACTCCCCACCCCTCCTCCCCCTTAACCTACCCGAACACCCCACCCAAGACCCGCCGGCCTCCCCCCTCCTCCCTTTGGCTAGCCGTCCCCCACCATCTCCCCCAAACCCTACCGCCGGCCCTCTCCTTGCTCAAATCCCTTGAATGATGAATTAATTCATCATTATTATTTCCTTAATTTGGCTTAGGAGGTTTAGGAAACAAATCCTATTCATTTGAAATTTGAAATTCGAATTTCAAATAGTTTCCTAAATTAGTACCACTAAATTAGGAAAGTCTTAAATCTAATTTCAATTTAATTTTGGATTGGATTGGATTGAATTATTCTCTACCTAAATTAGAAATCCCAATTTGGAAACCCCTCATAATTCCTCCCCAACCCCCTCTTCCTCTCTCTATGCCGCCGGCCCCTACATGGGCTTTCCCCCATTAATGCTCCATTAAGGCTTTAATTATCAATTGATTTGAATTCAAATTCAAATTAGAATCCCTCCAAATCCACTTAAATCTGAAATTTATTTCAGATTTAATATTTTCCTAACTCCTCCTCTAACCCTAGCCGCCCCTCTCCCCTCTCCCTCTCCAAGCCGCCGCCCACCTCCCTCTTCCCCTCTAGCCGGCTAATCTTCCACGACACCTCTCCCGCGATCGTCTGATGTTCTCACATGGCGGATCCCGACCATGATCATGGTTTGGTTTTGGATGAACAAGGTAGGGTGATCATCTTGGAGTCACCTTTCTTTGAATTGCACTTTGGAAACGAAGACAACGTTGGAGACTACGTCAACCGCATCACCTACCTATTGGCTTTGTCGCTTGAAGCATACATCCATCCGAACCCGTGGATAATCGTCGGCCATCCACCACCGGCTACTTTTCTGTGGGCAAAGATCGTCGGAACCATCTTCTTCGTGGTGATCTCAATTTTAGCGTGGAAAATCTTCTCCAAACCAAGCTTAGTCTAGCCGAGTGATTAGTTCTTCAAGGTGAAATTCTCTTTATTAAGTTTTGGATTGTTGTAGTAAGAGCAAGTAGTATTACTTTTACCTTTGTTTATCCAACGAGATTTGGTTATCTTTCATGTACTCCTTCGCCTAAGCAAGAGAAAAACTTAGGTTCTTTAATCACTTTGAATGTTATCATAATAAGTTTACCACTTGGAATACTTTGCCAATTATAATTTTGAATCTTTATGAGCTCTTGCATGGTATTACATCAATATTATTGCATAATAATAATAAAATAACCTCATTAAAAGTTTTTCAATCTAAAATATCTCCATGATAAAACATTTTGCAAGCAAGAAAAAAAAAACAAGGAGATAGAAGATCCCAATCAAGCCCACATCACAATTACTTTTAGGGGTGTCAATTTCGGGTCACGGGTCGGGTTCGGGTCGAACCCGGAATGACCCGCGTTACAAACGGGTCGACCCTAACCCGACCCGGGTAGAAAAACGGGTCGGAAATCCGAACCCGAACCCGACCCGGCGGGTTGCCGGGTTGACCCGACCCGACACGGGAAGGCGGGGCGGAGGCGGTCGCCGGCGGGGCAGCGCGAGGCGGAGGCGGTCGCCGGCGGGGCAGCGCGGAGCGGACACGCGGCAGCGGGGCAGCGCGGGGCGGACACGCGGCAGCGGGGCAGCGCGGGGGCGCGGGCTGCGGGCAGCGGGGCAGCAGGCGTGGGCGCGGGGCAGCGGGTGCGGGGCAGCGGCGCAGCGGACACGCGGCGCGTGCGTCGGCGCGGGGCAGCGGGCTCGATCGGGCGGGGCAGCGGGGCAGCGGGCGCGCGGGCAGCGGGCAGCGGGTAGCGGGCAGCGGGCGGGAAGCGGGAAAATTTTTTTTTTTTTAAATTAAACGGGTTATCGGGTTGACCCGGCAACCCGCCGGGTCAACCCGAACCCGACCCGTTTTTCAAACGGGTCAATTTTCGCAACCCGAACCCGACCCGTTTGAGAAACGGGTCGGGTCAAACCCGAAAATTCCGGGTCGGGTTCGAGTCGGGTTTTCGTGTCGTGTCAAAACTTGACACCCCTAATTACTTTATCATGAATTATTATAGTTGCCAGTTCATATTATATACAAATAGTTGGAAGGTGTGCATCAAAAAATTGTAACCATGTAAAGAGACATTCATTTGAATTAAAAAAGAATGTGAGATATTCTGATGAAACAATTGGATCCATAATAACTAAATAAACTCCATGCTAAAATCATCTATATATGAATAAATATACAAATCAAATGGAAAAGATGTTTTTAGTAAGAGAAATGGCACAAATTACCTTTAAGCTAGGAGCTATCTCGAAAAAATCACCCTTTATGAAATCAATCCTCTCACTTACTTCATAAATAACTGCATTTTGCTGTGCGTACTCAATTTTTTGTGGGTCAACATCAATCGCAATGACATGATTACTCCTGAAATAAAATTATTTAGAAATTAATTTAATATAGCATACAACAAAAAAAGTTATCTTAGCACTGAAAATATTTGTTAATGATAACATTTACAAAAAAACACTACACTTTTTTATTTTAAAAAAAAAACCACTACACTTAATGCAACTCATTCTGCAGCTATAAGCCAAAAATCACTTTCAAGCTACAGATTATTTGGAAAAAAAAAATTATGATATCAGTCTTCTAACTCCATTAATACCAGCATATACTATGTGTAATCAATTTTATGCAGATTAACATCAATTTAAATGTCATGATTGCTCCTGAGATAAAATTATTTCAGAATTACCTTGAAGTAACATAAATGGCTATAAGTCGCTTCATCTTCAATTTTGGACAATCTGCTTGAAATTTCATATCACATTGACTTTTAATTATACATCATAACCATTTAGTTATATATCGCAATACATTTTTGAAAATTTGAATGTAATCATTTTGATGGACTTTTAAATGTATATGAATTACTTCTAATACTTTAACATAAATTTTGGCGTAAGTTACTAATAAGAAAAAATGGTATAAGAGAATAGTATAAAGTTTCATTAACTTTTAAGTATTTTTGGGCAAGATGTTACTCAAAAGTTATCATTTTGAATGGAGTTTTAAGATATGTACTTTATTTCTAATAAATAATTTAAAATTATTTATTTCTTATCACTATCTCTTGAAGGCATCAATTGAGAAATACTTCAAACTATAAGAGCATTATTTTCAAACCTCATAAAAAAAAACATATGGATATTAACCAGAAAAAGTCAAGCTCTGTTGCTAAATAATTATAAAGATGAACAAGAAAATTAAAATCATGGTGCTTTGCAATTAGAAATCATAAAAGCATCAATAATTCTAAATCAACTAATATCCGACCATGAATTACATGCCAATAGGTACCACAATTCATGCCCTTTGCCAATTGGTCTCAAAACATCAATTTTTGCATCAATTGGCATAAGAGCATGAACCAGCATCATTTAAATGCATATTGAGACAACAAATATAACAAAAAATTGAAGTGCAGAAAGCATAATATTTTGTCATCACAAATATAATACTAACCTCATAGCAAACTGAATTGCATTTCCACCAACTCCAGTGAAACAATCAATTATAGTTCCAGGGCCGCATCGAACTGCATGGTGCTTAGCAATTAATTCAGGTGTTACAGAAAACCAGCTTTCCTCATCCATCTTTATACCATAATCAAATCTAGAAAATAAAGAGTATCTTTGGCGCCAGTACTTGACTAAACTATCAGAGAGATACTCTGTGCGTTCTTGCAGTTTCTCTGAGAAGTTGTCAAATAAAGAGTTAAAAGTGTTAAATTGATACTTAAATAAAAAACTTCTTAGCTAAGAAAAAGTTAAATATGGCATCAAAACTCAACAGTTCAATAAGAAAATATACAACAATAATACTAGATCCATTCTACAATAGACTTTGAGCATAAAGTACAATAAGCATACACGTTATTCATAAAAGGCATAGCTCTCATCAATTTTATAATTATTCATTAATTCCGTGAGAGCATTATTAGGATATGATAAAAACGCAATGGCTGCATTGGAAGATGCATTTATAAGATGCTTTATTTTGGTTGGAGCAAGGTGAAATTAAGCCTGCATATGAGAGCTCACCATTTATTATATTATTATCATCATCATCCTTATCCCAACTGATGTAGGACTACATGTATAGGCAAATGCAATTGATTTGAAAATTACACATACATAAACAGAGCTTTGAAATTTATCAACTTCTCTCATTCTTAGCAAAGATTTAAGCCAACAAGATAGTGATTAAAATCATGTAATTAATTACATAATAATATTAGGATCACAAAATAATCAAATCAAATCATACCATGCTAATGTGAGGCTTTCAAAGAAAATCCCTAAATTAACAATTAGAATAGTCACTATAAAAGATCCACTCACACATACTCTCAATATGGGTTAAGTGGATAAGTCTTTATAATTAAACGATACCATGATTGAGGAAGAGTCGAAGACATAGGGTTAGGGAGAGAGTTTACCGTTCTCGTGTTCTTGGTGCTTGTTTCACCATTTCCCAAACCGGCCGTCGAGTTGTTGGGATTGCTCCTTGAACCACAAGTCTTGTAATCGATAATAAGTTAAGGCTTCGGTATGGAGGTAAAGGGTGGAGTGTAGCTGGCTAGGGGAGGAGGGTTCACGTCTTCCTTCCTCAAGAGAAAGATCAAGTTAGGACGAATATTTTAGGAGGAGAAGTGGGGTTGTGGCCGGCCATCAAAGGGAGGGAGGAAGCATGAGTTTTAATTTTAGATTTAGAGGATATATTATAGCAGGGACAACAATTAGGAAATCTGGAAATAATTCCAGCAATGAGCAAAACCTGAAATTAATTTGGGAGCAATTGATTGAAGAGAATTAATTGGAGGGAGCACTTAAGGAAAGGATGAAAGAGGCAAGAGGGGGGATGGCTAGCAATGATTGGGGAGTTGGATTGGTTATTTAATAGAGTTGTCAATCATAACTTCCTAATTAAGGAAATAGGATTTATAACAAATCTCCAAATCTGAAATTAATTTGGAGTAATTGATTGAGGAGAATTAATTGGAAGGATCAAAAGGGAAAAGAGGGGAGAGAGAGGGCTGGCGGCTAGCTTGAGTGGGGGGGGAGGGGGGTTGATTTGGGGAGTTAAGAGACTTGCCAAACATAGAATATTAATTAAGGAAGGAGGAATTATGACAAATCTTCTACTTAAATTCAAATTGGCATAATTGGGATACTTTCCTAACATAACTCATCTTATTTTAAGAAAGAAATTCAAATTCAAATGAATTAAAATCTGAATTTAAAACTTTCCTAATTTAAGATAAACCACGAGCCCGAACGCTTCCTGCGGCTGATGGATAGTGCTTTGCCCTCACCAAGGGGCTTCAAACTCTCAAAAGAGCCCTCACAACTCTCCAAGAAACAAAGTGTAGAAATTTTTTTATCATCATAATCATCATCCTCTCCAAAGAGGGAGAGGGGTCTATAAATAGACAACATACAATAACATGTCCAATGACAAAAGTGCCCCCTGGGGTCACATAAGCCTACTCCCTCAAGTGAGGATAAAAACGAAAAAGATATATAATAAAATCAAATACAAATAGATATTCAAAAATAAAGTGGTCTAATCATAGTCGTCGATCTTCTACTCCTTCTCTGATAGACTTTCCACGATCGAATGTCCTCATCACCAACTATTTAGGTTTCAAATTATTAATCCTCATTTTATATTCATTCTTATTAAGTGTTGATTGAGATATGTAAACTATTATTTTCAAATTATTTAAAGTTAGTTCTATGATCCTATCCTAACAATAATTTATTTACTCATCTAACTGATGCATATTTTTTTACTTTTTGTTGTACACATCCGACCACAAAAGTTTAATTTTAATTATTTTGTCTTCAATAATAATTTTAACATTTTCTTTAACTGGAAAAAAATTCAAAATAGTCCCAAGATTACTCATGTACGGCCAATTTAGTTCTAGAGTATCACATGCTCTAATTTAGTCCTTCGACCATATAAAATTGATCCAAAATCCCTAATCTTGTAAAAAATTGATCCCAAATTAGTCTCTCAACTATACAAAATTGACCCATTTTCAATTTTATATAGTCGAGAGACTAATTTGAAGCAACATGATACTTTGACACTAAGATGACTATATACGAATAGTTGAGTGGACTATTTTGAAGTTTACTCGTTTTCTTTAATATAATTATTCATTAATTTACCTTTCCTAATTCTGTCACACATCCATCTTAACATTTTGACTTATGTTACATTAAGCTTAGGTATTCATATTTTTTTATAGCCAATCACTCAAATCCATACATCATCGTTGGTTTAATTATGAATATCTAAAAATTAACTCTAAGCTCCATAAGATTATGTTATTACACAAAACGCATAAGCTATTATTTTATATTAAACATCCAATCTTAATTCTAAAAGTTCTATCCACATTTATAAATAAATATTTCTGTATAATAAATCTAAGATATTTAAAAATATCAGACCTAGGTATCATCATATATTTTAATAATACAACAACAACATCAAGCCTTTATCCCACTATGTGGGGTCGGTTACATGAATCCTTTTTCTCCATTGTGCCTTGTTAAAAGTTAAATTCTCATTTAAATCTAATAAACAAATATCATTTCTAATATTTTCTAACCAAGTATTTTTAGGTCTACCTCTACCTTTCTTAACATAATCAAATTTAATACATCTACTTTCCTAACCGGGTCATCAGAAGGCCGTCGTTTTATGTGACCAAACCATCTAAGGCGACTCTGTCTAATGTTCTCTTCCACTTGAGCTACTCCAACCTTTTCACGTATATGCCCATTTCGTATCCTGTCACTAAGAGTAAAGCCACTCATCCACCTTAGCATCCTCATCTCTGCAACACTTAATATTATGCTTCTCGTTTAATGGCCAACATTTTGCACCATAAACATTGCAGGTCTAACCACCATCTTATAGAATTTTCCCTTAAGTTTGAGGGGGGCTTTTCTATCACACAACAAGCCCGATGCATTCCTCCACTTCAACCATCCAACTTGAATTCTATTAATAATATCCCCATCTATTTCACAATCACGCCGAACAATAGATCCAAGATATCTAAAATGTGTACTCTTATTAATGACTTGATAACCCAAAGTCACAATCCCTCCTCAATAACTATTATTACTAAAATTACACTCCATAAATTCAGTATTAGATCTACTCAAAAGAAAGCCTTTAGACTCTAAGGTTGACCTCCATAATTTAAATTTACCTTCAACTCCCTCTCTAGTTTTATCAACAAGAAGAATATCAACTACAAAAAGCATGCACCAGGATACAACCTCTTGCTAATGTCTAGTGAGAACATCCATGAATAAAGCAAAAAGATATGGACTTAAGACTGATCCTTGATGTAATCCAACTAAAATAGGATGTTAACATCATACCCGCTAAAATTATATATCATATAATCAGAGCTTGTTCTAATGCCTTTATCTTCTAAATTTTTTTTCATTATTCTATTTTTTTACTAAGAAAAGGACCAAAATAGTCCCTCAACTCTTTGTAAGGGATCAAAATAATCCCTAACTCTTTTGAGGGACTAATTTGGTTCCTCAACTCTTTAAAATGGGATATTTTTTATCCTAACATCCAATGGTGGAGTTAATGGTGTTAAATATAAGGGTATTTTGATCATTTTTTAATTAAATATTTATTAAATATAATTTTTCTAAAAAATTTATTAAACGTTTCTTTAATAAAAAAATAAAAATAAATTTAGTTTTAATTTAAAAAATTTTAGTCATATTTTATAAAATATGATATTTATTGATTTAGAGAAATCATATGAAAATAGATATTATTTTCAACTTAGTCATACATAATTTTACAAATAATATTTTATAAAATTTGACTAAAATTTTTTTAAATTAAAGCTAAAATTATTATTAATTTTTTTATTAAAAAAATAGTTAATAAATTTTTTTAGAAAAATTATATTTAATAAATATTTAATTAAAAAATGACCAAAATACTCTTATATTTAACACCATTAACTTCAACATTTGATGTTAGGACAAAAAATGTCCCATTTTAAAGAGTTGAGGGACCAAATTGATCCCTCAAAAGAGTTGGGGACTATTTTGATTCCTCACAAAGAGTTGAGGTACCATTTTGATCATTTTCTTTTCTTTTTTTTTATTGTAGTAAATGCCTCACTAATTAGACTTATATCATCTAGAAAAAGTATATACCAAGGAACCTCGCTTTGCTATCTTTTATAAGCAACTCCATAATTAATCCACAAAGATATAAATTTAATGTTGGTCCTTGATGAAAAAGTATAGTAATTGAAAATGGTTTGGTCGCCGTACAACTATTTATAATACGAATCAATGCCAGCATATCGTTGACTCACAAATTCATGCCTTAATGCATACCAAATCAATTCAAGTGATGCTACATCATATAGCTTCTCAATATCAACAAAAAACTATACAGATAATTTCTATCCTATACGCTTCTTTATTAATTATCTTAACAAAAAAATCATAATAAATCTTCCTAAAATAAACCAAATTAGCTCTCAGAAATTAATGTAATTTTTTAAGTATATGCTCCATTATAATCTCCTATAGCTTCATTGTAAACTCAAGTGTTCGATTTCTATATAGTTAACATAATCTTGAACATCAACTTAGTTTTTAAATATTGGTACTAAATACTTCTTCTTTAATCATTTAGAACTCTCTAGTCTTCAAAATTCTACTAAAAAGATTCTTTAACTAAATCACTATGTTATCCCTTATAACTCTCAAATATCAATAGAAATCTCATAAGGACCTAATATCTTTCCTTTGTGCACCCTTTTAAGAGCCAACTATACTTAACTTTTTTTGAATCAATCTATTTAAAATCTCATTTAGTAATTTTTCAAAGTAGTGTTTCATCTTTCCTTGATATCTTCATCTTTAACCAATCCTATTATTCTAATTTTTAATACCCTAACTTGCTAGTTCTCTTATCCCTCACCTTCTCTATTCTTTATGTTGTTTCTCAATAATGCCAAACATATTACACAAATCATCAAAAGCTATAACCTTTGTTTTACACACCAACCTTTTGCAAGATTTCTAATTTACTTATAATAATTATAAGTCTCAACAGTATATAATTTTTGTTAACTTTTAAAAGCACATTTATACTCCTTAATATCCCTTAGTACATCTTCATTCCCACAACAAATCTCCTTATAAGTATATGACCCATTTTTAGACTCTCCTAAGACTTCTATAGCAACCCTCTAATGGGAACTAGGAGCTTATTTCACATCCAATTTGGCTCAACTAAAAAATTCTAATTTGCTTTCACTAACAAATAATCTTAAAAGAATAATAATTTTCCACCTTTCAAATTAAATCACTCATTTTAGAGAATTTTTTATTACTTTCTTTATATGCTTAAAATATATATCTATGACTAATAACCTATTATGTATGGTTAAACATTCTTTTGGTATTAGGATAACAACCAAAATATTTACTTTCCTTCTAAATCAAAAAAACATTTAATTTTAATTTTGTGACTCCACATTTGTAAGTAACCAAGTGTTCTTCATGTCATGTGTTTATTATTTCAAAATCATAGGCTGTTGTGAAATCAAGCATAGTTTCACATATTACATTTTTATTTCGTATTTCATAACCACCATAAATACTCTCAAAACTCACCTTACTAGAACCTCTATGCACATTTAAATCATCTCTAACAAATACCATTTCTTCAACAAGCATATGTTTAGTTCATCCATCTTTCCAAAATATTAATTTTTTAAACTATATTCAAATTCAACTTGAGAGGTTAAATACTAACCACATTCATAATTTCCTCAATAATTATTTTAATAACAACCATTTTATCACTAACCCTATTAGCCTCAACAAATTTATATTTCAATTCTTTATCAACTATTATCCCAACCTAATTCCTATTATCAATTTTCAAATATATAGTAACTTATAATCTTACTAAATGTCATTAATTTTTCTCTCTTCCATTTAATTTATTGTAAACTAGTAACTTTTTTTTTTCGTATTATCATGACACCCAACAATTCTCATATTTCCATTCTACGTCCCCCAAATTCCATGTGACAAATATAATCATAAATGCAAACCTAGTAAACCCATGTATCCTTTTAATCACAATCGAGTTAACATGTGGTATGTCACTCAAGGGTGATATTCTAAAATACCTTTTTTATATTGAATTAAAGTAGGATTACATTGTGGTCTCTAACTTAAGGGAGACATCCAAGCCCACATTTCTATTCTTATCACCACAATCGGGTTAGGTCGACTTGTGTTCTTTATAAGAACGCCTTAGCACTACGAAAATTCAAATTCAATTCATTTCGTTAAGTTGGATCTAAGTTTTAAGATTGCACTTTAATATAATATCAACCCTCAATCCTTCTCATCACGTTTAGGGACCGGCAACAAATTTATCAAGAAAAAGAAAATACCACAAAAAATAATTGTAATGATAATTATTATTATTTCAAAACAAATTGATGGTACCTACCAAAAAATTAATAGAATGAAAAAATCACATAGGTTGATCATATAGAGGGACCCGCCACTTATCATTTATTCAGGCCCACTATTTAATTTTTGGCAGCACCTAAATAAAAATTTAGACAAAACAACTTGATGGAAAGGAGAAGATCACATAGGTTCCACTCATGGTTATCAATTTGGATTGAACTCAAACAGTCAATTTATAAATTTTAAAATTTGTAATGTCTAAGTTCGGGCAATTTGCTCACCAACCAATAGACTTCTTTTGAAATCTCAGCCAAATGGTAATATGCTGACAAGCAAGATATTACTTTGTCATCTTCTATTACTGTGGCTAATTGATGCATGCAAATGGTAAGTCAACGCTCAACAAGAATAAAAAAACCCCACGTATAACGTTGTGAACCTTTGTGATAATTAATACTCAAAGTTGTGCTTGCTGTTTGATTTTGTTTCTGGCTAAGCATCAATAGCATATTGAAGCATTTTCTTACGTGATTGAGATTTTCTAACTATCCTTTTCTTGTTTACAGTAACATGTTCATGAGAGGTATTCAGACCAATTGAGGAGCTCGAGTACGTCTCTGGAAAGTGGAAACTAAATGCATTTCCATTTTCATTTATAGTAGACATCGAGCTGCAGAGAATACATAAATTAATGAGAAGAAAACAACCTAGAAAAAATATATATGATAATTATGGAAAGTCGTCAGAATATGTCCTCATGTACCCATTATGTTCATAGTATGAGCTAGTCTGTCACCCTGCAGCTTCTCCTTTTGTTCATCAAGATCCTTGCATTCATTTTCTTCATCTGCTTGAGATATTTCACGAATCAGTAAAGTAGTGCCTTCTAAAAGTGCCGCAGAATATAAAACCAGCATCATAGTTCCATACAACAACAACAACAACAATAAGTCTTTATCCCACTATGTGGGGTCGGCTACATGAATTCATTTTCTCCATTGTGTCCTGTTACGGGTCAAATTCTCATCTAAATATAATAAAGAAAGGTTATTCTAATATTTTCTAACCAAGTCTTTTTAGGTCTACCTCTACCTTTCTTAATATAAATCAAATCTAGTACATCTACTTTCCTAACCGGGTCATCGGAAGGCCGCCGTTTTATGTGACCAAACCATCTAAGGCGACTCTCTCTAATATTATCTTCCACTGGAACAACTCCAATCTTTCACGTATATGCTCATTTCGTATCCTGTCTTTAAGAGTAAACCACTCATCCACCTGAGCATCCTCATCTCTGCAACACTTAACTTAATATTATGCTTCTCTTTTAATGGCCAACATTCTGCACCATAAAGCATTGCAGTTCTCACTACCATCTTATAGAATTTTCCCTTAAGTTTGATGGGGGCTTTTCTATCACATAACAAGCCCGATGCATTCCTCCACTTCAACCATCCAACTTGAATTCTACTAATAATATCCCCATCTATTTCCCCATCACTCTGAACAATAGACCCAAGATATCTAAAATGTGTGCTCTTATTAATGACTTGATCGCCCAAAGTCACAATCCCTCCACTAGATCTATTATTACTAAAATTACACTCCATACATTCAATTTTAGATCTACTCAGATGAAAGCCTTTAGACTCTAAGGTTGACCTCCATAATTCAAGTATACCTTCAACTCTCTCTCTAGTCTTATCAATAAGAAGAATATCATCAGCAAAAAGCATCCACCAGGGTACAACCTCCTGCAAATGTCTAGTGAGAACATCCATGACTAAAGCAAAAAGACATGGGCTTAAGGCTGATCCTTGATGTAATCCAATTGAAATAGGAAAACACTTGGTCAAACCACCTTGTGTTTGAACACAAGTAATAGCTCCTACATACATATCCTTAATGACTTGAATATAAGCATTATTAATCCTTTCTTATGTAGAACTCTCCATAGCACTTCTCTTGGAACTTTAACATATGCTTTATCTAAATCAATAAAAAACATATGTAGATCTTCCTTATTCTCTCTATACTTCTCCATCAAACCTCTCAATAAATGTATAGCTTCCATAGTAGACCTATGCGGCATGAATCCAAATTGATTTAGAGAAAAATTAGTGTCACGCCACAACCTATGCTCCATAACTCTCTCCCATAATTTTAAAGTATGAGATATTAACTTGATTCCTCTATAATCCTCACAATCTTTGAGTCACCTTTATTCTTAAAAATAGGAATCAACACAATCATTCTCCATTCATCTAGTATATTTTTAGTCTTTAAAATAATATTAAAAAGTTTAGTAAGCCAAAAAAATTCCTTCATCTCCTAAGCATTTCCACACCTCTTTTGTCATAGTTCCATAGAAGAAATTAAATATGAGCTCTGACAATAATAAGAAATCATGCCACAATAAAAAGATAAGTGTCTTATAGCTTCAAAGGTACAACCTTTCACGTCATCTGTTACAATTGATGGATAGAGTGACAATTGCACATTTGAATTCCCATTGCCAACAATAGTATAGTGTGAATAACATTCCATCTCTGCTTCTATCTTAGCTGAAATTTTAACAGGTTGCTCATCTGTAAAATGAAAGTCACCTTCATTTTTTAGGAGTGAATCTGTTATAACACTGAAACCACAGGAATGCTCATTCCCTGTATCCTTCTCAGCTGCAACTACATCTGTTTCTTTTCGGCTTAAGTCGCTGCAAGGAAACGCATATTCCTCTAAACCTGGAGGAGGATACCATGTTGATTCCAGTGTCTCAACATTGACAAAGTAATTGCTCTTGTAGAAAGGATCCCAAATAACCCTCCAGTCCCCATGCTCACAACATATGAAGTTATCATGGCAATCACCCAATGTACATTGTGAAAACTCTGCTAAGACAGAACTCTGCCAAGTTTGTGTATCCCCTTTCAGATGCATATTACAGCACAATGAAGATGAATCTTCAGAGAATCTGTCAAGATCATGTTTATTCACTAAATCACCATCGTGATGAAATAGAGCCTGAGAGCATACATCTCCCAAAATTTCTTCAGGACAGCTGTCACCATGCAAACTTAACGAACCTAACACTTCAGCATTCAACTGAAAACTAACTGGAACTGTATCAGGTGAAAACTCAAATTTGTCAAGGTTTTCACTATTTGCATCACTCACTTCATACAGAAAAGGTTTTTTAACCGTTTCATTTCCGCCACCCAAAGCAGATGCACTTACTGATTCATCTAAGTGCAAATCACCCCTACCGTGCTCCTTGGCATCATGGCAAGAAGTATCAACCTGGCCTTCCACAGCATGTAAACAAGAAGACATATTAGTGCTACTATGCAAATATGTTGATGAAGCAGGGTTCTCCATTTTACTGAATACCATGATTTGAGGAACTGGGTTATTTCTCTCCTTTTCATGTCTAGCAAATTTTGGTTTTGTACCGTTTCTTTTAGATCTGGAAGTTACATTGCTCCCCTATAGCAATGTAAGAAAGGAATGCCAACAAATAAGAACAAATTAAGACATGAAAATTAAGAAGTTTGAACATTTTGATTGATAAACTTATTGGAATAATGGTGTCACTTACTGCTTTGCTCGTACCAAACGAGAGTGGAAGCCCCAAGGCATCCATTTCTTGAACCAACTCCAAATCTTTCACACAAAGGTAGTCTGTAAAGTTACAAAATTGATGAGATGGCTTATGATTACAACTCACAGCTAGAATAATGGAAAAATAAAAACCATATGGCGATGGAAACCAATAAATTGATTATAAGCATATCCAACTGAGCAACAAAAAAAAATTAAATTAAAATAAACAGATCACTAATAGAACATGACACTGGAAAAACAAAATCTATTCGTTTTACCATGTTCATGAGAGTATAACATAACACAGAACTGCAAATTCCAATTAGAAACCATCAAGAGTGTTTTTTTAATTTAGAAATCAGAGGTAAAACAGCTCTTAATGAAACAATCATTTTCCTCAGCTCCATAAAGCACTCTTCGTATTTAGCAATTCATATTCATTGAATTGCACATTTCCAAGACATCAGAACTATGCATGTACAAGAAGAAAAACTGGCCCAAGTGAGGCTCCCATTTCACTCTTCTTCTTTCTCTCTCAAGTGGTGGGTATTGTGAGAAGCTCATGGGTCACCTCCTCGCTCCAAGGAAAGGAGGATGGTGGTGAGGAGAGATCTGGTGCTGGCATTTTCAACTACGTAGGTTCATCGAATTATGGGAAACCAGCGTGGAAAGCCAGGTTACACCTAAAGGTTCACCAATGGCAAAATCTCATAGCAATTCGTTGGAGGATTGGTGCCGGAGTATAAGTGTTGTTGTGTCAAAGCAGAATGGATTTGAATCCAGCCTTTGTTGCTGGAAGTATTACCGATGATGCAGTTGTTTCTAAGCATGAGGGGGTTCAAACTCAGCCATTCACGGCCAACTTCAAATTGAGAGCAACAATGTTGGAGTCGATGAAGGGGTTGTGAAGTACTCCCGACTTATCTCCAATAAGACAAAGGTGGACTCCTTAGAGGCTCGAGCTACAACCTCTGGCAATATTGATGCAGGCAAAGCTAGTTATAGATATATATATGTTCCTACATGTTGAATTTATTTACTTGCTTCCTTGATGGCTATACGGGTATTTAATCTTTAGGCTGTTTTTTTTTTTTTTTTTTCCTTATTGGGCTTGGCCCATTTCCTCCCATATTGCTGGTTGTTCCTGTTGGTGTTCCCCATGCTGATTTCAGATTCCCATATTGTTGGCTATTGGTTTTCCCATGTAGATTTTGGTTTTACTCCTACTGTTGGTTTCCCATGCAGATTTCGGATTCCTGTTGGTGTTCCCCATGCTGATTTCGGATTCCCATATTGCTAGCTGATGGTTTTCCAAGCAGATTTTGGTACCCTACTGCTGTCCGTTCATTTCCCTCCTTGCTAATTCCTAGAATAGTGTTTTATCTTCTCAAAAAAAAGTGGTTGGCTTAATTGATTTCTATTGGCTATTTGGGTGACACATTTATGTGAGCAATTGGGCCTTCTTCTCCTATAAAAGTGACAAATTTTCTTTCAAAGAGTTTTTTATGGAGAGATTTGTGATAAATTGTTGGAATGTGAAACCTGCGGATTTTTAGCTTGCGAGCTATCCTCTCTACCTTACTTTTCTATTTCGTCTTGGTCTTCTATCTATTCTTCTCTCCACGATTCCCAATCCACCTGTATCTTTCTTCTCTAAAACTTTTTATAAGTTATAAGGTGTCATTGCGTCATTTTTTATTTAAATTGGTTGTTGTTGTTGTCCCTTTTATTTAAAGTTGTAAGGTGTATCTTTATTTATAATAGTATTGTTATGTTTATGATAAGGAAGACTTGAGTTTGCAATACTTGTGTTTTTATTGCATCAATTTAGCATCAGAGCCTAGGTTGTCGTGCGTGTGTCTTCCTTTCTGTTTTAAAATAAAAAAAATGGACAACCAAAACAATCAGCAATATAAAGCTCATACTCAAGAAGTATTTGAGCTTACAGTCTTTGAAAGTCAGACAACCATTCATTGGATTCCAGAAGATAAATTTCCAACAACAAAATGAGTACCACTTCAAGAACGTTCTACTGATCCACTACAGAACGAACTTCTCAAACTACGAAGACAACGGTATCTATGTGCAAAGAGATATGAAAATACGAAGCATCTACTTCAATATTAGTTTAAACAAGAAAAGGAGATGATCCGAAGGAAGAAGGAGATGATCCGAAGGAAGTATGACACTTAATACAGGAATCGGAAAAGGAATATTTTCATGCCGAAGTTTCAATTCAAAAGGAAGATCTCCCATCAAAAATAGCGCAATCGAAACATCTTGGAAGTTCTGAGTCATTCTCATCAGGGGATGAGATTCTTCCACCATGAGAGAATTGATGTAGGCAATGCTAGTTTTTTTTATGTATATGTTCCTACATGTTGAATTTATTTACTTGCTTCCTTGATAGCTATATGGGTATTTAATCTTTTGGCTCTTTTTTTCCTTATTGGGCTTGGCCCATTTCCTCCCATATTGCTGGATGTTCTTGTTGGTGTTCCCCATACTGATTTCAGATCCCATATTGCTGGCTGTTGGTTTTCCCATGCAGATTTCGGTTTTACTCCTGCTGCTAGTTTCCCATGCAGATTTTGGATTCCTGTTGGTGTTCCCCATGCTGATTTCAGATTCCCATATTGCTAGTTGTTGGTTTTCCAAGCAGATTTTGGTACCCTACTACTGTCCATTCATTGCCCTCCTTGCTAATTCCTAGAATAGTATTTTATCTTCTAAAAAAACGTGGTTGGCTTGATTGATTTCTATTGGCTATTTGGGTGGCATATTTATGTGAGCAATTGAGCATTCTTCTCCTATAAAAGTGACAGATCTTCTTTGAAAGAGTTTTTTGGAGGAGAGATTTGTGATAAATTGTTGGAATGTGAAACCTACGGGTTTTTAGCTTGCGAGCCATCCTCTCTACCTTACTTCTTCTATTTCGTCTCGTTCTTCTATCTATTCTTCTCTCCACAGTTCCCAATCCACACGTATCTTTCTTCTCTAAAACTTTTTATAAATTGTAAGGTGTCATTGCGTCGTATTTTATTTAAATTATTTGTTGTTGTTGTCCCTTTTATTTAAAGTTGTAAGGTGTGTCTTTATTTATAATAGTATTGTTATGTTTATGGTAAGGAAGGCTTGAGTTTGCAATACTTGTATTTTTATCGCATCAAATATGGGTGTGTCCAATACAGTCATTGCTAACCATCTCAACATGCAAGAATCGATGGGTGTTAAATCCTCCATATCAAGAGTTTTAGGTGAATCTCAAACGAACGATGCAGCATTGAACAAAGCAGTCCAGGCTTCAGTTAATTCCATCGAAATTGCTAGAATGGACAAATGCAATGCAACTCACGTGAATGCTGTTATAAACGAAATAATTGAGGTACATAAAACCATCTCAATGTCTAGTCAAACTGATGTCTGCAGTGAGGCTCATGTCAAAGAGGGCATGGGTATGAGTTATAATGTGGAATTAAATATAGCAAGCAGCATTCTGAATAGGGGTGACCAACCAAGAAATTCAACTATTAATGACTTGCATAACCTTGCACAATGCCCACTAAATGATCAACAAAATGCTTCTTTGCATTTTAATGAAAGAAACAGTCCAATCTCGCCACCCCAGCAAATCATTCTAAAGGGAATTATAATAGAATTACAGCCCAAGAGCCCAATGGCTGGAAGAATGCCCATGTGATCAGCATTTCCTTGGTGAAAAAAATCTGAAGTTTTAGCTGAAGATGGGGTTTCTATAACTCTACATGCTGAGTATCCAACAAAATATTGCTAAGCTCGAGAAAGCTCTCATGGGTAAGCTATTAGGCAAGGGATTGCAGCATTTCTTGTCATGCAATGAACTAAAACAAAAATGGTCGCATGTGAGGGATTTTCAACTCCTTATTGTCTCTCCAAACTGTTTTGTTTGCTTATTTCAAAGTGTGGAAGCTAGAGATGCCATCTTCATGGGGGGACCTTGGTCGATTGAAGGACATATCATTGGGATGGACCAGTGGACGCCCTCATTCTCACCTCAATCAATGCAAGTACTCACTTCTCAGATTAGGATTTGATTGCCACACCTACCATTTATATATTGGGGTAACATAAATATAGCTCATATCGCCTCTTTCCTAGGGCAACCATTGTGGGTGAATGCACCTACGAACACGTGAGAGAGAAATAGCTTTGCTCTCATTTGTGTTCATGTTGATCTCGCCTCAAAACCATATAGGTGCATGGGTGATGGGGGTGCAAAGAAGGTACAACAACATCAAGCCTTTATCCCACTATGTGGGATTGGCTACATGAATCATTTTTTCTCTATTATGTCATGTTAAAAGTCAAATTCTTATTTAAATCTAATAAAAAAGGTCATTTCCAATATTTTCTAATCAAGTCTTTTTTAAGTCTATCTCTATCTTTCTTAACATAGGTCAAATCCAATGCATCTACTCTCCTAACAGAGTCATCAGCAGGCCAACATTTTATGTGTCCAAACCAACTTTTTTCCATTTACTTTAGTAATGCAATATGCATTTTTCAAAAACTATGCATGTAGAAGACAATAAAACCATTTGCTTAATACCTCAAACCTTCAGTTGAAAATTTTACCTCTTATACTTTTAGTTTCCCTATGCCAGCACTGATAGATAAATACTATCAATGTTACTACATGTTGCTAGTTTCTGGTATGTTTATCATATTTCTTAACAATTATCCAAATATAATCTATTTACTTAAAAGAATCGTTTGTATCAAAGCTGTGTTGAAGTTATTAGAGAACCATATGATGGAGCATAAACTAACATTAGAAATTATTGTGGAGTGATCAAAAGAATTTAATCAAAATAGAAAAAGGATCGAAACCAAGACTATTTCTTTTTGTATTGATAATGTAGATGCTTACAAAGAATATTCAAAGTGTGGTACTGTAATCTATCTTAATTGTGGATGCCAATTGGTGAAGCCTCTAATCAAATATTTGGAAAGTTTAACAAATGGAAGAAATACTTAGAAGAAAACGTCTCAAGTTTAGAAGAACAACTTCCATGCATGGATATGTAAATTTTGAGGATATGAAATTGATAATTACACGTCAAAATTATCACAAGATCAAGTGAGATGAACATGTGATGGGTTTAAGTATATACATAAGAGTGGCTATAGATGGGATATAACTTCTAGAATTCAGGTAGGTTATTAAAGGGAATACTTATCTGATTACCATACAATATGATAATATCATAAAGAATTAAGAGCAGATTTTAGGAAAAAAAAAATTAAAGTAGCTATGTTATATGGATCCATGTTTGGGGATAAAGCCATTGATTGACAATTTGAATGTAATGGATGTGTAACAAAACTACAAAGGATGGATAAAAAAAAGATGATATGAGAGGAATTGTGGGGGTAGCACCAATTGAAAATATGACGGTAAAAATTAGACAAGTGATCTAAGCACATACAATGGAGCGTAAAAGATACACTAGTAAAATAAGTAGATAAAATTATTGTAAGAGAATCAGGAAGATAAAGGGATAGACTAAAGGTAACATGAACAAAAGTTTAAATTCATCGGGCCAGTGGGGGCCTGCCACAAGCCCTCAGTCTCATCACAGCAACAACTAGCAAAAGTTAATCAAAACTGGGGTAGGGGAGAGGAGTTGGCTTTGTGGTTTAAAATAATCCTCAAAACTGATCACAATGTGATTCAGATCAGTGTCCTTAACAAAGGACATGTTGCGTTGAATGGAAAGGATAGAAGCTTACCTACCAGTGATGGTATGGTCTGTGCTTGACTCCTCAATAGTAGTGGTGCAAGTGTTCTGCAATGTTTAATAGATTGTCAATTACTAAAGAGAACATTAAGGCAGTTAAAAAATAATAAGCAACACACGTCATACACATAAAAAAAACAGACAAGAAGAGTGAGAGAGTGGGATAATATTTTTGAATCTCCATATGCTCTTTTAAGACAACTTTTTAGGACTTGAGAACCAAACAGTAAAAGCCTATTTTAATTTTTAAAAACGACATTGTCCAATGTGTTCTTATCCTCTTAGCCTTTCCACTTTTAAGTAACATTTTTTCTTTTTAAAAAATGCATTAAATCATACAATTTATTTAGTATTTACCGATACAAGCAATGAAAATAACATCAAAACCTTTGGACAATAAGAATCTTTTCCAAACTCGTTAAAATCAGCAACAAAGGAAATATTGGACAGTAGCATGCTCCTAGAGAGAAAAGACAGTTCCACAACTCACATTTAAGAATTACATGCCTGAAGTAAAAAATTATCAGTTGTTATATTCTTAAAGTTCAGGGTGGGTTTATTGTACTATATTATATTGATACTATGCAATTTTTATTGAACCTCTGAATTATGCATAAGCATGCCCATACAATCGATGATCAAAGCATTAAATGACCACTTTAGCAATAGAGGCGTCATCAACAACAATATCCTATACATTTTGGGTAGGCTTAGTATCGTTATCTTTTGCTCATCATGCTTAGAACTGCCTTTTTTATGAATTCACCTAGGTTGATTTTTCAAGGACTTATAATCATGTCGACTTTCTCATATCCCAATTTTATGAACTAACAAGATAATTTCTACATAGCTCTTTTTTCTAAATCGTTTCATATGCCTCAAGATCAAATCATTATTATCTGTATTCAACTACTTATAAAAAATTAAAAAAATAAAAAAATAAAAAAAACTACTTATATTGAATTATTCTCTATTCATCAGAGATAATATGAATTCTTTTCTCAAATGACAAACATGATGATCATTGCCAACAAATGCTTTTAGCTCTGCAATTCCTTAAGTCTGGGTTGATCAGATAATGTCTGATAAAATGGATCCTGGAAATGAGCTTAATGTCTAGTGATGCAACATCAAATCACAATTAACCAGTTGCAATCAAGTTACAATTTTTTTTTCTAATGCAAATAAAACTAAGGGACTGTTTGGCAACAGGATTTATGCACGCTTTGAGCTGGATTTACGCTAAAGCCTGCAAAATAGGATTTATGCCGTCGTTCGAACTTACGGCAAAATAAATCCATTGTCTGCTCGTTTTTGCGGTAAATCCTAAATTTACTAAATCCTATAGTTCGGTAGATTTAACATTTCACTGGGCGCGGGAGAGTGGGAGAACGAAGCGTCCTGGCTTCTTCAAGCATCAAGTTCTCTTCCGTGATTAAATCCTGATTAGATTGTCCAACAACTCCACAAGTTTAACAAGATTTAACATTTATGTTGCCAAACAGCTTTCCGGATTAACCTTAAGCAGGATTTACTAAATCCGGAATTACAGGATTTACTAAATCCTATTCAAGTTAAATCCTACTTGTTGCCAAACAGCCCCTAAAAGTATATGATGCAGCAAGTTTTCAAAACTAGAAAGGAATGGAGCTATCAGAAGCTTCAAATGTACCTGCTATACTAGTCAATAATAAATAAGCATCTTTCACAAAATAAATCTAATCAAGACCGATTACGGTCATATTTAAAGTTTAAACTATAAAATAACATAAATTCATTGCTAAATCAGGGATAAACCTACATAAATGTTATAACCAATCACAAAATAATTACCAATTTTCTTGTCTGAAACGACGAACTTGCCGCTGGCGCTAAGCTCAAATAATCATGGTGGGTTGAGGTACCTGATGTAATAACCCCTACATCGTCCCTACCCAAACAAGTTTAATAAGTGAAGGGATATAAACAAGAAAAAAGAGTTTACGGTTTAGAGAAGAAATAACCATCACTTGCCCACCATAAAAAAATCTCAGTGATCCTGATGAGAGGCTTTAGCGCTCTAATATTGGGGAATTTCATACCAGCTTCGCCGTCCGCCATCTCAGGACTGTTTTTACGCAGGATTTAGGCAAGATTTATTATCGTAAATCCTGTCAAACGATCAAGAATACTAATTTAAATCATGCAGATTCTTAAATCCCGTTTCTCCTCCTTTTTCCCTTAAATCCCGTATTCAGTTACTTGGCATTGGCCGTGCTTAGTAAATGAGCAATCTCGCGAACTCCTATTCTTCTTCTCACGCCGCTGCTGCCGTCGATGCCTTCTCCAGCAAGCTCCCGCCGCGATTCCTGGCTTGCTCGCCGTCGAGGGTTTCGGGAATATGCGGGACTGGTTTTGAGAGACAAAAGACTTACAAATAATTAATGGCGATTTTAGAATTTATTATACTTAAACATTATTAGTCATAGCAATAAGTTAACAGATATCGCTCAAAATTTAGAGGATTTATTAAATTTTATATGGGTCAAATGATGAAAATTATTTTGTGTGGTGATTTTAAATTCATTTAAATTTATACGAATTATTAGATTATTTATATCCGAATTTCAGAATTATAAGATTAGAACATCTTATTATATTTATTTAATTTATATATTTTTTTAAATAAATAGTTAAATTTAAATTAATCAATTAAAAACTCGATAAATAAATAATTAAATTAATTATAAATTATTAAGATAATTAACTAATATATTTTTATAAGATGTAATATTTATCTAAATTAATTGTTTGATTCAAACACACACAGTTGAAATTAATATCTTAATCAATAATTAATTAGTAGATTATAAAACTAATTAAATATAATAAATTTTATTTAACCAAACTAAATCATAAATTATATTAATTTATTGAAACTAATGTTTTTAATTAAATAATATTTATCTTACTATTAATTTAACATTTTAAGTAATATAAATCATTTAACTAACATAAGTAATATTAATAATTTTAAAATCTAAAACCTCATCTATACCTCAAATCCCTATCTCCCAATTTCCTCAAACCCTTAACGCACAAAGAAGCAAGGAATTCATAATAGGAGCTTGCTGGTGAAAGCATCGAAAGGAGCAAAAGCATGTGAAGAAAGCAAACTTGTTTAATTTAAATACACCCAATATCAATATTTTCTAAATATGTGATTTAAGGCAACATGGAGGAGAAATAAGAATTTAGAATATATATTGATATATCACCAAAAAATTATCTTGATAGGGCACTAATCTCGAGAAAAAACTCAAGTTGAAAAACTTCAAAAATTAATTCGGAGATCATTTAAACTCCGATTTCAGCAAGCTTATAGTCGAACTGAGTGTCTCGGAAATACGAATCCAACGACACCAAATTCGACTCAATCCGAGTCCAAATGAGTCCAAATCAAGTACCCGAAGCGCTGTTGGAAGCATCGAACAGCAATTTGAGTTACCAAACGGTCTCCGATTTTGACGAGCTTATAGTCGAATCGAGCGGCTCGACGAGACGAATCCAACGAGCCCAAGATCGCAGAATTCTGATACCATTAAGACCTTAAAATGCTCAATAAACGGTTCACGATCAAGTGATTCAATATCAGTCGTTCATCCGGATCACTCCTTATTTGCCCCTGATCCCTCATCTATTTACGGGCTATGCCACTCCAGAAAAACTATAAATAGCCCCTCATTTCTCTTAAGAGAGGACCCAAGCCAAGAAGAAGAAGAGAAGAGAAGTCTAGGAGGGAACAGCTCCTCCTCGACCACCGCCGGAACACCGCCGGAACTTCGCCGGAACACCGCCGGAGCATCGCCAGAGCACCACCAAGCGCCCGAGGGACGCCGGAGCTCTGCCCGACGCCAGAGCAACGTCGGAATTCAGCCCGACGCCGGAATTCTACCCGACGCCCGAGTGACGCCGGAATTCTTTCCAAGTGACGCCGGAATTCTGCCGGACACCCGAGTGATGTCAGAACTCTGCTTAACTGACACTCATTGTAATCTGATCGTCCTGAATTTAACGGACGAATCAACCTTGTGTATTTCATACAACACTAGTGGAACTTTTTCAACTGGGCGTGGCCCCGTGGTTTTTCCCTTTTTCAGGGCTTTCCACGTAAAAATCCTGGTGTTTCTTTCATTCTTCTGTTTGTGTGCTGGATATACGTACAACGCTGAGACGGAAATTTAAACTCTATCGCCGCGTATATTTAAGTCCACAACATATATAATAATAAATTTTCATTTCAACCAGTTAGTAAGATTTATGCTAAATCCTACATAAATTTCAATTAAATCAAGATAACAAATTAACAACCCCAATGGGCACACAAGAAATACTATACCATAGCAATGAGGTTTATTCACCCTACGCCCATTTACAAAACCTTTAATTATCCTTCCGACCCTTCCTTAATTTCGTCATCAATAACCTCTCAATATCATCCGTAACTTCAAAATTTGATTATGCTAAGAGAACACATCCCATCATCATAACTCTGTCAAATCGAAGTCCAAACTTATTGAGAACTCGCCAAATATTGTCCGGTCAGCCCAAATCTTATCATTCTACCTAGATCTTATTAATCTAAAGCCTTCCAAGCATTTGCCGTAGGCCATCTCGAACTGAATGACATTCTTCGAATCTTCGGTTTCCAATATCCGCGGCCATCCAACTGAACGACAAATCGAACGGCATTTTCACATTTTGAACAGTGTGATCCTAATATTGGAGTCAAACTGCTCACAACGGAGAGAAAATGCAAAATACAATTCTGTTTGGCTATAGGTTGGATATTTGCGTCAACTACAAACAAGCAACAGACAAATAAAGTTCAGTTCAGTTGGAGATGCCCTTACCCACACACCAAATTCTCCTCTAAGCTACCATGACAATCATTGATGATCCATATCTCATTCCCTAGCAATGTTGATCTCATTGTTGCCATTCATTCCATTATCATCTCCGCCTAGATGTCTGCTTCTAGCATTGAGATGGTTTGCTAATAGGTGGAGTCAAATGAATCTGGATATGATTTCGTAAGTACTTTGCCTCCCCAATGCCAACAACCACATCTCCCATGACTATTGCCTCTCAGCTCACAAAATGTCGCCGGTGCATCTCATGCCTCCATCCACATAACAATTATAACCGAGTGGGAAGGGCGTTCATTTTTATGTTATCAAATCTTATGAGTGTAAATAGTAAAGTTTAGGATCAAAATATGTAAATCATAATATTTTAAGCATTATATACGTAAGTCTTTCAATAATTTAATTAGATATATTAATTTAAATTCAAAATTCTTCTAAATGGTTTATATCAACTAATTAAAAAGGTATTTATTGAATAAATTAATTTGATTTAATATAAATTATGATGTTTAATTAGTGTCATAAACAACTAATTAATTAATTAATAGTATTAATCTTGTTGCGGACTCAAATATACGCGGCGATAGAGTTTAAATTTCCGTCTCAGCGTTGTACGTATATCCAGCACACAAACAGAAGAATGAAAGAACAACAGGATTTTTACGTGGAAAGCCAAGGCCAAGCAGAGTTCCGACGTCACTCGGGTGTCCGGCAGAATTCCGGCGTCACTTGGAAAGAAGTCTGGCGTCACTCGGGCGTCGGGCAAAATTCTGGCGTTGGGCAGAATTCCGATGTTGCTCCGGCGTCGGGCAGAGCTCCAGCGTCCCTCGGGCGCCCGGTGGTGCCTCCGTGGTGTTCCGGCGGAGTTCCGGCGAAGTTCCGACGGTGTTCCGGCGGTGGTCGAGGAGGAGTTGTTCCCTCCTAGACTTCTCTTCTCTTCTTCTTCTCTTCTTGGCTTAGGTCCTCTCTTAAGAGAAATGAGGGGCTATTTATAGTTTTTCTGGAGTGGCATAGCCCGTAAATAGATGAGGGATCAGGGGCAAATAAGGAGTGATCCGGATGAACGGCTGATATTGAATCCCTTGATCGTGAACCATTTATTGAGCATTTTAAGGTCTTAATGGTATCAGAATTCTGCGATCTTGGGCTCGTTGGATTCGTCTCGTCGAACCGCTCGATTCGACTATAAGCTCGTCAAAATCAAAGACCGTTTGGTAACTCAAATTGCTGTTCGATGCTTCCAACAGCGCTTCGGGTACTTGATTTGGACTCATTTGGACTCGGATTGAGTCGAATTTGGTGTCGTTGGATTCATATTTCCGAGACGCTCAGTTCGACTATAAGCTTGCTGAAATCGGAGTTTAAATGGTCTCCGAATTAATTTTTGAAGTTTCCAACTTGAGTTTTTCCTTGAGATTCGTGCCCGATCAAGATAATTTTTTGGTGATATATCAAATCTAAAATAATTATAATTTAATGAATAAAATTAGAATTGATAACATGTCTTATTAATTAGAATGATTCAAATACAATTAATATATATATATATATATAGAGAGAGAGAGAGAGAGAGAAAGAGAGAGGTGTTATACTAAGTAATTAATTTAATCTTAACCATTAATAATTATACAAATAAATTTTTATTATGTTAAGTTGATTAATATTATTTTATACTTTTATTTAATTTGTTTAAATATAAATTATTATTTAACTAGATTGTTAAATTATTTATTTATCATCAATTAAGATGTTTAGGTTAATTAATTATAATTTAATTAATCTAATTAATATTAAATCAAGCAATTTAAATCTAATAACATGGCACAATCATTTAAATTCTTAAATCTTGAAATAAATAGCCAAACGATTTACATATATTTGATTGAATTTAATACCTATCTTCCTAAATAAATTTTTTAATTTTAATAGAAATTAATTGAATTATTACCCATACTCAACTCTCAAATGCATGTGCTTCCCTCATTGAGGTTCACATGCCCATATTCTATAAGAGTAAAGCTCTTCTCTTTGTTGCATACATCATCAATCAAGTTACTTTACATTCTCTCAAATTCAAAACACCACGTAAAATGCTCGTAGAAGTCATTATTGCTCAAAAAGATCCAAATCTATCTTATTATATCTTCAGATATGTTACCTATGTTTAACTTTCAAAACAATAACTTAGCAAGCTAACACCATGTGCCTTAAAAATGTGTCTTTGTTGGATATGGTATTCATCAAAGAAGCATATAGGTGCTATCATCCCGAGGTCTAAATTTTATAAGATTACTATATTTAAACGGTGTGTATTTTGAAAAAAATCATATTCTTGTGTGCTCTCTTGAGGAAAGATGAAGCGGAAATATCATAATAATCTGTGAATTATTTGAATTGTAGTTTAGAAAATTTAGATTTAAGTTGTGAAAGCCTGAATAACGGAATAACAAGTGAATAGAAGGATGTGTTAGAACTAAGAGGTCAAAACTTGAGTCCAAATGCCCACCCAAAAAGCCAATAAACATCTAAACATTAGCCCAAGTATCTCCCAAATGATACATCATATCAGTTGTTGCCTATTCTTAAGCAACACCTAAGTTATCAGATAGATAATTGACATAATGCCTCTCCAAAGATATTTCAAAACCTACTTATGAACCTCAATTGTCTAGTAAAATAAGATATCCTATGAATCAATATATATCTACATACTGCTTGCCACAAATTAATCAATCATTTATAATTTAATTATCTACTATACCTATACCTAAGTATGTGCATGAAACCTTATGGATCCAAAATGGAAAACTTAGATAAATGAAAAGATGACCTCACTATAAAAGAATTAAAAATATAAGAACTCGATGATCGTCCCCCGGGAATAAAACTAGTTTAGCGTGTATGGGCCTCTATTGTGAAATAAAAGCTGATGGAACGATCAAACATTTGAAGTCAATATTAGTGGTGAAAGAATACACCCAAACTTTTTACATTGGCTACATTGAATGCTTGCACATATAACCAAAATCAATACATCCTAAGTCTTGTTTTCCTTATTTGCCAATCTTGATGGTCTATTACAATAACTTCACAAGAAGAATCTAGTCATATAAAAAGAAGTCTGCATGGATCCCTCACTAGAATGCATGATAGCAAAAGAATAAAAAAGAAAGGTGTGCTTGTTGAATAAAGCACTATATGGATTAAAACAATCTCTTAAAGTTTGGTTCAAAAAATTCACCAAATTTATGATAATCTTTGATTATAAATAAAATAATTCAGATCATATATTATTTCAAAGAAGGCACTATAAAAAATACTAAACTCATTGTATATGTGGATGATAGATCATTATACATAACACTCTAGAAGAAATGAGAGCCTACATGAATACTATTCCAACGCTTTTGAAATGAAAGACTTTGGCCATTTAAAATACTTCTCTAAATTTGAAGTATCTCAATTAAGTAAAGAAATCTTTCAATCCTAAAGAAAATATGCATTGGATCCACTATATAAAATTGGTATGTTAGCCAACCAACTAATGGAAGAATGCACGTAGCTACGTATTAAGATACATCATATACCTGTAAATGGGTGAAGATACCAAAGAATTATTGGAAGACTAATGTATTTAGCTCATACAAGGCCAAATATTGTGTATGTTCTAGGTATAGTCACTCCATTCTTGCATAATCCTATTGAGCAACATATAAATATAGTGATGCCAAATTTGTGGTATCTAAAATTTGCCTTAGGGAAGGAAGTTTTATTCTCTAAAAAAATAAAAATACAAATGAGTGTTGACTCATAAAATATAAAAAAGAAACAAAAAAGAACGAGAAACAAATGAAGATGAATATTCTACAACAATGATTACACATTGCGTAGTAGGATAAGTAAGCACAATCTATAAAAATAAAAGATTTGTGAAAGGATTAACTACCACGATGTAGCACGATGACACAATAAATGTCTGAAATCATTAAAAAGGAAATAATATTAAGTAAAGCTTTTAAGAAAGCTGAATGAAAATCCATCGTTTGCAGAATAGAAGTTTCATGACACCATTATACACGCATAAATAAGCTGAAGTGGATTGCCAAAGTTGTCTGTTCAATTTATTTTTATAAGTTAACAGCTCTATGCACCAAAGCTTTGAAGGACATTGCAGTCGTAACTGATTACAGTACAGACATCCTTGAATAGATATGCAAAAGAACAATTCCAATAAGAAAAAAAAAGTGGAATATAAGAAGTTATAAATATGTTCATCCTAGCAATTTAAGCATTCAAAATATTGGCATCATGAATGCTTTTATGCCATTTATTCCAATCAAGAACTACGTTTGGGTATAACTTCAAATCAGCACATATTTTGGAGAGTTTACAAGATGAAGTTTTTGCCCATCTTCATTTACAGTACTTTAACTCAACTTCCTGCCTAATTTGTTTTTAGTTAATTGTTGACTAATATTTTAAAATAAAATGAAATGAATAAACAAAAAAAATGAAGAATGAATGAAATAATCAAAGAGATGCATCCCTTCGTTGCCTCCAAACTGGCCCCACATCGTCAAAACAATGCATTGCTTCAATCAAAAATGACATTCAACAGCAATGCAAAGGATAATAAAAAGAGAAAAGAAACTGAGTGGGGACAGAGAGAACCATTTTTCTTTACCTCTATTCTGTGTTAATCAAACCCAATGGAATGCCGGACAAAGCCGACGCAGCCCCCGATTGCAAGCTCGCCGGCAATCACAAGCCCGTCTCCAATGGCGAAACCAATCTCCTATCTATAAGTAAAATCCCGTCTCTTGTTTGGCAATTCCGTTACGAAGCCGCCGCCCTTCGGACGTAGTTGCCTTCTCCCTCACTTTCGCCAAATTCTGCACAGACAAACGCCCGACCCTGTGTAAACTCCCAATCTCGCCACCGATCTTCACTCGACCTCGTCTCTCACGGCCAAATTTGAACCGAATGCACTCTGCCCGCCGCTAAGCCCGCAAACTAAGCCAGCCGTCTCCGTCTAAGGAATCCCTGCTCGCGTCTCCTATACTCAAAACGAAATCTGAAGTCTTGTTGGTTTTAATAATTTAGATTCCTTCCACTGTAGCCTTATTTAATACTACAACTATTTTTTTTTATATATATGCGGATTATACCGCCCACTTCAGAGAAAAAAAAAACATTATTAATATTTTGTCCTATTCTAAACCAATATAAGAAATATAAACTATGTGCATGAGTTTATCCTAGCCGATTCAAATATAATATGCATACGTCCTTTGCATAACTAAAAGTTTCATATAGGTTTTAATTGCCTGTAGAACTGGTGTTCTTTGCTTCATATTGTAATAATTTAAATACAAGATTACTATTTTACCCGCATAAGAATTCAACCTTATCTCATTTCTTAAATAATGAAGTTTAATATTAAAAGATTCTGTTACAGAATTATGATATCAAAATATCATGTTCCATTCCAATTCTTTTTTTCCTGATTTGCCTTGTGATCATTCTATTCCGTTTCAATTTCAATTCCTAATTTGGCTTATGATCAAATATGCCAAATGATTATATTGATTTAAAAATGAAATATTTATGTTAACATCGAATAAAAAAGAAATTAAAGAAGCCCTCGCACCATTGATTTTAAATCCGGTCGAGAAGAATTTTAAATGGAAGATCTCGTGTCATTGACTTTAAGTCTGATCGAGATGGTTTTAAATTAAAGACCTCGTGTCGTCGACCTTAGGTCTGACCGAGATGATTTTAAATTGAAGACCTCGTGTCGTCAACCTTAGGTCTGACCGAGATGGTTTTAAATTAAAGACCTCGTGTCGTCGACCTTGGGTCCGACCGAGATGGTTTAAATTGAAGACCTCGTGTTGTCGACCTTAGGTCCGACCGAGATGGTTTTAAATTCAAGGCCTCGCGCCGTCGACCCAAGGTCCGGCCGGGAAGAAAATAACGGCAAGTGCCGTCCCGACCTCCCCGTGAGGGGAGGAGATGCCGGGAGACTACCAAAATTTTCTCAAAAATTTTGGACTTAAGCAAATTTTGAGAAAATAATAATAAAATAACATGGATCCCTAAAAAAAATTTGGAATTATATGCTCTAACTCTAAGCAATGTCAGTTTTATAATATAATTTATAAAATCCATGTTTTAATTTATAAATAGGATCAGTTTTATAAATTAAATCGGATCTTTTTATAAATAAATCATTTTTATATATATATAAATCAGATTTTAAAAATTATATTTTAAAATTAGATTTGTATAATATGGATGAGCAATGTCAACCTGATCTCTAATCTAAAAATAATTGAATTGAAACATTGCATAGAGAGGAAAGCTCTTCCACGTTTTTGGACAACTTCCCTTCTTCAAGTCTCTGAAATTTTATTGCATGCCAAAAATAAAATGGCTTGAAAATGGATCTCTTGAGAATGATAAATACTTGCTTAATTTAGCTAGAGCTGAATTACTGCCCGAAATTGAAAGAGTTGTCCTCTTTGCCTTTTAAGCCAAAGAGCTTGAAGTTATCTACAATGACTCTTTTTTAAAATATCAGAATTGTTGGAAATATAAACCCACATTTTGAGATAAACTTTCTTTGTAATTTCGTCTTTATAGGCATGTTGCAAGAAATCAATATTTCCACCAAACAGAACAACAACTCTCAAAATAAACTCAAACTCAACTAACAAACAATTCAAGCTCAAATTCAACTCAACTCAATTCAAACAACAAGCTCTCAAACTTTCCAACAATAATTCTCAAATTCAAACAATAAACAACATTGAAACTCAAGTAAAACTCTCCAAACAAAACATCTCTCAAACTCTCCAAGCTCTCAACACAAACAACACAAACTCTCCAAAAGTCTCTCATGTACAAGCTCCTGCAACAAATAAACGAAATTCATTGAGCACCACAATTAAATCAATATTAATTAAATGCCAAAGCAAGAAAAGAGAGTAGGTTACTACACTAACGCAGCAAAAGTAATCAACTAAAACAGAAAGGAAAACTACTGTAGCAAAAGAACACTAGTGTCACAATGACAACTGGTCAAACTAGTAGGTACAACTGCTAGTAAACAACTAACTACAAACCATGGTGGTCTAGTGCAAACAACTGTTGTCCACTTAAACAATTAAATTCAAAATTTCTGGGCATCTTAGTCTATAGGATTAGGTTGTAAGACCCGCTATCGGGCAACTTCTAAGTGAAGTCGTAAGACCCACTTTTTAGAAAAATTACGAAATAAATTGTAATGATCATAAACTCTAAATAATCCAATTCAAAACATTGGGCATCTTAGTCCAAAAGGATTAAGTTGTAAGACCCGCTTTTCAGGTAATTTCCTAAGAGAAATCGTAAGACCTACCCAAATAATCAAAAATCTCTTGGGCAGCCTTGCTGTAGAGTTAGGTTGTAAGACCCATCTCTGGACAACTCATAAATAGAGCAGTAAGCCTCACTCCAAATTAAATATATGGGCTACTTTCTATGAAAGTTGTAAGTCCCAACCCAAATTCAAATTTCTATGTAACTTCTAAACAAAGTTATAAATTCCTAAATTAAATCAACTTCTGAGCATTCTAATGGATGTAAGCCCCAAAATTCAAATAAAATTAAAACCCAAACCTAACCATCTCAATCTACTCGGGATCCCTGAGAGGAGGCAACCCATGGCTGCTAATCAGATTCCCTGGACATTACGGTCAATGATTATAGTGTTGGTAGACTGAGACCTACGGTATACCCGGGAAGACGGAACCATGGGATCTTGATCGGGTTTACCTATATTTTCCCCATAATTGAGAATAATCACCTAAAGTTTATTCATCCTTAATCGAGAATTCTCTCTTACGTGTTAAGAGAGGTAATTAGCTATGAGTGCTTGCGCTCATGGGAAGTAAGGACCCCATATCTAATTAAACCCTGACTACCCTCAGGAGAAATCTGGTTAATTCTAATCTGACTTAAGGGGAAATAAAATCCTACAGCTGCGAAGTGGGATTCACACATTCATATCATTTTTCTTGAGCCAACAATGAGTAAAATATTCACATATATACAAATGTTAATTGCGTCGGGGAAGTTAACATTAAACAGTCAATGCCAAAATATTTTACCTTTGTAGGTGAGAACTCAGTTACGTAGAAAAGCAAGAAATAGTATATTGTTGCAACATTTAGTGTAAAAGCAACAAAGTAGCATATGATATGACCTTAATTCCGGTCATCATGATGAAGCACATTGAGGTAAATGGATTCTTCATTCAAGAATAACTCAATGAGAAGGCTATAGAACTATGAAATATTTGATTAGACGATCAAATAGTAAATATTCGTACCAAAATAGTTATCTAATTAATATGAACTTATTATATTAACTTTATGATAATTATTCATCTCAGTAATCTGTCTAGACTTTTATTTTCTTTTCTTTTTATTATTAATTGTTTTTATGACTCATGATGGATTGTGTAAATGAATATAAATATGTATATTTTTTTCAATTAAAAATTTTTCTATTTTTGTCGCTTATTTTTATTAACATAATTTTTTTAATCAAATATCATTAATTTAAACAGCGCACTATATCATTTATAAAATTTTATTCGCGAATAGTTTTTTCATAATTAACCCCTGTTTTTGTTGTTCCCAGGGACGAAGACCCATTTCCCTCGTCGATGCTGGCTCTCACCAGCCACTCGTTCAAGCTATTCTCACCGATCCTTTCTTCCGCTTCTCATCGTTTTCCTTCTTCGACCCGCTCTTACCCTAGACCGAGCTCAGCCCGTGCCTCCATGGAACGGTCTGGCCCGGATTTCCCCTACCTCCCGCCGGCCCATCGTGCCCTAATACTCAACCTCCTCGCCACCGTGGACGACCGCCTCGGCTCAGATCTCCTCCCTTCTGCCGTTCCTTCCGACGTTCTCCGCTTCCAAAATCCCCAGGGATCTGCCCACGGTTCCGTCGACATCCGCACCGGCTCCCAAACTTCCCCGGTATGTATTGTGTATTTTTTTATTATTTTATTGATTATTCGTTCGTTTAATGCTAGAAATTTAGATGACGCTTTCATGGATAGTTTTTTGATAATTATTTTCATTTATTTTTTTAGAGAACATCTAATTTTTCCGCGAATACAGGAAGCGAAAATATACAGTTGTGTATTGTTAATTATCCGAATACACAATTGTGTACTCTTAAACCCGTGAATTCATAACTGCACACCTAATGATTTATCCAAATTTTAACAGTTTTGTTCCCTAAATCTCCGCTCCTGTTCCCCAGGTCGATTTCGTCCTTCAATCCTGGCTCCACTGCAAAACCCCCGGCGGCGGCGAGATCAACATCGCCACCCTCTTCGCCTTTCTCAACTCCTCTACTGACGCTCCCCACTTCCTCCTCGAGCTAATCCAGGGCAGCCCCACCTCCCTGGTCCTTCTCTTGGACCTCCTTCCCCGCAAAGACCTCGTCCTCCACCCCGATTACCTTGACGAATTCTACCACCAGACAGATATGGACGGCCCAAGGCGAGATCTCGAGAAGCTCCCGCAGGCGTCACCGTACCGCTCGTCATCCCTCTTCATCCGCAGCGTTCTCTCACCGACGGCCGTCGCCATCACCGTCGATTGTGGGAAGGAGGGGGATGTGAAAGCCATGGAGGATATCGTAGCCCGAGAGATCGGCAGCGCTGCTGAGAAGATCATTAGGATTTGGTTGGAGAAGAGCGCGGAGGTGAGGGGGCGGGTGGTGGGGGAAGGGGAGAAAGAGTGTTTGGAGAGTAGGGATGGATTGATAAAGAGGAAGGCTGTGGAGATTGATTTGGCGGCAAATTTGCCGAGGATGTTTGGGCCGGAGGTCGCGCAGCGGGTGGTGGCTGAGATACAGAAGGCGTTTAGAGTATAATCACTTCGTGTATGATGATAGTTTGGGTAGCTGCAGTGCTGCGATATGCCACTGCTATAAGCAATTGCTTAGTTCTGGTTTGTATTATGATCAAATTTAAATGTCATATTATTTTAATTTTTAATATTTTTGTTGTATCTCATAATCGCATTAATATATCAATCCTATGAAGTTAGCATTTTATTTAAAAATATTAGTCCTAAAAATATATATTATTATTTTAAAATAACTCATTAATTTATTTTAATTACTTAATTACATCCTTACTAAGCTTAGCTTGGCCTAACAATTGGGTACTTTAGCTCCAATCATAAGGTCTTAAATTTTTGAGATCTAACATAAAGGGGAATTTTCGGGAGCTTGTGATTAAGGGTCTGTTTGAAATTGCTATTGTATTTTTTAAAGTTGATTGTGAAGTTGTTATGATTAAAATGACTTGACTATTCTGGTTATAAAAAACAGTTTTATATCACAAAAAATTAAAAAAAAAATTGTGAGAAAATAGTAATCAAGCAAAATTATAGTTGCCATCTGAAAAATAAAGTTGCAAAAAAGCAATCTTAAATATAATATTTTTTATAATTTGAATAGTTAAGTTATTTTATCTCGAGTAATGTAACAACTAACTTTATAAAACACAGAAACCTAAGTAATAACTTGATGTTTTTTATTTATTTTTTTAAGATAATTTAGAGTTCAAACAGACCCATTTATATATAATAGTTATTTCTAATTATTACAAAGAAAGATAAGATCGAGGAAGATGGAGATAAGGAAAAGAGGGGAGAATAACTTTATTATTGAAAAAAGAACCTACCCTCTTAAAAATACATCGATGCTTATAAGTCTAGGTTATAATCGGTCTTCTCCATAACATATATATTATTGTGTTTTAATTTTACTATTTTTTTTTTAAATTTTGTGCATTGGTACAAATACTTAAGAAATTGATACCTATTGGTACAAATGATGATTTTGGAACTGTCAAGTATATGTTTCGTAAACTTATGTCACAAAAATTTTCAAAATAAGATGAACTATTTTATGAATATTTTTCTATCATTTTTAGATCTTCAAATTTAAAGATATAAATTTTTTTTATAAATTTTATGATGAAAATTGAATAAATTATATAATTATATTTATATTATATTATTTTTTAAATTATAAATATGCTAAACTATTAACATAACTTTTACATAAGCTTTCTCCTATTCATTTCGGCTAACAGAGAATAGAATTAGAGAAATTAGAGAGAAAATAGAGGCGAGAGAAAAATGAAGTTAAGATTTGGAGGTCGTAAAATGATTTTCGTCAGTCAATCTTGTTGAAAAATTTGCTCGTCTCATTGTAAAAAATTATTACCCTATTTGAGTTTGTGACTCACCATAATATAATTTGAAAAAAAAATTTATTTTTAATATACAACAATCAGAGCTACCTAATTTTTTATCCATAACAAAAATAAAACTTTCAATTTAAATATTAGTATATACATCTGTATTCATTTCCTCAAAAATTATATATATTACTCATGATTTATACAATCATATTACAACTACTCTATCATGAGTACAAATGAATTGCTAAAATAATAAAAATCTAAACTTGGATGATCCTGGTTAATCTTACACCCTTGCTTCCTTGTCCTGACATGAAATCATTTAACCACATATAATGAGCTCAAAAACCCAACTAGTAACCAAATCCTATAATTGACTCAAAACAGAGTAAAGAAGCTGTATGCATGTTGTCAATCAATTCGTAACAGTAGCAATCATATGACCAAGAATTGATGTAGGAATAATAAAACTCGCATGTCGTAACGATAAAGTCTGTAACTAGTAAAATAGTATGTATAAAAGCAAGTAAAGTTGCATGATGGGGAAACTAGTTAATGGGGCGGCGGAGTAACCTAAAGTATTATGAAAATGATTTAAGGCTCTATCAATCTCTAAACGATGCTTAAATTTTTTTTGATATAAAAATTATAAAAACTCCTACTTAATATACACAAGCATATATGTTGAATCAAATAATATAGTGATAGAGTAGAGTATCGATCCCACGAGAAAGAATATTTACTTGTCAATACTAGTACTGTCTACTTCTACTACAATAATTAGCCTACTCAATTAAAATAAGTTTTGGTAGAAATTCATTAACTTAATTTAAATTCAAAAATAATTAAATGAAACACCATTTAGATAAATTATTTTGGATTGATGGAATATAAATACAATATGTTTCATAATGATTATATTTTATATTGATGCTATTTAGAGCATAGATATCATTGATCGCTCAGTCAAGCGTGAAGAGATAAATGATACATTAAACCTTCCAACCTCAACACCACTCTAAACTCTCATAGTATGTCACCCTATAAGAATCTTAAAAGTGTAAGTAAAGCATGTACTGTTAAAATTCTCTCATGATAATTCATCTCTATAAATTTGATACATGACAAGCACTATACATATGCTTGCATCACACCAATCCAACATACATGATTGTGTCTGCATGCCTATTCCCAAACTTTACATTACACATGATATTAACTACTTATATGGCCACTATGTGCATTAAATGAAAATCTAATCTATTGAAAATATCATAAAATTATTGATGAAGACAATTTATTAGTATTCCATATTTCATTTACACCATCAATCTAAAACTAGAGAATTTAGCCAAATATGAATAATAAGTGAAATAAATTTATTTTCATTAATTGCACAAAAAAAATAAAGTACATAAAAAAAGATTCATAGGATGGGTTAAATGATCTCCTCTATACTCCTCATTGAACTTTTAGAATTGCTTCCACAAATATAAGCCAAAAACTCTAATGAAATATATCTAGTACTTCTCTAAATCTCATTCGTTGTCACTCATAAGGAAAAAAATCAAAGAAGCATTATAAAGACTGAACTTAAATAAGTGGTTGAACTCCTTTACTAACATTACAAACATACTATTTATAAAAAAAAACATAGAACTTGGATACTAACGTCACGACGCTCGAGACACTTAAGCCGCAACACCCATAAAATGAACTAACGTCGTAGCGTTGAAAAGTTTCCTCCTCTGCAACGCTTACTAACATGGACCCGCTATTTAATGATTGAACCCGTCGCTTCACTGATTGATCATGGCCTGAATGGTTACAATTGTAGTGTCGCGACACTGCTGACGATTGAGTATTACGGTGTCCACGTGTCACTATCCTTGACTTGGCAGTGTTGGAATTTGGTGCGCGGCGCTGTGTAGACAGAGACTGGGTTTTGTGGCGCTGACTCCTCCTACGCTGTAGTGCTGTCAAATAGAGTCTAGGCACTGCCATGTCCTAGTTTGGGCGCTCCTGCGGTGTCAATGATGGCGCTGCGGCTATATTACGTCCGACGTCGCTGCGTTGTACCATACTTAAAAATTTTACTCATTTTCTATTTTTTTCTGCACAAACATAACTAAAATAACATATTTTTACTAATGAATTAACATATAAAATATAACATTATTTACACTTATCACTAGTAAACCAATATAGGTAATTGAATCGATAAAGTAGTCATATCAGTATTATTAATCAAGAAAAATCATATAAAGCGGTAAAACCAAAGCATCAATAAGATTGTTTGATTAATATGAAGGTAGTAAACCTCTATAATAATGTACACATTCTATCAAATTATTCTATATCAGTATCAAATTAATATCTTAATCGCATGCTCATTATATCATGTGCTCAATATGTCATATGCTCAATATCAGTACAGTGTCATTACTAAAACTAGTGGCAGTAAAAATAAAGCAATGTAATAATAATAAATTTTTAAAATAATGGTAAATCAGCAAACAATAAGAGTAAAAAAATAAATGAATTAATAACATGCATTTTAGTAGTCACACTAAACAAATAAGAAGTTCTAGTTTAAGAGATGTTTTTTTTTCAGTATCAGAAAGTCATTGGCTTAGTAAATAGTGTCAGCACTCTTTGCCCATTGGCACATTAATTATCTCTTTATAATTTCCTGTAAGAATCACGTGAATCAGTAGAGGATAACATCTAACTATAATATTTAAAGAAAAACCAATAGTCCCACCATCCTATACAGGTCAGTTAGTCAATCTCCAACCAAAGTCAGTGAAATCAATTTTTTTCTTGTCTTTGCATATGTTATTATCCCATTATTATAACAGTAATAGTGACCATCTAGTACACAATCATACACCCATTTTTATTCTTAATGTTTGTATAAATAGTATGCTTAAATAAAAATTTTCAAATATTTATTCAGTGTAAATCATATAAAAGTCAATATATAACTTCTGTTTTGTCCAGCAAAATAAATAATATTATAGTCAAAATACTCATATTATCGATATGTATCAAATGCCAAAAGTTATGAGGTGAAAGTTTGTTAAAATTCAAGATATCGTAATTATTATAAATTTTGACTAAATTAAAATGCATAAAATACAAAATACACCAAATCTTTGAAATCAAATGAATAGTAATTGTTTCTTACAATGAGACAAATAAATTTCCTATATAATCGATTGAAGATAATAGCTTTACGATCTCAATCCAAATATTAACTTCTTTTTTCTCTCTCCTCTATTTTCTCTATAATTTCTCTAATTCCATTCTCTGTTAGTCGAAATGAATAGCTGAAAGCTTGTAAAAGTTATATTAATGGTTTAGGATATTTATAATAAAATAATAATATATTATAAATATAAATATATAATTTATTCAATTTTTAGTATAAAATTTATATAAATTTTACTATATTTTCAAAATATAAGCTCCAAAATTTATAAAAAATATTCATAAAATAGTCCATATATATTTAGAAAATGTTGGTTAAGTCAGTTTGTAAAACGGACACCTGACGGTTTCAAAATCTCAGTCGTACCGACATGTGCTAATTTCTTAAGAATTTATACCAATGTAACAAATTAAGAAAAAAATTAATGTAATTAGAGCACAATAAGATCTATGTTCTGGAGAAGGCAGTTTCTAATTTAGGATTATAATGACTCCTAAAAAAAATTATTTGAGTGGATCACAATATGCGTTATTATATTATCTACCAAGCAAAAATTATCAAAAGTGATTTAATTTGACTCCAAACTAGCTCAAATTAAGCAGTTTGGAGTCAAATTAAATCACTTAAGTATGGTTAAAATTTTTCAGATGTTTATTGAAGGATGAAATGGTTTCCTAATCATGTATACTTATATTCAAGTTGAGCTTTTCAATGAGATAAATTCAACAATCCAAAGTTCATTTAATTTTGAATATTGTTTGACCATATATAATCAAAACACATTATCCTTTAAATCATGTGCTTATATTTTGACTAATTATTTTCTAAAGATGAAGCAAGTATATATGAAGTATCAACATATTACAATTCTTCATAATACTATATTTTGAAGTATATATGAAGTATCAACAGACTATTTATAAAAAAAACATAGAAACTGGGTATTGGCGTCGCGGCGCTCGAGACACTTACGCCGCAACGCCCATAAAATGAACTAACGTCGCAGCGCTGAAGGGTTTCCTCCACTGCGACGCTCACTGACATGGACCCACTGTTTAATAAATGAACCTGTCGCTTCACTAGCAGATCGTGGCCTGAGCGGTTACAACTGTAGTGTCATGTCACTGCTGACGATTGAGCGCTACGGTGTCCACCTGATTCTTCAATTTTTTCTTTCTCTGTTTTTTAATTTGTTTGTTCTATTTTATATTTATAAGGAAAAAAATAGTACTCTAATTATATATATATATATATATATATATATATATATATATATATATATATATATATATATATATATATATATATATATTCTGAAAATTAAAATTTTATATATTTTTAAAATAATTACATTTATTTTAAGGACATTATTTATATAATTTTAAATAAATAATTAAAATCTATTTATATATTATTTTAGAATATATAACAATGTGACAATTTACATATATACAAATCAAAGTTAAAAACTAAAATATTATAATTAATATTTCATACTTGAAAAGTTTTTATTTATATCTCTCTTGATTTATTATCTAATAATTTATCTCTTAACTCAATGTAATAAATATTAAAATAATTATTAAGATATATATTTAAAAAATTTTAGTTCGTCATATTATTATATACTCTAAAATTAAATATAAATATAATTTCATTATTTATATAAAATTACATAAATAATATCTCTCATGAAGTTTCATGTAATTATTCAAAAATTCAAAAAATTATAAAATTATAACTTTCCTAGCGGAGATTTTTGTCGCTTCAGGAATGTTATCCTTATACTGAGCCCTTTTGGTGGCTAGCACTCTCAGTTTTTCGGCTTCTTCCTCATTTTGTCAAGACACTCTTTGCTGGCCTTTGTTCCTTTATTTTGGCTCCTTTTTCTTCATTTAGATCATGATTGTTTCTTTACAATTTTTTACATGTAACTAGTTTTTCATATATTGGCTTTCCCCTCAATTTTTAAAATCTGTCCTATTAAACAGTTGTATTTCATGTTAAACAGTTGGGCTCCCATTAGTGGCGTTTGAGGCAGGTGCAGAGCATTTTTCCTTTTAAGGCCCTCCTTCTCCTCCCCCCAACAACATCAGAAACAACATAAACCAGCTAACAAATCTCTCAATTCCCAGTTGATCCTCTCTCTCTCTCTCTCTCTCTCTCTCTCTCTCTCTATATGTATATAACTCCCTATGAAAAACTTTCTTATCGATATCCAACCTCACTTCCTGTCTTCTCCGAGGCCATACAAACATGGCGTCGTCTCTTCTTCTCCTTCTTCTCTTTTCAGTGCTTCTTTTCTCCTCCGCCGCTCTCGCCGCCACCATACCTGAAAAAAAGGTCATTATATAAAGCTGTAATTAATTTCTTAGTTGTTTGATAAATCATTTATATATATATATGATATTTGCATTCAGAAATTCATAGTATACCTCGGCAAGGAGCCACACCCCAGCTTCGACGCCATTGGCCATCACCATCGCCTTCTCTCCGATATTCTTGGAAGGTTAATTTGTTCTACTCTATCACCTCTCTTTATTCTAATTATATACATTCTGATTGATGAGAATCAATATCAAAGCTCTTAGATTTAATTTTGAAAATATAATATGATTGATTAATATTGTATTTCTCTCAATGCACATTCCTGAGCTTTTGACTCTGCTTATTTTGATCCAAATTTTGATGAAGAAATCCTGAGTTAATTTATGTTAATCATAATGTATCTCAAAAATTTTATTAAATTTATTTTGAAATCAGTATAGTAAAAGTTTTAGTTAATTAGCCATAAAAATATTTTATGTAATGAAATTTTAATAAATTTTTTGTTAGAATGTATTTTGAAATCATTTTATTTGCTCTAAGAATAGTATTTTGAAATTTTTTTGTTACACATTTATAATTGGCTCATCTCAAAATAAGTCTAATTACTTTTATACTCATTCTAAATAAAAATTGTGCCACATTGGGACAACTTTCTCGTTCTTTTGCTTTTAAAAAAAAGTCATAATTTCTTTTGGTTATTATTTTATTGTTGTTTCATCATTTTTTTTAAAGTTTTTGTGGAGTAAAACTACTACGCTGCTTTTCCTACATAGGGGTGTAAGTGAGCCGAGCCGGCTCGAGCTCGGCTCATTTATCGAGCTTATCGAGCTCACAAGTCTAGCTTGAGCTAGTTTAGTAAATGAGCTCTAGTTCGAACTTGATAAGGTTCGGCTCGTGAGCCAGCTTGAATAATTTCAGGTTTTTCTTAAATTAAGTAATGCCTTTTTTTATTAAATTTAAATCTTAAAAAAAAAAAAATAGATGCATATTGTTAGTCTTTCAAAAACAAAGTAAAACTGTAGCTATAGTGCAACAATTTTCAAAAACATATACAGTAAATATTAGGATATGTTCCTAAGTGAAGTCACTGTCAAATACCAATGGGTTAAATGTTTAATACAAGAGAAAACAAAAATGCAGGACACCTTTTTTATCCATGGGAAAAAGCAACGGACCTCGTGCGGACGAGGCCCTCGACTCAGCCGTTTGCAGTGGCATTGGCCCGTTGTCCGAGAAATCGGGCAGGAAACTGGCGGGCGGGAAATTGAAATCAAGCGACTCGACGAGCTCATTTTTGTGTCGCGAGTCGAGCTCGACTTGAATTCGAGCTCAGTATTTTACTCCCGAGTCGAGCTTAAACACCCCCTGACTCGAGCTCGTCGACTCGTTTACACTCTTAATCCCAAATATATCCTTAAGCTTTGTTTGAGATAACTTTCTTACTACTTTCTAAAGTAATTTTTTAGCAGAAAATTTTTTTGTTTAAGATTTTTTTTATTAAAAAGCTGCTTTAGAAAATATTAAGGATCTATCCCAAAAGAAACCATAGTATTATATCCGGCCCGGCCCAAATTATTTTCATAAAATTTGATTAATTTTCATATGTTGATTTTTTTAAAAATAAATCCAATATCTATAAAGATGAATCGAATCAAAACATGTTGACCCAATTATTTTTCATATATCTGAATATGAAAATTAATTCTAAGAATATCAAAATAAATATAAGCAGCCATGATGCCGCCAAGGAGTCCATCTTCCACAGTTACACTCTAAGCATGAACGCCTTCGCCGCCAAACTCTCCGACGAGGAGGCAGCTCAGCTGGCCGAGCTCGACGGCGTCGTCTCTGTTTTCCCCGCTCGTACCCGGAAACTACACACCACCCGTACTTGGGACTTCATAGGCTTCCCTGAAACCGCCCCGCATAATCATACACTTGAGAGCAACGTCATCGTTGGCGTCATAGATTCCGGCGAGTATATAAATATATATAAACCAAGCTATATATCCTATGTATTTCTTCAAATTTATAATAATTTAGTTACTGTCTATTTGCAGGGATCGATCCTTTTTCCGCGAGCTTCAGCGGTAAGGGCTACGGTCCACCGCCGGCGAGATGGCGCGGCAAATGCACCGGCACCAGAGTGTTCAAATGTAACAAGTAAGCCATTATATATAAATTAAAATGTATTCATATAATATAATATATGTAAAAATTAAGTAATTAACTAATTGCATGAGTGGTCTCTCCGGTAACCCAGCAAGCTAATCGGCGCGAAATGGTTTCGGCTAGACCGCAAAGCCCCTTCCAACGACGTGATGGCTCCTCAAGACAACAAAGGCCACGGAACCCACGTGGCCTCCACCGTCGCCGGCAATCCCATATCCAACGCCAACATATACGGGCTAGCCCAAGGCACAGCCCGCGGAGGCGCCCAGGCGGCTCGCATCGCCTCCTACAAAGCCTGTTACGCTGACAGCGCCTGCAACGACGAGGATATCCTCGCCGCCTTCGACGCCGCCATCTCCGATGGCGTCGACATCATCAACCTATCCGTCGGCGAAGATCCCGGGAAGTCTTTCACGGACGCCCTCGCCGTCGGAGCTTACCATGCCATGCGTCGTGGAATCCTGACTGTCGCCTCGGCGGGCAATATGGGACCGATGCATCGCACCGTCATTAACTACTCGCCGTGGATGTTGACCGTCGGGGCCAGCACGCATGACCGGCAGTTTGGGACGGATATTGTGCTCGGCAATGGGAAGAGGATTAGGGGGACATCGGTTAATACTTTCCAGACTGATAAGGTTTTCCGGCCGTTGGTGCTCGGGATTGATGCGACCACCGTCGGAATGACTTTCTCGGCTCAGTATGAATTTTGTTCTTGTATTACACTCATTATTTGAGTTCTATACATACATATAATGTTTCGAATAGTTACTGTTGAGTTTACTGCTTGCAGGATGTGTGGGCCGGACTCGTTGGACCCTGAGAAGGTGAAGGGGAAGATCGTGGTGTGTAAGATCACCGGCTCGGCAGAAACGGCCGACAAGGTGGTCAATGCCGCCGGCGGGGTCGGGTTGGTTATTGAGATGACAATGCCGGTGGACCGGGCCGAAACATTCGAGCTTCCGGCGACGATGTTATCCAAGGAAGGTGGCGCTATCATTAGAGAGTATATTGATAGCCTCGGCAGAGAAGGGTATATATTAAGCAATATGTTAATTTAAATTATTTTAATTTTATGATAATTATGGATTAATTACTCTAAAATTATTTATTATTTGCGATAGGAAACCGGTGGCGAAGATTGAGAAGTCACGTGCCTTCACTACAAAAGACATTGTGATCCCTTCCTTCTCAGCCCGAGGTCCGAATCCTCTCTATACTGAAATCCTCAAGGTAATAGATATTCAGAATGATTTTTAAAAATTTATGTGCCGTAGAATAGTAATAAAATTAAAAGCATATAAATAAAATTAATATGGTAGAAATTAAAAGGAAATAGAAAGATAAAAAAAAGTAATAATTGAAACATTTTTTATTATTAAATATTCCTGTTATCATTACAAAGCTATTTTATGGTATATACATTTTTTATGGATATCTTTAGTTGAGAAATAACTTAAATAAGAAATTATGACAAAATTATTTAAGAATTCTTATTAATAATCGGGATTAATACTTTATATTTTCATGATGTTTTTTTATATTTATATATATTAATGATTTATGTATAATAATTTCTTAAATTCTTTTTATATTTTTAAAATCCAATACTTAAAAATTTCATCTAATTTTTAAAACAGGTTTTTTTGTAAAGTATATCACTTTTTTATTTATGCATATAATATAAATAAATTAAATTATTTTTTAAAAAATTAAGTATAAAAATCACATGCCACTCTTTAAGAATTATTATTATAATATATATAATAATAATACTAGTGGATTTCTTAATAATATAATGGCATATATTTTAACTGTTCTCGCAGCCGGACTTGGTGGCACCAGGCATGAACATCTTAGCGGCCTACCCCTACTACATCCCCTTCACCGACGACCCTCAGGACTACCGCCACGGCCCCTTCCAAATAATGTCAGGCACCTCCATGGCCACACCTCATGTCGCCGGTGCGGCCGCCTATGTCAAATCCTTCCACCCTTCCTGGTCCCCTGCCTCCCTCCGCTCCGCCCTCATGACCACCGCCCGTCCCATTCCCCCTTCCCTCCTCCCCAACTCCACCACCAAATCCACCAAATTAGACCTCGAATACGCCTACGGCTCCGGCCAAATCGACCCTCTGGCCGCCGTAAACCCCGGACTCGTCTACGACCTCACCGAATCATCTTATCTCCGCTTCCTCTGCTCCAAACACCCCAACACCACCGCCGTCTCCATTCTCACCGGCTCTCGCAACTTCGACTGCGCTCCTTACTCCAAAGGTAAAGGATATGACGCGCTCAACTACCCGAGTTTTCACTACGTTGTGCCGGACTCGGCCAAGGCCTCGGCGGCGACGTATCGGAGGATTGTAACGAATGTGGGGCAGGGGGCGGCGGTGTATAAGGCGTCTGTGGAAGCGCCGGTGGGGGTGGAGATTGAGGTGAAGCCGGCAAAATTGGAGTTTGCGAAGGTTAATGAGAAGAGGGTGTTTGATGTGGTGGTGAGGGTGGCGGCGGTCAGTGGAAGGCCGCCGTACATCGCATCGGGATCGCTCACTTGGAGGGATGGTGTGCACAGAGTTAGAAGCCCTGTTGCGATTCATTATACTTAACGGAGAAGAACGATAACTTTCTGCATCATATATAATGAATGTATGTAGCAATTTAAATGTGATGAGTGATTATTCTTTTATTGTTATTAAAAAGGCTATTTTTCTAATGTAATTTATTTCTCACGAATATTTTATAGCTTATTCCGAACTTCTGATAGCAATGACCTGATATTCATCTCTCAACTGTTGTCTGATCAATGCCTGATTATCATCATTTGATTATTGTCGCTCAACTTTCACTGTTTCACCAACTTCTTTTGATAATCATCATTGGACTTTCATTGTCGGAACATTATCGTCTGACTTTTATCTCTGGACCATTGTCATCTAACCATTATATCCCTCAACTATTTCTCTGTGCAATCCATATTAGAAACATAAAGGGCCAATTTAGTGTTCAACATTTTGTGATCTCTTCGTCTCAAGTTATTTGAGTGCTATGGAATGATATATTGATATGCATAATGTCCTAGAAATTTTTAATTGAATCCGACTAATTTAAAGAATGTGATTTATTTGGGTAATTTTCTTTTTACTTTGTTTTCTAACCATAATCACATAGGTGTTTGATTAATAGTTTTTAGAATGAGTTTTAAAATTGTTTAGGTTTAGAACAACTATTTTATGATCAAACTCATGCTTCATTTGAGATAGCTTTCTTACTATTTAAAGCAGCTTTCTAGTGCACAAATTTCTAGTTCAAAAATTTTTTGTACTAAAAAACTTATTTAAGAAGAAGTAAAAAAATCGTCCCAAACGAAGCCTCAATCAGACGTGTAAAAAATGTTGCTATATTCTATTTTTTATTCAATAATATTGGCCTATATTTAAAAAAATATATAATAATTAATAATAACAACGTTTTCATAAGAGCTCTTCTCCAACACTCTTTGTTGTTTGGTTGCAAAGACGATAAGTAGGATTTAACAAATCACGTAAATTTTTGAATTTAATAAATTTAATATTGGCTAAATTTTGAAAATTTGTTGGTGTGATTTATGTTAAATTTAGCTAACTAACACAAACTGTTTGGCTATTTAATTCATTATTTAAAATTTCTATTATTTTGATTTTTCATCATTTTTATGTCGCTCCTATAAAATTTAATTAGACTACTTAAATCATAAAGAATCCATCAGGCAATAATTATTTATTAACTAATAATTTATTACGTTATTTAGCTCATTATTTCTATTTAGATAAATTACATAAAAATAGTATCAATTATTTAAATTATTTTTTTATTATGGTTTATTTTATTTTATAACTAATGTATATATATATATAGCTTTTTTAATTAAACATTTATAGAATTAAAATATTTATCGAATTGAAAAAAAAATTATAATTAGCATGATCTAATATCTTTATTAAACTTTAATTAATTTTCAATTTATTAAATATATTATTTTTCATTAAAGTAGGTTATAAATAATATTAATTTATATGAATTAATGTCTAACAAATTAATAAATATTTATTATTAAGATTAGTTTAAATAATCTTCTATTTAATTAATATAAATTAATATTAATAGTTTTTAGAATTATCTAAATTTGTAAGAAATTAATTGCAAAATTGTTGTAAAATCCCAAGCCCCCAAAATAGACTATCTAATCAACAAGTGAATTATTTATTAATTAATAATTTATTAAGTTAATTAACTTATCATTTCGATTTAGATAAATTAAATTAAAGTAGCATCAGTTATTTAAATTAGGGATTTTTACATACATAACACCTTAAATTATAGTATATACATATTTAACACCTAAAAATTAGTATTTACTTATATACCACCTAAAAACCGTCTCCTCATCTATAGAACTACTCTGTTACTTCCCGTAAAAAATCCTTATTAGGCCGCCCCAAACCTGCCTTTCGCTGTGCGGGTGAAGAAAAAATCCATCATCTTCGGCATTGTCTTTGTGCGCGAAGAAGAAATCCTTAGCCTTCGTTCGAGCGTCTGTCTACCCCGTCTGACCCCGCGACCCTTGACTTCAACATTGCGTTCGAGCTTCTGTCTTTTACGATGTTTGAAACAAACCGATCAGTTCAATTGCATCACATTCGAGCTTCTGTTTTCACTCTTCATCTTCGTCACTGGAGTAAGAACCCCGCGTTCCTCTCCTTCCCCATCCTGCCACATTTTGTTTCACTTTCATTTCAAAAATTTATTCTATGATGAGCGTATGTTGGAGTAGAAGAAATCATTTCATTATTTGCATTCACAGAATTGGATTCGAGTAAATTTTGCTTCATTGTCTTCAAATTTGATAAATATTGGAGCGAGGCTTGGTCAGAGTTGAATGAAGTATGCTGGTGGAAGTCCGAAAATCATAAAGCTTCATAGAGATGAAATTAGTCTTCTGTTGTTGAAAGAACAAACTGAAGCACATTGTCATTGACTAAGGGGTCAAGCATTCGACTTACACTATCATATAAATGGAACGGCGACATTAGAACGTTTGAGCTATCATTATTTGTACGCATAGGCATGTTTAAAGTAGTTTCACTACAGCAGACATCCTTACAATGAGCAAATATCATTTACAACAAACCGATGCTGACAATGATCATGGCATTTGAAAGTTCCGTCAAAGTTATAAGATGGTCATGATCAAAATTTATAGCAAATAAACTCTTCTTGATCAGCACATAATTTACAGCATATAAAGGATTGCAATATTGCACAACTTCAAACAAATTTTAATTTCACTGGTTTCAAATAAGAGAGTTCACAGCAATTGCGTCAAAATTAAGTTCAATTCAAGGAAAATCAACATTTACAATTACAACTCTTTCGTAGAGAGTTCACAACAATTGTTACTATCAAAATCAGGATCATCATGTCACCAACAAGATTTTTATCTGAAGAAGCTTGGCTCTAACTTGAACTACATGAATTGGGATGGTTTTTTCAGCTACATTTGCACTTCTTAGGCGATTCATTTCGGATGGCAACTCATTCAGTTCATCACACCAAAGAAAAAAATCACAATCATTTTCTGAACTATTTCGAGAGCATCTGTAAAATTTTCTTTCCACTACGATGAGCTTTGTAGGAGATATAAATTATACATTGCAAATTGCAATGACAACATATTTGATTATTTGGGTTTCTGATTGACGTCGCCGAGGAGTTCGAACTCATTGTACAATGGCTTTAAAACTTTAGAAGCAATCAAATACGCCTTTAAAAAAAAAGAATTCAAAATTTTAGCAATACATAGAATTTCATTATACAGTTGCTTAAAATATGGTGCACAATGGTTACCAAATACTTGTAGCAGTTCTCTCATACTCTTCTAAACCAACTCAAGGTGAAGGTATTCTAAAACATTAAGCTATCAAACAGACAAAAATTATCAGATAATGGCTGCACATTGATCTAGAGTAGGTATCAAGGAAGCAAATTTAAAAATCAGAACATACAACATTTGATTGACTCAAACATTAAATTTATGCACAATTACTCGGGCATATTTCCCTCGTTGATATTTCACCGAACAGCTTACTTGTATCAACGAGACAACAACTCATTGTAGTGTAATGCAAAAATGAAAATGAAAAGCCAAACGAGATAGCACTCGTTGTATTGACAAACAATGAAGACAAATCCTGATCAGACAAAAAATTGAAGATCAACAGGGCTGACATAAACAAAACAACCGCTGTAACGAAGAAATGGAGCGGACAAAAATTGAACATCAAGATAAAATGAGGAAGAAAAAAACCAACAAGCCGATCTTGAGCGACGACGAGATGGAGAAAACGAAAAACCAAACCTTTTCGACCTAAGGCAGGTCTTGAGCGGCATAGCGGCAAATTCCGAGCGAAGAAGATGTGAGGTGACAACGGAGAAGACGGTTTCGAGGGTGTGGGGATGTAAGAGAGTGTAGTACAGATGAGGAGAAGGATTTTTAGGTGGTATATAAGTATTAATGTTTAGGTGTTAAATATGTATATACTATAGTTTAAGGTGTTATTATGTAAAATACCCTTTAAATTATTATTGTTTATAATGATTTATTTTATTTTATTTTATAACTAATGTATATGTATCTAGCTTATTTAATTAAACATTTATACTTGTAGCTAATTAAATTTTTTATAAAATTGAAATAAAATTATAATTAGCATTATCTAATATCTTTATTAATTATTAATTATTTAATTTATCAAATATAATAATTTTCATTAAAATAAAGTTATAAATAATATTAATTTTTGGCCGTTTGGCTGGATTTAACTCAAATCCGCCCCAAATCCGGCCTAAATCCCTGCATCCAAACAGCCCCTAACCCGGCCCGGACAATCGCCCGTCTTCAACCACGCTGCCTTCGCCGCATCGTTGCTTGGCCAACCTGCGAGGATAACTTGCTGTTGTTGGTCCAACTTGGAAGCGTCGAAGCTAGAGTCGCGAAGGGGAAGATGGTTCGTGCTTACCGAATTAAGGTTCCGAAACCCATGAAACGGAAGAGATCGGAAGAAGAGATTGGATCCAAAGCTGCATATTCCATAGATCATGACAGAGAGGACGAGGGAAAAACTGAGGATGTGATCGGAGACATGCCGGGGATCCCGTCATGCCCCCAGCGGATGGGTCGAAGAAGCCTGGTGTGATATTCATTCTCGATAAGGCCCCGCTTGAGATTGGAAAAGTTGGTAACGTAAGTGGAAGTTTATCTTTTCAGTTGGTGTTTTGATTTCGTTTATATTTTCTTGTTTGAGGATTTTTTATTCTTATCTGTAAACCAATTTCAAAGATGTGGAACTTACTTTACCCTGATTAACGGGTTCCATAAGGTCTACTGTCTTGGGCTTTTTCTTCATGTTTTCTGTTGGCAGATGAACGCAAATTTTAGTTTGTTGGCAACTCCTGGATTACTGTTCTGGTGAATTGTGGCAAACAGAGATAGAAGAAAAGAAATTTGAGGAAGGGGATTGTCAAAGTTGATTTTTCATTGCTCCTTTCTTTCGCAGATTACATCATAATATTTTAATTTGGTACTATGATTTGCAAATTAAAACCAATTCTACCCTCATTTGACAAGTGCCCCATTCTTTTTTTTTTTTTGGGAAAATAGTGCCCCATTCTAAAATATTCAAAACAACCCGTCCAATGGTTTAAGGACACCTCTTGCAGAATTTTAAGTAGACTCATGTATTATTCACACCCTCCACACCCATTACTATCCTACACCCAACTAGTAATCCTTTAGCCATGCCGGTGTTTCTGTGGTTGAGCTCTAGCTGTTGTTGCTTGGGGTTCAGAAATGATGACGTTTGTATCATTTTATTGTGCTCTTGAAAAACCAATCTTGTCCGTAAGTTTGGCAGTAAGTATAATGGTGGCCAGCTCATCATCCGTGATGCAGCTGGCTTCTTCTGCTGTCATGCCTGCCCATTAGACTAGGTGTTCCCACTTTATGCCGTAACTTGTATAAATTTTATGGGAACATAAGATGTGGGCAAGCTACACTAAGGTGTGATTTTCTCAGCTTTTTGGTGCTAAGGGAGCATGCTACTGGTTGGTGCTCTGGTAAAATTGTTTGAGTAGAACCGTGTGGAAAACCGGATGAAACTAGGACTCATATGGTAGCTCTAGTTTGAAAGAGATGACCCTGATATGTTCTTCAATATGGTCAGTCCAAAGTAATGATGACATAGGCTAAAGTATTGGCTGCCGCAAGTGGACAATTGACATATAGTTAGAGTTTGCAACAACAATAACTACAACTACAACAACAAAAACATCAACCTCAACTTTTAGTCCTACTACAAGGGGTCATAGGCTACACGAATCCTTTTTCTCTATTATGTACTATCAAAGTTGAATTATCATTTAAATCGCTTAAAGAAAAGTCATTTCTAATACTTTCTAACCAAGTCTTTTTAGGTTTACCTCTATCTTAACCTAAGCTAGACCTAATATATCTACTCCCCTAACTGGCTCAACAGAAGGCCGACATTTTATGCGACCAAACCATCTAAGTCCTCTCTCTCTAATCTTTATGCCACTAGAGTTTGAAAAGTATAAAGTTCACCAACCTTAAACTCCGAGTTGAGCGCCCTCTTGTCAGCTTGTTGTTTCTTAAAGATGCAATTATGATTGGAGATGGTTGTTCTTGAAATGTCGTGAACTTTACAAACGTTGGTTACGAAAATGGATGCCATGATTGCAACAAGGCGAAGAAATGAGCATACTTTCTGAGTCAATTGACTTCAATGAAAATAGGCATTCTATCAGTGGATGGTGGTAGGCTCACGATAAAATCTATTATCAAGTCATTGCAAATTGCTTTTTGTGTTGGTAGTGGTTGAAGTAATCCATTCAGAGTCAATGCTTTATACTTCATGATTTGGCAAATTGGGGAGGTGTGGACATGGTTGTACACATCCTCTTGAAGGTTGGGCCAATGGTAGCATTCCTGAATGTGTTGTAGTATTTTTTTTTCTTGCCACCATGTTTGACTTTGAAAGAATAGTTGGATGAGAGCATAACGTGTCCTTTCGTTTGTAGCAACTTGTCATGAATTAAATAATTTGGGTAATTTTTTGGCTCTGTTTTAATACATTATAGTAATTATTGAACATTGGGTTCAGTGGCAGTTTCCTCTTGAAGCATGCACAATCATTCTGTAATTAGGGAGGTTTTATGGTTGTGAGAGATGTAGGGGCTGCAACAACGTTGTCTTCTTATGCATATGTTATAGAGCATCTGTTATCTTATTTGTTGAGCTTGGCTTGTATTCAACTATAATGCTATTTTGAGGTTTTAATAACTTGAGGCAGAATTTCACAAATATTCTTTCAATCAGTTATAACTGCAAAATAAAAGCTCAAGAGTTGTTATCACATTTTTGCTAAAGCTTCAATTATTACAAACACTTCCAGAGGTAGGTGGATGATTGTTGCATCTTTGGAGTAATCTTTTACTGTAGAAGGCTTTTAGTTTGGATTCTTGGTACAAGCCAACACCAATGATGATTCTCAAGGCATTGGTATAGTGATAAATAGTTTGGTGAAGACATGAAGTTCAGTAATGCTAATGTTGGAGGTTTAGTGAGTTGCTGTTTAAGCTTGTGGAAAGCTTCATATCATCAGCCAGTGGTAAGTGGAAGTTGTCATGTTGGAGTAGGGTGGTGATTGAATTGGCAATACTAGCGAAATCATGCATGAATTTGTGGAAGTGCCTTACAAGTCCAAGGAAATCACAAAGAGCTTTGAGCTTATGTGGAAGAGGCTAGTGAAGAATGGCATGTATCTGTAGTCCCGTGGTTGGACACTTGGTCTGGCCACCATGTGGCGCAGATATTTGATAGATGATTTGTCAAATAAGCATTCATAATGTTTAAGGTGGAAGACAATATCCTTAAGGCAAGTGAAAACTAAATTAAATGAGTAGAATGGGAGTGGATGGAGTTGCTATGAAGGAGAATATTAATAAAGAGGACTAACAAATTTGTGCAAAAAAGGTTTGAGGGTGGATTTCATATTTTTCTTAAAATATAGATGGTGCATTAAACTTATAGAACAAAGTCTTTATGAATTCAAAGTGGCCATCATGAGTGCAAAAAAGATATGAAATTGTGCAATTAGGTATTGAGTCATTTTTTATTTGAGAGTTGATGCATAATCCTTGATGCATTTTTTGAGCATAAGCCTCATAATTAAACTTAAAATTAATAATAAAATATAAAAAAGAACACTCTTAACATTAAAGTAAAGTATCATTGTAAGATCATAACAAGTCAAAATAAGATTTTAAAAATAAATCCTTTCCACTCCTAATTCAACATAAACTAGTAGTCTTAAATTGCTAAGATTATAATTTATTAATTCAAAGTTCTCCCTAATTCTCATCATTTGTTGGGTCTTTATTTCAATCATCTTTATTGTGAATTATTTTTTCTCTTTTCTCATTCACAGTTGTGTCAACATCATCTCAATCTTTTTCTTCATCTTCGATCTCAACCATCTTCCTTTTCTTAATATATAAAATTGAATAAGAATGTTATTTAAATTTAAACAATGACTATTTTGATGATTCAATGTTTTATTACATTGTTTTATACAAATATTTTCTGTCACTCACTTGTTGACTTGTGTTAGTTTCATTCATTCCTCCATTAAAGAAGTCCACATTGAGATATTTCTCTTGCAATTATAATGATGTAACTTTCTTTTGATCCTCCACATACCATTTATCATTGAATGTCACATCATTTCAAATTATTGATCTTCATCATTCTTATAAAATATATTCTATGATATTTATTTTTTTAATATTTTATTATACATAATATAAACCAATGAGTTTATCCTTAAGGTTGTCAAATGATTTTTCCTCAATATGAACTTTATTATACGTGCTTCAATAATTGACCAACCTTCTAACATGATTGTAACTTCAGTTTGTGATCAGTTCTTTTAATCTCTTATTTAATCTTCCTATTTCTATTCAGTGTCTCTTTCAATATCCATGTTTTGTGCTCATATATGGAAGGCGGTTTAATGCCATAAACATAGGAATCTATAAAACAAATTATGTTGATATATGATGGGGAAGTTTCCACACTAAATGGTTCAGGTGTAACTATAGCATGCAGTGGAGAGTTGAGAAGGTGCACATAGTTTCAATTCTCAATTTTGTTATTTTGGGTTTGTGTGTAGAGAAATAATAAAATAGAATTTATTTAATATATTCAATTTATGAATTAAATATCTTAAAAGTATCTAAACTATATTTTTTAGGTTTTCATCTCTTGTAAATTGACAAGGGTTTGCCTTATATCCGTTGAGGTATGCACCTCATCAAACCAAAGTGAGGCATTCATCTCATGACTTTTTTCTCAAAATTTTTGTTGAGGCATGCGTTATGGAGCGCCACCTGTTGTGTAATTTTAAACAATGCCAGTCATGCAAACTTGATGTGACGCGCATGTAGATCTAATCTGAAATAAATTAAGGCATATGAAGCTTGCCAAGCATCTCGTTGGCAGTGGGAATCAGGAACTTGTTAGGAATGGTTTGCTAGTTTAAGGATTGATATTTGACACAATAGCATCGAATAATGTTTTCCTTTTTAATGAATAAGACTAGGAGGAGAAGTGGCTAATATTTGGTCAGATCACACCTGTCTGAAGCATTATAATTTTTTTTAATTGCATTTCTTTGAAAGTGTGGCTACCTATAGGGTCAGACATTGATTGGAATTGTGCCTTCTTTGAGGTGGATGTTGTTATCATCACTATGCTGTGGTGGTAAGTGTTTAGGGTTCTCAAAAAGGTTCGTATAGTTGCTAATTATTGTAGACAATATATGGTTGGTGGGATTGGCTGGGTGTTCAATAGTTGTAGTGACCAGTAGCTGGAAACAAGTAGTAATGGACCATTGGTATTCAATTTCAGAAGTGTCTAAATGAAATATGGTTTAGTTGTTTTGGTTTGCTTACCTTTTAAGACCAATGGGATGCCCTCATGTGAAACTCATAGTTAGAGTTTTATAGTTTGTAAGGATATTACTTGATTATTGAAGCCATTAAAGTCCCAAGACAATGCCAACTCCTTGTATGGGAAGGATAAAAAAATCCAATATTAATTGGTGAAGTTGGAGAGAGAGTAACATGTCATAGAATTTGCTAATGCACTCCAATTGTTGGTTATTATTGATAAGTACATGAAAGGCGGGGGTCGACATTCCTGATATATTGTGAAATTCCACTAGTTGTTGCCGGATTAAATTATGTGACAGATAATTATAAATGAGAACATAGATGTTGTGGCCGGTTAGAATGCCATCTAGTTGTAATGTATGATGTGTTTGCAAACCATCCAAATCATGAAGATAAATCTGAGGGTTGAATATTTTAGGTGGGCATTGTAGGTGTGTAATTGGGTCAAAATTGTTGATATCATCGGGAATATCATCCATGAATGAAGCATGGCGATTGATCATAAGTGCTAACAGTTTTCCCTTTAAAATCTAATCTCTGAAAATTTTCGTCATGATTGCAAAAGAAAGCCCTTGTAATGTTACTATGCCAATTTTGCCAGTGCTAGTTTTTTGATAGGTATTACTGATCACATGGTAGGTTTTTTTTTTTTTGGGGGGGGGGGGGGGGGGGGGGGGGGGGAGGGGGAATTTTCAGGTAGGTTAGAATGGGTGAATGTGCTGTAGATCATTGTGCTAATAGTTGGTTGTATTTAAATTTATCTTCAATTAGTTTAGCTATTACTATGGCTTGATCAAAGGAATTAGGATGATTTATGCAAACCTTGTTTTGAATGCTTGTTTTGAGATTGAATTCAAGCAATTTTATAAAAAAATTCATTAATGCCTAAAATTTGGTTGGATAACTATTTGAATTGGAGTTGATATGCTCCACTGTGGTGTTTTGATGAATTTGGCCAGTTCACATTGAAGTCATGATATTTTGAGGGTTGAAGTAGGTTTGATGAGCCCTATGAAATTAAGGTCAATATTATGATGATTTGTTTTGGAGAGCCCATTCATCTGCTAGTTTGTTCATGTAGAACAACATCAAAGCTAATTTGTCACCTTTAGAGAGTTTGTGAAAAACCATAGTACTGGTTTATTTTTGTATTTGGTCACGGAGTTTTGTCTAGCAGATCATTGGATATCGATGCTTATTGATTTGAATGAATTCGCTCCCGGAAAGTCCTTCAGGCTTGATTCTAGATGAATGTATGTGGGATTGTTGTTGGAAGTTCCAGCGAGTGTTAGAGTTTGTTCATGCTATATTTCAAGCTATGTTAGGCAGAAACGAATGTCGCTTAAGTTGTTCTGAACTGGTGTGAGTTAGTCTTCGTTGATTCCTGAGATTCATTGATGCAAACAGAGGATCTCGTCCTATAACCCATAGAGGCTTTTGTTGCTTTATCGAGCATTGGTGAAAGGCTTAACGGGAGCACCAATGTTTGTTGATAAATGCTTATTTTGCCTATAACTCCTAGATACTATTCTGTTGAACACTAAAAATATAGGAAGAAGAAAGGAGATTTGAGGAAAAAGGAAAGAAAACCGAGTAAAAAGAGAAAACTTGATTTTTCATTACTTTATTTCTTTAGTAGATTGCATCATGATGTAGTAAGTTGGTACGATGATTGCTAAGCAAAACTATTCTATTATCATTTAATAATTGCCCACTCATAAAGTATCCAAACAACCCATCCAATGATTTAATAACAACTTAAGTTGAGGCTTACAACCTGTAGAATTTTTGGTAGACTCATTTATCATTTGCACCCTCGACACCCATTACCATCCCCCATCCAGCTGACAAACTTTTAGCTATGCCAGTGTTCTCCATTCACATCTTGGTTGAGCTTCAATTTGTAGATTTAATGCGGTGTCTAGAATTAAAACTTATTACTATGAGTTGAAATTGGTTTTTACAACCGCTCTCCTGAAGTTGGTAAACAGTAGCAGATGATAATAGATGTTGCTATTATAAAACATACTTGCTATGTGTTGGAAGTTTTTCACTCGCATCTGACTTGTGTGTACAACCACTCAACAAATGTCAAAGTTTCTGTCTTGAAGGGTTTGGCATCCAGGACATCAATCCAAGTTCAATTTAGCTAATAAGGAATATAAAGGAGCCTTCTTTTTAACTTTCTCTTATTATACTGCAGAGAAATCTTATTGAAATGGACTAAGTCATTTCTTTCTGCGTTTCATTGCTATCACAGTGTTTACGAACATCAAGTGAAGTATATTTCCCTTATTATACTTGAATGATGACCCTGTTGAATGTTGTAAAATTTTCAAACATCGATTGTGTAGGTGTCTTACTATGTCTTTGTTTGAGCTGCTCCCTGTACACAAGTAAACAAGTGTGAAAATTTGTTGGAGGGCATTATCCCCACAAAAATTACACAAAGTTTGAAGTTACTAACTACAGTTGAAACATGTTTAGTCTTGGATGATAGAGGATGATTCTTCTTCCGGTTTCATTTATTTGGGCATCTCTTTTCCATTAAGCAAATTGAGAAGCTGTTGTCAAAACTATTTTGTGATGTAATTTCAAAATTTCTTTCTAAATCTAGTTCTTTCAAATCATATTTCTTGAATAACAATTTAGAAGTTTTCATCCAAATAGAGTGTATCTGCTCTGCGACAATGTTGTACTGCGGCAAGCAAGCAAAAAGATGAAAAAAATTGGGCCCTCAGTTTCTTAGACTGAATGTGGAGGATGGAAATAATTAAATAGAATGAGCATTCGAGGTCCTATTTATATGCTAGTTGAGGGTACCTTGGTTATACACCAAGTTGGTGAATGTTGCAATCTTGTGATGTTAGCTCTGAAAGTCTTAGGAATGCAGATGACCAGATATATTTGCTAACAAATACCCAATGCAAATGACATTTAAACTAGCCGATATGAAGAGTTTATAATACGATTTACATTGTTGCTGGCATTTAAAATTGCTAATATGAAATGTGAAAAAGTAATGGGACCTGATGATATTTTAACAGAGGTGTGAAAATGTTTAGGAGATCAAAGAATTTTTTGGCTTACTAAATTTTTTAATATTAAGATGCTAGATGAGTGGAGAAGGAATACATTGGTTTTTATTTTTAAGAATAAAGGTGATGCACAAGAGTGTGTGAATTATAGATGAATTAAGTTAATGTGTCATACATTAAAATTATGAGATAGAGTAAATGAGCATAATTATGATGTGATATTAATGTTTCTCAAAATCAGTTGGGATTCATGCCGGGTAGGTCTACTATAGAAACTATGCATTTGTTGAGAGGTTTGATGGAGAAGTATAGAGAGAGTAAAGAGGATCTTCATATGATATTTATTGATTTAGAGAAAATATATAATAAAGTTCGAAGAGAAGTGCTCTGGAGAGTTCTAGAAAAGAAATGAGTTAATAATGCTTATATTCAAGTGATTAAGGATATGTAGTTAGCAGTTGTTATTTTTGTTCAAATTTAAAGTGGTTTGACCAAATAATTCTTATTTCAATTGGATTACATCAAGGATCAACTTTAAACCAATATCTTTCTGCTTTAGTCATGGATGCTCTTAATAGACATTTGGTAGATGATGTACCTTGTTGTATGCTTTTTGTTGATGATATTCTTCTTGTTGATAAGAAGAGAAAGAGAGAGAGTTAAAGAAAAACTTGAATTATGTAGGTTAACATTAGAGTGTAAAGGTTTTCATTTGAGTAGATTTAAAATTGAATACATTGAGTGTAATTTTAGTATGAATAGATCTAATTGGGGGTTATGACTTTGGGCGATTTAGTCATTAATAAGACTATACATTTTAGATATATTTATTCTATCGTTCAAAGTGACGGTGAGATAGATGCGGATATTATTAGTAGAATTCAAGTTGGATGGTTGAAGTGGAGCAATGCATCGGGTCTATTATGTGATAAAAAAGTACCACTCAAATTTATGGGGAAATTTTATAAGATGGTGGTGAGACCTACAGTGTTTCTTGGCACAGAATGTTGGCCATTAAAAGAGAATCATAACATTAAGTTTAAGTTTTGCGAGATGAGGATGCTCAACTAGATGAGTGGCTTCACACTTTTAAATATGAAAATGAGCATATACGTGAAAGGTTGGAATAGCTCTAGTGGCAGATAAGGTTAGAGAGAGTCCCCTTAAATGGTTTGGTCATATAAAGCATCTGCCTCCTGATGATTCAGTTAGAAGAGTAGATGTATTAGATTCAATCTATGTTAAAAAAGGTAGAGGTAGACCTAAAAAAACTTGGTTATAAAATATTAGAAATGACCTTTGCTTATTAGATTTAAATGAGAATTTGACTCTTAATAAGACACAATGGAAAAAAAAATTTATGTAATCGACCCCACAAAGTGGGATAAAAGCTTGATATTGTTGTTGTTGTTGTTGGTCTTGCTGCTGTCTCCATTTATGAATTTGACATTGTGATATTTCTTATTGCAAATCCGAGTATGTGACTTTATTGTTGTCATATACAAACCATTTATCATTTGATGACACATAATTACAAACAAATGAATCTTTGTCATACTCTAAAATTTTTTATTCAAATGTTTATCTTTTAATTTCTTGTTGTACATGATATAAATCAAGGAGGTTATTCGTAAAGTAGTCAAATGATTTAACCTTTTGATATGCATTTGATTTTATGTTCTTCAATTTCGCTCTCAATTGAATAAGGAGCATGTATGATCCCTCCCTTTAATAAGAATTTGTTATAGCTCTAAAGTGCCATCACCATGCTGAATATAACATTCAACTAAATTTGAAAAAAACACAATTAAAATGGCATGCAAATTTGTTAGAACATTAAGTCATTTGCCAATAAATGTTAAAAATTACTCGAAAAATATTTTGAAACCTATAAGTGCGAGGGAGTCAGGTGTGTGTGAGGCTTGAAGCATGAAGCCGAGGAATAAATTAATAAATGGGATTTTACTTAACATACTCTATTTGTATTTTATTTGAAAAATAAACCTAAGCCCTTAATATTATGAGACACAATCCTGATAAAATTTGACAACTAGTATTGCACAATATTAAATCATGATAAATTCCATGCCATATATAAGTTCTCATCATACAGATATCACTCAATGTAAAATACATGATAAAATAAATCTCAAGAACAAACATCAAGATTCTTGCCTTGGAGAACAACTAAAGGATTGAAAATTAAAATGTTTTTTTATGAAGTAGTCCAAAGGGTGGTTAATTAAAATGAGACTATTATAGATTTAAAATGTTCAAACTGAAGGAACTCATTCTCCTTTTGGATTATTATGCTCAATTTATGGCGTTGATAAATTACATATTAAATTTTTGCTAGTATGTGACTAAAAATATGATCAACCTCACATTGGGAGGTAAATGATTAAGTAGACTTTTTGTAGCTTTTAATTTTTTGGAAGTTTGAATTCTCATAAAGTTTTTGTAAATGTTCCTGAGATGGTTATTCCAACTTTGAGCACAATCATGTAACAATGTGGTGGTTTTTCTCAATATTTTAAAAATCGAATCAGACCGGTCAGTTCAACCAAGTACTAGTCGAGCTACTGGTTCTGTTCTATTAATAAAATTGCTTTGCAATAAAACCAGGGTAGAACCGACTAAAATTTTGGTTAAAATGGAAACCGACGAACCGACCGATCTTGAAAAACTACTTGGTTAATCTTGCCATAAAATTTGAGCTGTTCATCGTAGATCTAACAATTAAAATTAGAATTCAGGAAACCTAATTAATTAAATGAAAGCCTTAACTCAAGCCTATCGCTCGATCTTTCCTCTCTCAGAGCTTACCTCTCCGTCCTCAGCATTTCTTGAGTTTCTTCCCTTCTTTGGATTTCGTCAAAGCGTTGCCGCTCGTAGCCTCGCAGAAGTATCGCATTGCAGTCGCACTTGGCACTCTATCGTTGCCTTGAAGGCCCGCCCAGTCAATTGAGTTCTTGTGTATCTCATGCAATCATGCTTTCTCGGCTCGCCCCTTTGCTTTGTAAGATGAGATTACAAAATCCATCAAATGCTGAAACAGTGACATTTATTGTATAGTTTGTGATTATTTCCTTTGTTTTCTTTCAACTTTTGGTTAAAACTTTATGTTGCTGCTTGATTTTTCATTGTTGTATTTGTTTTGCACTTCTACTTGGTATGATAATAGGGCTAGAATTATAAGCTTCTAACTTTCAATAAATCCTTATATTTCTTTGATATAAAATCTCAGTGTATTGAAGGAAGATGTTTTATTTTTTCAGACAAAAAATCCTTCAAGGAATTACTGAATAAATCCTTTTAAATTTTATTCTTCATGATTTATTTTTATGTTGAGATTTATCATAAGTTTCTTATAATGGACTCTCCAAAATAGATTCGTGGATAGCAGGCCTCCTACTAGAGGAGCTTCAAACTTTTTTGTTTGGTGTGATTTCTATCACCTGATCTCAATCAGGTTCTTAGAATGGGTCTGTGGGCTCCGAAAATTCGGCCCCGACTTCCACCCGTTTTACTTTCTTCGGGGGAGTTTTAACGGAATTAAGTTCCGGGATAAATTTTGGAAGGCATATGAGATTGTAGATAAGACACTACCCAGAGATTTCACCCTCATTTTGCGAGGACTTTATGATCTGAGTTTTGGTTTCCTATAGGCGCAAGCCCCTATAGTTAATTACCCCTCCCAATCACGAGAGAGAACTTTCGATTAAGGCTAGTCGTCGATCAGATACGTAGAAGATACGTATTATCTGACATATAGTAACAGCATAGACATGGGTTGTGGAATCAGGGAGTTTGGAGATTTGACATTTGAAATTGAAAATTTCACTATCTTGCACTTAAAACGGATGGTGGGGGAATGGATGATAGACCCGATCAAGATCCCATGGTTCCGTCGTCCAGGGCCATCGTGGTCCCTGGTTTACTTAGTCAGAGGAGGTAGTCGACCCAACCTGACAGAAGGATCCTTGTCGGCAGCCATGGGTTGCTTCGTCCAAGGGAACCTTGTAGACCTGGGTTGGGTATTTGCCTAAGGGGACAAATTTGAATCTACCTTAGCTAACAGAGGGCTTAGTGCCCTATCAATCATATCCTATTGATTCATATCTCAAGGATTTGATGTCAATAAGGAATGTACTGGCTCTGGCCATAACCAGTATCACGTGGTGCCATTTGGCGGCAAAACCACTCGGTTCAGAGGGCCCCGAGTCATAACCGTTTATTCTGCAGTGCCATTTGGCGGTGAACTGCCGGTTAGAGGACACGTACCACGTCCTTACTCACAGGAGTTTATTTTGAGAATGGATCCTAGTGATATTATTGACCATGCATTAGCTCTTTGTGAGCTGAAGTAAATTTTAATTTGTCCACCTCGGCAAACTATTGCGGAGAGTGGATGAATTTTATACTTTAAGTGGTTGATGGTTGGATTTCAGTTTTAAATATTTTAGAATTTTGGGATTATCTGGAGTTTGGAGTTTTGGATTTTTGTAGGAGTTTGGGAGACATTTGTTTGAGATTTGTGTGGACCCCTCCGGTTGAGATCTTCAGTCAACGTGGCCATCATCGGGGTGTTTCGAGTTATTTGTATTTTATTGATTGAACCTTGTCGACTCTATCGGGTCGTTGACAGAGGATCGGGTTTAGTAGGCTTTGTGCCTTTGTAAGTGAATTCTCTTGATTATAGGCCTTGAAGGCCTAATATGAACGTATAAAACAAATATCTCAGTCGACCCCGCGACTGTATATTCATTTAATAGTTTGAGCCGTGTCGACGCCCATCTACCTGAATAGAAGGATCTGACTCGAACTTGAATTCACTTATTAACTCGCGTAGCATCTCTAGATGTCACGTGTGTACCAATAACACGCTCACCGGGGCCCATGCGGGTGTTTGGGGGCATATTATGATTATTTGTTGAACCTTGTCAACTCATATCTACCTGCTTAGGAGGATCGAGTTCAAACTTATTGACCCACGCAGCATCCCTAGACGTCACGTGTGTTCTTACAATACGTTCGTCGGGGCCCATGCGGATGTATTAGACATCCCTTATGTGTACCTATGTGCATAAAGATTATAGTGCACGTGCAGAGGCATTTTTTGGACATTTGACGGGCTTCCTATAGTGGCTCGTAGATGCTTCTGTTTACTGCACATCTTCTACATTTGTTCGTACATGACACTTTGCACATATGGGAGGCTTCCTATGATGGCTCGTATGTATTTAAATTTGTTACATATCATTTATAGATGACCAGTATATTTGCTCTCCATTTCATGCTTCTTGATCGTAAAGAGAACCATAACATCCATTGCCTACTGCTGATTAGCACTTATAGGCTGTAGGAGTTTCCTTACATTCATTGCCTACCACTGGTTACCACTCGTAGGTATACCATTGTGTATGAAGCAATTCTTCAGCTGTCGTTAGTAGATTTTTGTTTATCGTATATCAATTTCCTTTGCCTATACCAAGGATTGCTACTTCTTCTTGCAAGGTTTAGGCAGACATTGCACATTGATTGCCAATGAATTGTGCTTCATGTAGCTTCTTCTAGCTTTGACTGTATGCAGATCGATGTGTCTATCTGTATCTTGATTTGTCGTTTGAATTGGCATTGGCATTAAGCGTTCAAAATTGGATTCCTTGCTATTTGTTCGAGTTCGAGTCCGATCATGGCTCCTTTGTAATGCATTCGCAAATGTTTTGTTACTTGAATTGAACTTGATTCAAAACACCTTGATTTAGACTTGGTTTCATACGGTTCATTAAAGTCCAAATCCTTTATGATTTATTCAAACTTCTTGTGTCATCCTCCAAATTAAGTAATTATGGGCCATTTGATTCAAATTAAATATCATTCATCATCATTCGATTAAGCTCGAGCTCATGCCCATTGCCGGTTAAGATTGAGTTCTTTACTGCCTTGTTGGGTTCAAGTCCAAGTGTGGTCTTTATCATTTCAAATTATATTCAAATTATGCTTGCGAGATGGGTTGAACATGTATAGTGAGCTCGACACTATTAGTCATCAATATTTTCTATCCAATTAAAGTGATGCTCTCTTGATTTTCAATGAGAGTTTTGCATTATTAGTTATAAATACTTCATTACATTTCCCACTTGACCCTTGCTTGCATGATTATCATCTTGCCAAATTAAATCATGCTCCATGTCGTTAGGTCCAAATTCATGTTTATTTCAAATTGTACTCATTGTTTAGGTTCAAAAATTCCTTGCACCAAGTCCGTTGAGTTCAGTTCGTTGTTCATTTCGGTCCAAGTTCTTTGTAATTTAAATTCAAAGTCATTTGTATTTGAGTTCATTTAAGTCAATTATATCAAGATCACAAGTCTTCATTTGTCCTTTGAGTTCAATCGAGTCCAAGTCTTTGTCTTTGATTCATCGAAAATTTCGGCAGCCTCCCGGCGTCTCCCCTGTTTAGGGGAAAATTACCGAAAATCGGGCCTTCCCACCATGCTTAAGAAAGCGTGTATGGTAGGTGTCCTCGGACACCGTGGCCGTATTTTCTTCGTTCCCCCCACCACGCTTAAGAAAGCGTGTATGGGTCTTCAAATGTACCTGTTGCAAATGAAAAGCAATTGTTTCCCCGCAGGTACAGAGCCATGTACGGGTACTTAAGGTTGTCCCCACCATGCTAAGAAAAGCGTGTATAAGGCCTACCCGCCTCGCCGTAGGTGTCGCATAGGGTTCCCTTCCCACCACGCTTAAGAAGCGTGTATAGGCGATTTGCCAGCTCGACACGAATATCGTATGCGGGATTTTAAGCTTAGAAGTTATATCTTGGCGACCGGCGAGGTGGAGGGTACGAAAATCGAGACAACAATTTTTTTCTCTTTTTTTGCTATTTTTTTCTTTCTTTTTTTTTCTCTTTTTTCTTCTTTTCTCTCTTTTTTAAACAAAATTTTTTTTGAATCTTCCTCCTCCCCCTTTTTTTCTCTTTATTTATTTTGTTTTGCTATTTTAATGTTTAGATATACATACATTAAACTATATATATATATATATAATATAATATATATATACTGTGAGGTGTGAGATGGGTCAGATAGAGCACGGGTAGAGAGAGTTAAGGTCTATGGTTTGGCTTTGGACAGGAGCAGAGAGGTCGGTTGGAGGAAGAGCAAGGTAACTAGGTAGGGCTTGCGGTTTGTGAAGGTTATAACTAAGAGATGGAGATGGTGGCTGCTGAGAGTTGGGACTAGGTATGGAGAAAGCTTCCTCCTCCTCTCTCTCACTCTCTCTCTCTCTCTCTCTCTCACTCTCTCAGCTTGCGTGAGAAGTTGGCGCAGGCAGGGGCGTCGGCTGTGGGAGAGATCTGGTAGCAGGAGTTTTGCGAGAGCTGTGGGGCGTCGGAAGGTTTGCGGGTTTGCTGGAGGAGGCGACGGAATGGGAAGAAGATGAGACTACTGTGGGTGGATTCGACTAGGAGTTGGAGAGCTCGCGGCTTAATGGGTCCAAGAGAAGGTAGAGGTTTGGCTGTAGGTGAGTTTGATAGGGAGGGAGGATCTCAGTTGGCGGCTGAAGGGGGCGTCAAGGTCGGAAGGTAAGGTGAGATGGATGGGATGGGTTCGGTCTGAGCGTAGTGGAATTGGCCAGTGGAGTTGGCGGATACAGCTTTGGCAGTGGGAAGGGGAAGATCGGAAACTTGTGGGGATTTCGCGTGTGTGGAAGAACCGAGAGGAAGAAGTAGTGAAGCCGAAGCCTCTTCAGCATCCTTTTATTGACTCTGAGAGGAGCGAAATCGAGGCCATCGCAGGATTCGTGGGAGGCGACACTAGCGGCGTCGAATGAATAGTACTTTGACGCGATTTCAGTAGGATTTCGGGGTGATTGGCAGAGGTATGCATCTTTTATTATTATTTTTTTGTTTCTTGTGTTGAGGTCAACAGGGTTATTGAACTAAATTTGTGAAAGGAAAAGGTTTTAAAATGAATATCATATTTAGCAAATGCTTCTATGAAACTTATTATATTTTGTTTTGTACGAAATTATATTAGGATATGTAAAGTTGAATTAAAGTATTCTATTTTTGACTAGTAAGCGTTCGTTTTATGCAATTGATGTTGAATATGTATGCCTTAAGTTACTTGTTGATTGTTTTCTAGTAGTATTTAATATTTGAAAGCTTGTCATGATGATCCATGACTGCCATAAGTTTACTTGTTATACCAAGATTGTTTACTTTATCCAAACATCAACATAAGGGTTGGGTTATAGGATACTAAAGCATGAGCTTGTCTACCATTCTATTTCATTAGCTTTTGCTTTAGAAATAGTTCCACCAACAATTTAA